>OESO01000021.1:0-51003 GCA_900240985.1 Crithidia bombi | reverse complement strand
ATGGAAGCGGGTCGGGAGGTGTGGGGTATGGGGGAGGAGAGCGAGCTGCGTGTCCGTTGGAAATCGAGACGGTTGCATCGGTCAGCACAAAAGAGAAGAGGGAGAGAGAGGGAGGGGAGGGGAGAGTGCAGCTGACGTGTGTTTATGTGCATCCACACACAAGTACACGGCGGTACGGCGGAGAGAAAGGGATACACATAAAAGAAGGGGGACGAAAAACAGCAGCGGTGGCGTACGTGACGGTCAACCGCACAGCACCAAGAGAGAGACGGGGGAGAGGCGATATGCTGCGTTTCGTCCCCTATCCGTCTCTGCAGCGCTATCGCTTGTTACAAGGCTGCTAGGCAAGCGAAGTCATCCGTGTTCTTCTGCCAAACTCTTCTCTCTCTTCCTTCGTTCTGTGTGATTTTTTTTTTTTGCCTGACCACACTTTGTATTTCTGCGAGAGCCGTAAAGCGCGGACGATGGAGCACCACGCGCCTTCTTACGCAGGCATCCACCACTGTCTTCTTCAGCGACGGGGTCCCTGAATGAGCCTTCCACAGCCATGTGACTATTTTAGCGTTGTGATCGACAGACAGAAGACCGTCTGCCCCTGACAGCAAAACAAAATGTTGGTGTAAGAACAGCAATATACACACACAAAAAAAAAAACCCTGCTGAATGCGCAAAAGCAAAGGTCGACGAATCGGTTTTTTTGTGTGTTCTTCCGTTGATGCACACAGAGACGTTCCACCAGCACACACATTCACATACACAACTCTGAAAGGATGCTGCTCGCTGACCTTGAACGCACGCTTCAAGTTGGAGAGGGAGGGGAAGGGGGAAGGCTCACGAAAATATTGGAATGACGGCATATGTGCGTGTGTGCTTGCGTGCTCTACTCTCCCACTTCCCTCCCCTTCTTCCCACCACCATCGCCAAAAAAAAAAAACGCACTCACCAAGACACCGTTGCGGTGCAATGCACGCCGTCGCTCTCCAGAGCGTCGCTGCTCAGCAGGGACGCATTCCCTTCGCGAAGGCCTCCGCCTCCTTCGCCTCCAGCTTCTCCTTTGCTAACTTACCATCGCGGAAGGCGGCGATGCGCTCGCCCATGGCAGCCTCCATCAACGCCTTCTGCGTTGCCATGCCAGCATCCGCCTCGCGAAGCAGCTTCACGTCGTACGGCAGCTGCGTGCACGTGGCTGTGAAGATGACAAGGCCAAGGCAGGAGATGGGTGTCGTCAGCCGCCGCACCGTGGGGTGCTGCACCCAGCGGGCGACAACAGAGTTGATGGGGTCGGAGTAGCGCAGGCCACGGCTCACGATCCACGCCCCCACGCCCAGCCAGCAGAATTGGAAGCCTACTGTCATGGCGGCATGATACCACGCATTGCCAAGCATCTGGTGCTGCATGTGGTGGTTGCCGTAGACCCGCTGTGCCTCCTCCATGCGTCGCACGTACGCCACAGGAATGTCGAGCGCGGCCACCTCAGTCGGGTCGGTGATGAACGGCGTTTCCACTGGCGTCGTCTGCACAAAACTCGGCGGTGCAACAAATGCGGCCTCGCCGGCCTCCACGTCTGCCGCCGTCTTGGGCTTCGGGACCTGCATAGCGCTACGCAGACAGGAGTACGGCTAACAACACTGTGAATTATACAAGCACAGCCAGTAGAAAAGAAAGCAGCTAGAACAAACAAGAAGAGAGTGGCAGAAGCGTGGAGGGCAAGGGAAGGGGAGGTGGGGGATCGTCGAGGGTGCGGGGATGGTCCGCAGTGATGGCCGCCGTGCGTCTCTGTCCCCTCATGATGTCTTTCATGTAAAGGTGGAGGCGACAAACTCACACGTGTGCATGTGTGTGAGTTTGTGGCACCATCAACGGCGCAAAGAAGGAGGAGGCAGAGGAAACATGGCACCTGCACTAAAGTGCAATGGGTGGCTTCCGGCAGGTGTTGTGTGCAATTATTGCACCGTCCTTGACACTGCGGTGAACACAACCTACTCACTTGAATATGTCAGAGAGCCTCATCAAGCAGCGTTCGTGCCTTCGCTTGATTTTCTTAAAGTACGCCAATATGCGTTAAGCAGAGGTGTTTGCGGATGGAGGGGCGTAAGGTGGCGGACGCTTCGAACACACAAAGAAGAAAGCAAGCACCAAGCTTCGTTGCTGGGGGAAGGGTGAGGGGCACGTCGGCGTTCGTGCACACCATGCAACTAAGCCGGTCCCCGCAGCACGTCCTTCTCTCGTCGCCTTGCCTCTAGCAAATCCCACATCGCCGTCTTTGTGGCCGCCACGTCCACTGCGGCGTCAACCAGAGCCATCAATCGCAGCAGCGCGTGCGGCCACTGCCATCGCTCCGCATAGGCCTCTGTGGGGAGCGTCGTGAGTACGTTGGTCCCATTGACCAGCAGCAGCTGCGGTACCTTCAGCGCCTTCACGTTGGTGATGTAATGCGGCAGGAGGGTGTGTCGTGCACGCAGCCAGTGTGCGCGGCTGCTTGGGGCGTCGTGCAGCTGGAGAGTGTCGATGCGAGACGCATTGAAGCCTGTGGAGAGGTCCACCAGCACAAAGCGTGCCTGCTCCGTGTCACCGACCTCCTCTTGCCGCCTATCACCGCCGCCAGCACGCCGGTACGTATGCCGTAGAAACTCAAATGCCTTTGCGTAATTCGAACACACCCCACACTCTGTCTGCAGCAACAGTATGAACGTCGGCTCGCTAGCCGGCAATGCAGACGTAAGGAGCGACTGCGCTGCCTCAGCGAAGTCGTAAACAACCACAGGAACTTCAATCCCCGTGGGCAGCACGACCCGCCAGTGGTGTCCGTGCTGCGGTGTGGTGTAGTAGCGAGAGTGCACCTCAGCCATGTGTTCGTCGTGCACCGCTGCTGTCTCCGTGTTGATCGACAACTCACGGTGTAGGTCCAGCAACGCAGCGGCAAGCGCATCGTCCTCGATGGCTTCCAAGGAAGCGGGGGAAGAGGTCGTAGCAGCGGCGGCAGTAGCGGCTGTCGATCCACCGTTCTCCGCTACACGAAAGATATCCGTCGTGTTACGCATGACAACGAAAAGCGGACAACGACCGGCGAGGGCGGCCCACTCTGCAAAGGACGTTGGGGAGGACGGAAAGTGCGGGAAGAGCGTCGACAGCGCGGACAGCGGTACCACCTGCGCGGCTAAACTCAACTCTTCCTGGGCGGTGGTGAGTCGCGCTGACAGCGTGGCGTAGGCAGCCGCAGCCACACCAGCGTCTCCACGACCCACGGCCAGCTCGCGCTCGTGCAGCCGCAGCCGCTGCAGGGCAGACGTGCAGTCGTCAGCCGCCTCGACGGCCATAACGAGCGCCGGTGGTGGCAGACGAGAGACGTAGCTCACTGTCGGCTGCAGTAAGTAGTCGAGCTGGAGGGAAAGGTGTGCCGTGGTGCCCAGACGCGTAACCCAGTCGTCATCCCCTTTTGACGCCCTACGCACCCACTCCGTCACCGCACCCATCACGGCAACGTCGTAGAACGCGGCGTCGGTGTCTGCGGTGGGATACGGGAGCTCAATGAGCTGCACCCACTGACAGCTGTTCGACCCACCACCCCCCGCACGCTGTTGTACGAGGCGTAGATGCAGCACCTCACGTCCCCAGCGCAGTGACTTCAGCTGCGCATCGAGCTTATCACGGCTGTACACGGCGCGCACCTCATTGCCCACCTCGATGCGTCGCGTGGGCAGCACACAACGTCGGTTGTCCTGTGCAGACGACGGGATAGCTGGGATGGGGTCCTCAGACTCGCTGAGAAAAAAAGGGATTTCGCGACGCAGCGCCTGCAGCACGGCGGTGTGCGTGTGGGACGACTCCACCAAGGACGCCCACCACCCGCCCGGCAGCATCGCTGGATGGCCTACAAGCACCAGAATGCGTTTGTGCAGCTGCAGGGCGACGAGGTAGGCCTGCTGGGACGCGAGCAGGAAGGAGCTGCGGGAGTGCTGATGTACGAAGCGGTGGACGTCTGCGCTGGAAAAGCCCTGCTGTGCCACAACGGAAGGCGGCGTGCCGGATGTGGCGGAGCGGTCGAGATCCATCGTGCCCATGTTCTGCGAGGTGAAGAAGTACAGACGTGGACTGGCGGACCGGTGGAGTCGACGGAACATCCGCGAGGGGTCGCTGCGGTAAGTGCTGAAGGCGGCCATGCGGGCTGAGCCGATCACCTGCAAGGCGGACTCGACCGCAGCCCCGTCGCGTCGTACGTTCAGCGTTGCGTACTTCGCCCTCACATCGATAGAGCCCTGCGGTGCAGTCGACGTCGCGATCCAGTCAAAGCCGTCCCTCTTCACCGCCACCACCGATTCGCTAGCAAGACCGCTGATCCCGCGCTGCCCACACGTACGGACACGACTGGAGGTGACGGCGGAGAGTCCGTCTGATCGGTAGAAAGCGCTGCTGTGCGCCTGCGTGAAGGCGGCAAGCGCCGCCAGTGCCTCCTCGGCGTGGGCGTCCCAGTCGTTGTACGCTAAGAGAACCAACTCAATCTCGCAAAACGCACGGGCTTCGTTGAGCAAGGAGAAGGCAGCGGAGTCGATGTCCAGTACGCCGGTGTGGGTTTGGGTGTATGTCTGCTCCGGCACCTTCTCTAGGAAGGCCTCGTACTGGTAGAAGTACGGCCACAGCTGCAGCGCGGAGGGGGTGACGGAGGTGGCGTTGTCGGGTCGAAAGAAGTAACGCGTGTGAAAGCGAAAGCAGACATCCACGGAGCTGCCCAGTCCTTTGCCCACGACAGTGCGCTCGCGGTCCATCACCCCACCAAGTCGCTCGCCGAATGAAATCCCTGGCGTGAGGAGATCATTCGCGTTGCTTGTCAGCGATACCGCCTCCTCCACCTTTACCTTCGTGGCATCGCTGAAGGCACGAAGAAGGGCGTAAGGAGGGGGAGAGGTGCGAGACTGCGCTGCCTCACTCTCCAAAAGATCCGCCAGCTGCTGTCCCTCGGCGGTCGATGCGGTGGCGAGGGATAGCGAGGAGGTAACGCAAAGGTACACAACCAGCAGCATTAGAAGCACCGGGGCAGCGTGTACGCGAGACGCCACACACCGCTGGTACGTCCGTGCGAGTATCATTGTGAACAGCACAATGACTGGCGTGAAGAGCAGACTGAAAAAAGCAAACCGACGGATGGTGCGGCGCTCGGTGTTGAGGGGTGGGGGATGGAAAGAAAAGTGCTTGTTTAGGATCATCAGCTGCACAAAGAAGATAATGCAGTAAAAAAAAAACAGAAAGCACAACACGGATAATAATAATAATAATAATAGTGAAGGGAAAGGAGGAAACGTGGGATTGTACTGGTCCACAGAGAAAAGGGAAGCACGCGCCAGCGTGGATGATGCCCTCTGCAGTCGCCGGCTGGGCTTCAGATCACCCACACCGAGGTTGCATTGATGGGGTTGCCTGCGATGCAAAAAAAAAAAGCACCTGTAGCTGTGCTGTGCTCCTTTTTGATCTGTGCGGTGGCTGCTGCTACCAACGCTCTCCACAACAACAACACGTCTTTCCTTTCGTCACCAACTCTTTCTTCAGTGTTGTCGCTGCTGTGGTGTATCGTCGGCAGCGTGCGTGTGCAAGACACGAGAACAACGCATTTACTGGTGGCCTGACTCGCGAAAGGCGGATCTAATCTATTCATGGAAAAAAGAAAATACAGCTGAAGGCACCCTCGGGCCCACCCCACCACTTACCAGCGCAGTTTTCACAAGGAGGACCCACGAAATGCCGGAGGGGCGAGGGGGAGAGGAGGAAGAGTCCTACACTCTCAATGCATGGTTTTGCGTACTCTCGTCAGCGCGCCAGGGCTGCGCTGTGCACCACTCGAGCGGTGCCGCTGATCGTGTGGGGTGCCGCTCTCGCTACTCTCCACGCTGCGCAGCCGCTTTACCGAGCCCCGCAGGTTTGTTATCTCCTCTAGGCTGTGCCGCCGGCTATCCACGTCGCTCTCCGAGACAAAACTACCGTGCTCGCCGCGGCGTGCCTTGATAGGTGGAGAGGAGCTCCCCTCGCCGCACAGAGAAGCGTCGTGCGTCGCTGCAGGCGGACTGGAGTGCAGCTGCGCCTGCGCCAGCTCCGCGAAGTTACGCAGCTCTTCCTTCGCCGCCTCCTCCGCCGTCAGCGACTGTTCTAAATCACACACACGACGGACGAGTGCTGCGTGCGCCGCTGCAACGCAGGCAGCACGCGCTATAGCCTCGGCGGCACTCAGTGCCGCTCGCGCTGCTCCCTCTTCCAATGCTAGCGTGTGCTGCTGTGCGGTGCACCGTGCTGAGTTGGCACTGCGCAGGACGGCAAGCTCCATCAACATGCCCTCGCCCTCACATATTAGGTCTCGCACCAGCGGGTGTCTCAGCAAGGCGTCCACGTCTGCTGTGGCTGCGGCGCTGCACTCGGGTGGTTCTTTCACCTCGCACATCATGCTTTCGTTGGAACTGCGGGCGGCCGCGAGCTTCACGGCAGGCCGTGACTGCGAGGTTGGCACGGATGATGCACAAGACGACGCCACCTTGTGCCTGGGCCCTGAGAGCTCCGGCTCTGGTGACTGCGCAGGAGAACGACACGAGCCGACTGACGACGTCATCGGCTGTTTATCGTCGTTGATACACCGTATTCACCACGTCGTGCCGCACAGGAATGGAGCACAGCAGCGCGCACCACCAGCGTTAGAGGAACCAACGGCTCGCACACTGCTGGGAGCTGCAAGAGTGAAGACAGATACAGAGGCGGAAGCGTGTAATCAGGGGAGGGAGACGCTACAAGGGGTACCGCACCTTCGCTGACTTTCAGTGTTGCGCTGCCGTGGAGAAATCTAAGGTGTAGAGGAGATGTCCATAAAAAAGGTAGCTGTATTGCTTTGTGAGTGTGTGGTCCCCCGTTCATGCAACACGCGACTCGCTGAAAGGAAGAAAAACGGCGAAAGGCAAAACGTGTCGGCTGGTCGGTACGTCTCCTCCGTGAAGCGAAGACACCCAACAAAGGAAGAACACCGAGGCACATAAAAATGAAGAGGGGGCGAGAGAGCAAGAAGGGGTGTGTCGTCATGGCCGCTCCGAGCGCAGCGTGCTCCTGCGTTTGTTTGTTTTCTGGTGGATGCCACGCCGTGTGTGATGTGCGCTCGTTTTTATTTTCTCCTTCACTGTGTTGTACCGCTGCTGCAAATGAGGGCCCACCTCAGAGAACGCTCTTCCCCATACCCATCATAGAAGTCCCTCATCCCTCTTCTCCTTCACTTCCTTGGGCACCTTCGTTTGTCTGTTTTGTTATTATTACTATTATTCCTGTTAGTTACTGCAGAGGCCGAAAGATGTCCTCGACACTCTTTACGCGCTGAAACATGCGCGACCGACCCACCTTCATGAAAAACGCTCCATCATCCACGTAGACGAACACCGCCTTGGACCCACCTCCACCGCCGTCCAGCATGCCGTCGTGCAGGCGGTACAGCCGGTGCCCGTCTGGCGAGCGCGAGGGCGTCTCCTCCAGCACCAGCTGTTTATCCTCCGCCAGTGTTTGGAGGAGTGAGACGCTAACCTTTCCCCCATTCTGCCGCAACAGTGCCTCGTAGGTGCGCTGCTTGGCGGCGGTGCTGCTCGTGCCGTTTGCCTGCGCCACCTCCCACTGGGCCAGCTTCTCCACAATCATCAGCAGGCGGTACTGCGCGGTGCACAAAACGCTGGACCACGTGCGATAAGCTCCCCTTGTGGTGCCTCGGCTGCCGCTGCTGCGGACCTCCGCCCGCTGGTCTGCCCTATTCGCCTGCAACTGCTGGATGAGTTGGGCGTGTGGCAGCACCAAACTCTCGAAGAAATGGGTCGACATGTCGTGACGTGCGGCCTCGTGGCCGAACGTCTTCTCCAGCGGCATCAACCACGCATCGCAGATGCGCTGCGCAATTCGCAGGTGCCGTCCCACCATGGGTGTCGTCGAAGTCAGCAACGACGAGGACTCTTCCTCTGCCGCAAACGCCGCTGCAGCCATCTGGCACCCCCGCACGAGCACGTAGTGGAGGCTCAGAAGCCAGCGGCACTGTCGTGCGAAGTCTGCCGCGCTTCTGTAGTAATCAGCTCGTAGGTTCTGTGCAGTGACCTGCAGAGGCCTCACGAACCACCGTGCGGCCAGCGAGGACGGGTAGTGCTCCAGCAAGTAGGTGTTGAAAGCAGGAAGCAGAAACTGACCACCACTCAGCATGCGACAACCGAAGAGGGCGGCGTCGGCGCGTGCGGAGGCGGAGTGGGGCAACGGGTAGAGCAGCAGATTCGCTGCACAGCTCACAAAGCGTCCTGCAACACGCTTGGGCAGCAACGCTGTCACGTCCTGCAGCAGCGCACGCAATCGTCCACTGCCCTCTCCCAACCACTCCACCACTAAAGCGGCGCCGCCGTTCGCACTGCTGCTGCCGCCGCCGTCAGCAAAGATGTGCGAAATACACTCGGCGAGGGTGGGGGCAGAACGCGGCACCGTCAGCCCAACATCCACACAGACAGCGCCAAAGAGCAGCGTGGCGGTGATTTGTGCACCACTGCTGTGCACGTGTCCGCCGCTGCGAAAGCCAAAGAGGGTCTCTGCTGATGGAGGTGCCACCATGGCACTACTGCCAACCGTGCGTACTGCACCACCACGGAAGGCGTCCACGTCCCCACCCTCCCCACCGTCCTCGTCGTCGTCGGCCGCAGCCTCGCCTGACCACAGGGCAGCGGTGGAGTCTGATGTGCGCCACGGCGCCGCTGCTGTCGCCCCCCGAAGCCCTCGCGTGATGCTCTGCAGCAGCGCAAAGTCGTGCCCCCTCGCTCGTCGCTGCTGCAGCGCAGAGGAGGGACTTCGCAGCTCGCGCTCCACCTTATCTTGCATCGCCGTCGTCGCCTCCACGAAGGCGCGAAACGCACTGAGAGATTGCAGGGAGCGGACCGTTTCTACGAAGCTGCCACTGCTGCTGCTACCGTAGCTCGGAGCCGCACCCGCACCGACCGCCGTCGACGCCGCTGAAGAGCTTGACGGGCAAAATATGGAGGGCAGTGCAGCGGCGCTGACAGCGGTGGTGCGGCGCCGCTCGTCGAGGAGCACCTGCGAGCGCTGCAGTGCGCGGGTTGTGCCAAAAAAGAGCTCATCCACCTCTGACGGGCTGAACATGACGCCGCTGCGACTGAAATGCAGGGGAACCTAACCGCAGTGTGATGCAGCTGCTGATAAACTCGATGCGGATATTGTTGCTTGTTCCGTCTCCACTCCCTTTGCCGATGTCGGCAGCCAAGAGGAGGGAGTGAGGGGTGAGACGCGCAGCACGTTGAAAGCCCGGAGGTTTCCCACTCCAGCGTAGACGCGCCACGGAGAACTTCGCTGAGGGTGTGGAAGGAAAACAAAAAGAAGGCGGGACAGAAGGAGGGAGGACGAAGACAACGACGACGTTAAAGAGACACAGAGAGACAAGGCAGCTCTGCTGAAGCGTGGGAGGGAAAGGAAAATTGAACGAAGCGACGTTCTTCGTCTTTCGCGTTGATGTTCGTACGGGGGCACCACCGCAGAGGTGCAACAAAGGGCCTCCCGTCTGCATGGGCAACAACTACAACAGCCGTGAAAGAAAAAAGGGAAAAGCGCGTAGAGCGACCTTCGCTACGGGTGTTATCTCTGGTGGTGTTTTCATGAAAATGATAGCGGCAGGCCAACACGCCAGAATAGCTGCAGATGCACTACGCAGAGCTAAATAGCAACAACAAGAGAAACAAAAGAGCGCAAACACACACACGCAAGAGGGAGAGAAAGATGGAGGAAACTCCCGAGACAAACACACGGACGACATCAACACAGTCGCCATCAAGAAAAAAATAACGCGCCAGAAAAACCTGAGGAAAGCCAAGTAGTTCGTTGCGCTGCAGAAGACCGCAGCCGCCGTAGACAATATGACAGACCGCACCCGAACGTAGTTGCTGGTGTCACCGTGGCGTCATCGTACCTCACTCGCGCGCCGTGACGTAGATGGACAGAACGAGGAACGTCAAGCCAACGCCGCCTCCGATGAGGGAGCCGCCGGTGTGGGCGTCACACATAAAAGCCCAGTCGCTCACATTCACGCAGAGAATGCCGGAGATGATCATCGTGACCGGGTTCAGGAACAGCAACGCGGCTGCCGTTGTCACGCCCAGCACACCGTTCGCAGCTGTCTTGAAGAGCATCTGTGCAACGAGCATGACAAACCACAACACACCACCGATGATGTGGCACGCGTACGCGTAGAAGAGAAAGTGGTTGTGCTCCTTCTGAAAGGTACTGCGCACTTGGGTGTACGTTGTGATCAGCGGAATGTAGTTCAGGTCCCACGCCACGTTGCGGGAGTACCACAAGTCGGACGACTTTGGTGGGATCTCCGTGTTCTCACGGTTGATGTCGGAGCTGCAGCGGTAGCTGATGTTCTTCATCGCCGTCGGTCGGCGGGCCGGCACCAGCCAGTCGTCTTGCGAGGGGAAACGGGCATCCCGTGCGGCTTTAATAGCGGGATACGTAACATTGGTGACGGCTAAAATCTGCGGTTGGATGGAGTAGTTGCACCACGGCCGGCCGCTCTGCACGCCAATGGCGAGCGGGTGGAAGCCGTTCGCGGTGGGTGCGCCAGCGTCCTTGTACAAGGACAGCGCCGTGACGTTGTGGAAGACGTCAGAGGTGTAGTTGGCGTCAAAGAACAGCATGACGTAGCAGATGAGTGGCTTGTCCTCTGCTGCCTGCAGACAGTATGGCTCCAGTACGGACTCATTTTCGGCGAAGGTGATGGGCCGCCATCGCAGGTCGCTCAGCTCCGTTGGAAGAAAGGCAAAAGATGGCCGATCCTTCGTGACGTACCCGGTGCAAGGCGCGAAGGCCGTGAAGTCCATCGACGGCCCGTCCAGAACGTGACCGGCGGCCTGCACCCGCGTAAACGCGAGCGCTGTAATAGGACCGAGTACCATGCTGCACACAAGCAGAAGCAGGCCCCACGCTAAGATGCGCATGGTATTCTGCTTACTATCCGAGACAGAGCTGCCTGCGAGGGGGAACACCACGAGAAACACCTCCAGCACCGACATCACCACGAGCAGCACGAAGGATGTGATGCCAAGGTCGACATCGGAGCGCAACGCCGTGCGCAAAAAGCCGAGGAAGTACGCCACCACAAAGTTGGCCGTAGCCATCACACCGACCATGATGCCCGTCGCCAGCACCCAGCGGATGTGCTTAGCGGTACCGATGAGCTGCTCCTTCTTCTTGTAGTCTTCGACCTTCATACGCTCTTTGATGTAGTCGTCACGGGTGACGATTTTAACCTTTGAGACGATGCGCCGCACGTACCGCGGCAGATCAACTCGCTTGCGCCATTCCTTCCGTCGGAAGTACGTCCAGTGCGGTGCGAGATTCGTGTAGAAGCGCCAGAAGCGCGAGACGCAGCCGAGCTGTACGATGTCGGCATGCGTGCTCACATCCACGTAAAGCAGAATAACACATAAAATGTCCGCCGAAAACGGACCTGTCTGCACCGGCAGTTCCACCACGCCACTCTCCTCCCCGTCGTGCTCGCCGTCATCGTGAGTGCCAGCCGCCACCGCCCCACCGCGCGCGTCATTTGCTGTGATGCACGAGCGAAAGTGCACGACGGCGCGGGGCTGCCCGGTGAAGGTGAAGTCGCCGGATTGCTGCCGCAGGTGCTGCATGTGCAGCGAAGACGCCGTGATGGGGTACGAAGACGAATAGGTCCGCGTGTCCGCTGTGGTGCTCGTTTCAGAGAAGTTGTCGTCGATGCGGACGTTGTCGCCGGCGGTGGAGAAGGCAGTCGTGAAGACGCGCAGCTCGGACGGCTCCCGCTGCCCCGGCACCTCTGTGGGGGAGCGCATCTCCCTCTCCTCGTACACGACCCCGATCGAGTCGAGTGAGTTGGTGCGCTTGAAGAAGTCCATCTCTTATTTTTTGTGTGGTTTTATTTCACTTTTGGTGGTGGTGGTTAGCGTGCTCTATGGAGTTGTGCAGTGGTGGGCTCCTCCACCGTGGACGTTGGTACGGAGAAACGATGGCAATGAGTGTTCTTCCGCCGGAGTCTGATGACGCACGCACACGCACACACACGCCAAGTCAGATGCCCTGCAATCTAAAGCGCAGTCTGCATACTGCAAGGATACAAAAAAAAAAAAAACGGGTCAGCACCACGCATCAGAGCACGTGAAACATGACAAAGCACAAATAAGAGAGTATATATAGTGCGTGAAGGGGGCGTCCAAAAGCCAAGAGAGAGTTCATGAAACCAGCTGATGCGACGCGCTTTAGAAGGGGAGGGAGGCAACATGAAGGAAGAAGGGAGAATCACCCGCCTCTCTTCTCAGAGACCAGGTGTAGCACCAGACACCTTCCATGTCCTTGTCACAACTCCCGTGCACAAACGCAGACAGAAGTTCAGCGTTATCCGCCGCGGTTCGACGCGCTGAAGAGGGACTCTAATCAACGTGGAGAGATCAAACGTCGTATCGGTAGAGTTACAGCGTCGTGTTCTGCTGCCGTATGACTTCCTCCTCTTTTACTGCTTCATTCAATGTTCTTTTTTGTTTTGCAGTGTGCTGTTTGTGCTGTAATTGCGCGGCAGCCGATCATGTCTGCACATATCAAAGAAACTAAGCTCACACAAAGACAGAACAGCGAGAGCAAGGGGCTAAACCGAGAGTAGAGAAGGAGCTGCTGAAGCCAACAGCCTATGCTGCCGGCAACCATCCTCTCATTGTAGCTGTGAAACTTCTGCACTGCCCCATTTATGCTCCTGTGAGGGGCAGATGCCGACCCAAGGCAGGGACAACAACAACAACAACAAAATACCCACACCTGTCTGCCTCCCACGCGTTCTCCTCCTTTCCTCTCCTCTTAGCTTTACAACGCTCACGGTCCACCAGCTCAGCTGGTCTTCTGTGGAGGCACCCGCAGCAGGTGCCCGGTTGCCCCCGAAACCATGGTGGTGGTGGTCACCTCACACAGTCCCCGTGTGCCACGTGATCGACGATACACGAGGCAGTCCATGCGGTGCAGCAGCAACCACAAACTGCGCAGCTCCCGAGCGTACCTCCGCCACGCAAGTCCGTCGTTGCCGCTGTTGCCACCTCTGACATCGTGTGCAGAGACGCTGCAATGGTCTGAGGTGCCGTCGCTCATGATCAGCAGCGACCACAACCCGTACATCGCGTCCTCCGTGGTTAAGTACAACTCGTGGAAAGACTCGAGCAGAAGAGCAGGGATGTCGCAGAAGGTGGACCTGTCAGGTGCCGTCGGTGGCGGTTGCTTCGAGTAGCCCGCCACAGGACCGCTGCTGGTGACGTAGACGCTCCCACGCAAACGATGTCCTGCTGGATCGGCGTACTGCTGGAAGCACGACGCCGCCAGCGTCTCCGCCGCCTGCAAGACATCGTCTTCGGAGTACCTCCGGGTGGCCGGCCGTGCCGGGTAGCGGTGTGCACCGTACCGCACCCCCTGCGCCAGCAGTCCACTCAAGGCGCAGCTGCGAGGGGTCGCCACCGGCACCACGTGCTCTGCAGCAGACGCCACAAAGGTGTAATTCATCGCATGGTCGCCTTCGCCGACGGTACGGGTGTGCAGCAGGTTCTGCAGCACCGCCTCCACCGCTGCGTCGTAGGCGGCGACCAGCATCGCATCTTGACCGCCGCCTATGACCCACAAGTGCAGCAGCAACCGCGTGAGGGGCACCACCGTGTCGTAGGAGCCACTTTGCAGTGGAAGGAGGTAGTGGTCGGCGAGAGGCGGCAGCAACCCACCTCTTTCCGCCGGCATCCAGTACTGTCCACTGACGTTCAGCACCTGCTGATACACCTCTTCAAAGTTGCTGCTCTCTCTGAGATCCACGCGTGTCACGACATCCCACACCGCGCTGCTAAACTCCGCCCAGGACGTGGCTCTCGTGTTGATGGAGAGAACAGGAGGAGAGGGAAAGGTGAGAAGCTCCTTGCGGATGCGGTCGGCCTCTGCCACCTCGTCTGCCATGCCCTTCACCGCCCACGCAGCCGCAGCGCTCTCCACTGCCTCGCGCACCGCCGTGTACGTCGCTCCTGTTGCGGCCGACGTGGACGGCGGCAACGCCGCTTTCACCACCCGCTGCAGCTCCGTCGAAGAGAGCTTCAGCTCCGTCTTTGTTCCGGCCAGCAGAAGAAGGTCCCACGCGGCGAGCTGAGCCGCCGGCAGCTCCTTCAGCAGCGGCGCTAAGCGGGTGAGAGCTTTCTCCACAAACGTCTTGCCCTCGCGAAGAATCGACAACTCAGCGAGCGGTTGGGAGGGCCACATATGCGGCCAATACACCTCGGCTGGTAGCACTGCAGCAGCGCCCTCCGCAGCGGCCCGTGCTTGCTGGGTCTCCATGTTGTCATGGATGTCCATTGAGACGATCTCCGCCACCAAGTTCACCACCGCAATGTAGGCAATAACACCCAAGGCGGCAAAGACGACATACGCATCAATGGAGCGCAGCAGACGCCCCACACGGCGGCGCTCCACTGCAGCTCCAGGGGTGTGGCGCATTCCTCCGTCCAGCTGAGCTGGAGTACCTAACAATGAGGCAAGCGGAACTGCCGCAGTGACGTGCCGCCCCGCAAATGAGGAAAATGAGATTGAAGAACAGCAAGAGAGGGGGGGGGGTGAATCAGCAGAGAACAATGTCGGAGGACGCGGTCACCAGAACACGATAAAAGAAAAAGAGAGGAAGCCTGAGGAGGACACGTGTATGGATCACAGGGGGACGAGAAGCCATGAAACAGAGACACTATTGTGGGGCAGCCAGTGCAGCTTTGCTGGGGTGCCGCCGCTTGCTGGAGAAACTGCCTCATTCGACACCGTCGCGGCGCAGGGTGCTTTTAGCCAGCGTGAACGGAGGTAAAGTGCGCCATCGACGAGCGCAAAGACAGTCTCGGCTGCATCTCGCAGGTGGTTTCCTCGATGTGCGCATGCAGTCGACATCAGGCACACACACACACACACACAGTCACGCACACGCCCACGTTTTGCACACTCCGATGGCGTGGTGGCCGCCTCACCTGAGTCGAGAAGTCGCGGTGGCACGCAGGATCGACCATCCATGAGAACTGTGGTTTGGTTTTGTGTCCTTTCCATTCTTTTGTTCCTCTCCTTCACACAAGTACTATACAAAACCGACCAGGAGGTACGGCGAAGGTGTACTGCAGTGAGCACCGTCCGCTACGGTCGGTGCTCACTGCAGTACACTTCGCCCGTCACCATCCGCAAACAACCGAACACGACGCACTTTCGTGGCTTTGAGCGGCAGCAAACACACAGTTGCACGCCCCTCTGCAATTCGTCGTCTGTGAGGGTACGCAGACAGCCGAACGTGTTGCACTTTGTGGGAGACAAAGGAAACACAGAGACGTCTGTGGGGAGACCGGAGAGCATTGACGCCGCAGTCTGATACTCCTCAAGCGGCTCCGAGGACGTTGCACCTTGGAAGACAGGGGGACTGTCACGACTGCTCTCTTGAAATGACGGCGCTGAGAGCGGCTGCGACTGCGACTGCGACCACAGAAGCTGGGAGAGCGGGAGCAGCTCGAGAAGACGATGCCGTGCGTCCATCAGTTTCTCAAACGCCGCCACAACACTGCTGGACTCGCTCAAAGGGCCTTCACCGCGCGTCTTGTCAGGGTGCAGGCGCAGAACACGAGCGTGAAACGCCTTTTGAATACCCTCACGCGACAAGGGGCCAGATTGGCTCAACCCTAAGACATCCCTGTCCGATGTGCAGCGCAAAATAAACGCCGCATTCTCGTACTCACTCATATCTACACACGTTCCGTCGCCCCTTCCCCAGTGTGTCGTTTGCCCTCTCTCTCTCTTCTGCACGACAACACCAAGGAGGAAAAACAAGTTTGTTGATTCTGCTGGTTGAGTGCTAACGTGAAGTGCCGGTGGTCGGCCCCACAACGTTCACTTACGAGGCAGGTCGGTCGTGTTCACGGATGAGGCACCACACTTTGTGGCAGACAAAGGGGGGGAGGGGGAAGGGTGGAGAGAGTTACACTGGAGCGAGTTGACGGCAAGCACCAATGTATAGGCATTGATGTTCCGCGAGGGTGGCGATGGGGTCGACCGCGTCACCACACAATCCGCAGGTGGCGCAACAGAGAGAGATCCACTGCTTCACTTCTCAATACCGACCTCGCGTGCGCAAGCACGCAGAAAAAAAAAAAAAGGTTAACGCGGACTTTACTCACAGCGGCGACGCCCGCGAACGCAACACAAGCAAAAACAGTACCTATCGAGGGAGCATCAGTGCTTCCTCTCTGCGTCGCGTCTCGGTGATGCTGAGACAAAGGCAGCTCAACCGGCGTGGTGCTGTGTTGAGTTGGCGAAGACTGCGGCCTCTCCCCAGCCCCGCGGTCCCACGACGAAAGCTCTGCCTCCCAAGTCGAACGAAGCAGCGCGCCACTCCTCATCTCTTAGATCACGCATTCATCAAGTGCACATCTCGTGTATCAGCAGTTCACCCAGTGTCACGCAAGCTTACCACAACCGCGACAGAGACATCCCCGCTTTTTACGGCTGCTGCGGAGGAAAGACGCGGTGATTTGCGTAGCGTTCACGTTCCAGCTGCGCTCGCTGTTCCCGAAGGTGCTGCAGTCCTTCTGGTACGCCAATCACGAACTCGCCAGGTTTCCCTTTGCGACGCACATCCGTCAGGTGTGCGATGCGCCTGCGCAACCCGCGACTCCACAACTGCGCCGCCTCCCGGTTCTTTTCTTCCGTGCTGCGCAGAAACCCGTATCGCCAAAGCCACTGCACCTCCTGCTGCATCTCGCGATGTGCGAGCTCGGCAACGCGCTGCTCCTGCGACGAGTTGGTGCGCGTAGTCAAACCGCCCCCGCCCCCTGCAGTCGGCACTGACGTTACCATCATCGAGCCAGGGTTCAGCACCGACTCCTCGTCCTCGTCATGGGCATAGACGTCACTGTACTGCCGGCGCTCAATCATCTCCACCTCCCGCGCCACCACCGCTGTGGTGCGGCCACCACGACCCGCTCTTGCCCCCTGTGACTGCCGTCCCCGCCCGTCGTCCTCCGCACTGAAGGACGACGAGACTTGTCTCGGCTGATCTCCAAAGAGGCAGCCGCGCTGGCCGATGTGGTTGTACCGCAACACCAGCTCCTCACCAGCAGGAATCGTCTGTGATGCCGTTAGCACAACGTCGCCACTGTCGTCGCAGTGGTAGACGACGTTGGCCTTGTGCGTGCCATGATTGAGCATGTCCAGCAGAGGAATAAGAGACAGCAGCGGAGGCACAGGACGGCGCCAGTGCAGGTTGGCAGCGCGAGAGCGCAGCATAAAGTGGGCCCACCGCAGCGCCGCCTCCTCCTCCCGCCACGCTGACGAGTCGATGATGTGGTCGGGGAGGGGGTGCGGGGTGTCGGGTGCGGTGAGCAGCACCGGCAGCAGCGCGTCCACCAGCTGTGTCTGCAGGTGCCGCTCCCACTCGAGAAAAAGATGGACCGCGTCTTCCTCCGTCTCGGCAGCCCCTGTGCGCGCGCGCTGAGCAGCGTGTTGCCGCACCGTGAGCGCCGATGGGCGTCCGTGGAAGTAGTTGGTGAGCACTGCTGGAGTGAGCGCCGTTTCGAGGGAGGGATTATGCAACTCCGTCAGCGCCACCTCGCCGGACTCCACCGCCTGCACCATCAGCTCCGTCGCAGCGGCGGTGACGTCGTCGCCATCTCGAACGTCACGCGTTTGTCGGCTGAGCCGCAGACGCCTCGGCAAGGGCTCGAAGTTGGCTTCCTGTGTGAAGTGGGTCCGCAACAACACACCCATCGGTGGTGGTCGGCGGGGTAGCACCGCCAGCCAGCTCATCATGGGGTGGTGGAGCGAGGGCAGCACACCCTGATGGAGAGGACTGCGAGTCATGTACAGCGCCGTCGTCATGAGGAGGGCGTCGCGTGAGAGCAGGAGGTGCGGTGGGGCTGCCGACGCGAGCGGTAGCCGCGAGATGCGACGGACGACGTCGTCAAAGGTTTGGGCAGAGAGCGGCTGCAAGGTCGTTTGAGGTGATGAGGCGGCCTCCGACGCATAGCTACGACCACGACATGCCCGCTGAAGTAACTCTGTGGCGCTGCTGCCCGTCAGCACACACTCGCTTTTCACAGTGCCGATGTGCTCGCCACGATGGATGCGGCTCGTGGCGACGACGCCCCGCACCGACAACACACAACCAGCGCCGCCTCTGCTGCTGCTCGCATAAGGGCGAATAGACTGCTGAATCTTCTGCGTCTTCACATCGCGCATGCACTGCGTCAGCCACGCTGCACTATGCGAAGCCTGCACGCGTGTCTGCATCGACTCACCTTCGCTGTGAAAGAAAAGAGGGATGGGGAAGAGAACAGAAAAGCGGATAGTGCTAAGCTCCGCCTCTGCGGAATGCGACACACGAATAATTGCTGCTGATTTCAGGACGAGAAGGATACGAGAGGAGGGGGGGGGTCCGGCGAATAAAAGGAGAGTACCAGGTGGAAGGCTCTTAATAAGGAAGAGTTGGGCACCATCGCAAGCAAGAAAGCACCCTCCATTGCAGCATCACGCGTATCCCTAACTCTCATTCTGCAGCACAGCAGAAAACACACGAAGCCTTGCCTACACATGTGAGACAATACAGAAGCTGGTGTCTCTTTGATAGTTGATCGGGGGTGAACGCTGAGATGGGGGAGAAGAAAGTCGACGTGCAGCACGAGATGCTGTTGCCCAGAAGAGCGTCTTGGCAGGTCGTTGGCATTCCGCTTACAGCAGCAGCAACGCGCCAAAACACCTGCAGCTGGACCTCCACTCTTCTTCCTTGGCACAACCGGGAAACAATAGCAAAACGACCAATGCCAGCAAATCACCTCGTCGTCACTCATTCACAATGTTTCTTGCTGTGATGGTTTCAGCTCTTCGTGTTCTCTTTCTTAGCCAAAATGGCAGATGTATGCGGCGACACACACGTGCGCACACAAACACACACCGCAGCCCAAACACCTACACTCACACAACACACGAAACCGTTCATCAGACCGAGTTACAGAGTGTTCATTTATTAACAGCTCAAAGTGAGTAAGACTTATCAATGACGCATCAAATGTTAGAGAAACAGAAAAAAATGAAGTCGAGACACAATAACGGTGGCGACTGTTGCTCCTGACCCGACAAAGCGGAAGGAGGGAGAGGGGGAAAAGGGATTTAGGAGACACACAGTGGGCATGCAGGCAGACCGCCATGCTCACCGATGCGGCTCCAGACCACGCGCATTTAAACGTAATCCACTTGCAAGTCGAAATCACCGCGATCCGCCAGACGACGCATCTCCTTCAGCTGCCGCTGGTCCGCACGCTCCTTCTTCAGTGCGGTGTGGCGGGTGGCGAAATCACCGCCCTCGCCCACCTGCCGCTCCTTGCCAAGCACTGTCTCCTTGAACTCCTCCACGGTCATGTTATGCTCCTTGGCGAGCTCGGCGTACTCCTTCTCGATCTCCTCCTCCGTTTCCTTCTTCTTCTCGAGGGAGACCTTTTTCTTGGTCGCGCTGATCTCCTTCTCGATGTCCTTTACGCGGGCCTTGTTCTTCACCCCCGCCGCCTCGTACGCCGAGGCTGGGATGTCTGCCTCCTTCTGCTGCACGCGGTCGTACAGCTCGCGCAGAGCTTCCAGCTTCTTCGAGTAGTCCACCGGCATACTAAAGTGAGACAGGGAGGGGGAGGGAGAGGAACGAAGTGGATGTGTCCCAATGGTGCAGGCAACAACGGTGTCGGCTTTAAACAAAGGGGGAAGGGGAGGGGAGAGAGGACGGAGGCAGTGGGGCATCACGTCGGAAGAACGCGCCACAGCGGCGGGACGACGAAGCAGGGGGGTTTAATCGACAACATCGCGGACGACCACAAAAGAAGGATGAAGAGGGAGGGAGGGAGGGGATAAAATGGAAAGTAAGGGGAGGGGACACGGTATACAACGAAGAAGAAGGACGGGGATGGCGACAAATGAGAAGCAACAGCGAGCCTCTTATTACGTTGCTTACCTCACAGTCTGCACATGCGTCATCCACGTGCTTCACGCTCACCCCCATACGAAAATCCCCCCCCGCTGTTACGCGAGCATCTACAGGCAGAGGCAAGAAAAATGAAGTGTCACCGGTGTGCAGTCTGTGCGAAGGAATTCAAAAAAAAAGGGGGTTGCACAACGCAGAACGGCGTAATTTCCATGCTTTTCTTCTTCTGTGGTATTACAGGCAAGTGTTGTCGTACGGACGAGCACAGCGCACCGCCAGTACACAGCATACAGGCAAGGGAGGGACATTAGCACCTACACAGAAAGGCCATCACTTCACGTCTTTGTGCTTCTCCAAGTACACCGGCAGTGGGGTGATGCCACTGAAAGCCACCACATCATCGATTCCTTTCGCCAGCATGTCCTCCCAGGGCACATTGAGGTACATGAGCACCTGGCGCTCCCCGTGGACACAACACGGTGCGTTCTGGTAGGCCCATTGCGCGTACACCCGCATGTGGGCCCGCTGCGCTGGGTTTAGGTGGGGCCACCCACCCGCCACCGCCAACAAGCCCAGTGGCAGCCCTGTGTGCCTCCATTCTAATATCTTCACTGCAAGCTCCTCCTCCACAGAGCGGCCGCAGCCTGTGATTGTGTGGAGGAAGTCGTGACACTGCCGGTAGCGCGTCATGACGTAGGCCAAGGTGGGGTCCGCGACGTGCTTTACCGGTGTTCGTCCGCTGGGGGTAAAGTGGTTGTGGTCCATATACGCGGCGTAGCGGTGGCCAAAGGTGTCGGCTGGAAGCGTGCGGCTGTACTCCAAGACGTCGTCGCCGACCACCGGCTTGTGTCGCAGGATGTTGCGCCCGCGCTTGTCAGCCATCATGCAATTCTTCATATGCTCGAGGGAGTCGAGGGAGCTAAGCTCGCCAACGGCAGAGACGGCGTCAGCGTCGGTGGGGTCGCGGATGGCCTTCAGGCTCTCCACGGCGAAGGCAACAGTTTGGCGGCCGATGGAGGCCCCCAGGACGAGAAGCGGGAGGCACTGCATGGAGGAGTCGAAGAGTGGAGGGTTGAAGGAGGAAGAATGGAAGAGGAGCAGCGGGGGCAACCACCGCACAGAGACACGCACAGGAGACGGACACCAGTGCTGATTGCAACACGTAAAAAAAAAAAAATAATACAGCTGTTGAATGAGAACGATAGGAAGGGAGGAGGGGGGGGCAGGTGCTGATAAGGGTAGTGGTGAAAGGCTATGACAGAGCTGATGGTAGCGTGGACGAGGCAGCGCTGCGGTGATGGCGTGCAGTCCACAAAAAAAAGGAAAAAGCGCGAGGAGGGGGAGGGGGAGGGAAAGAAGGGGTCGTACTAGGATAGCAGCTCCATAGAAATTAGCCCGACTGGCTCCATTCTTGTCTGAGAACATTAAAGAAAGAAAGGCGTAATTTCCATTCCCATCAGAGCAAGACCTTCCGTCTGCATCTGCGTTTGTGTGAGCTGTCGGAACCACAGAAAACAAAAGGACCACAGAATCGAAGGCTGAGGACACTGCAAGCTTCTGCAGCCACGGCCCTCTCTTCACCTTTTTTTTAACGGTACACTCGTGTGGTAGATACATAAGTCGTGATCAGCAAAAGATCAAGGTGATTCGAGCTCGCACATAGTCAATTCCCTGCAACGTTGTAGTATGTGTGTCTGCTGTGTGCGTCCTTGTGCCTCGTTTTCCAACGCTCTTTTGTCGTACCTCTTTACATAAACTGAGAGAACACAAAAAAAAAGTCAGCAACAAAGAGAAGACAAAAGAAAAGAAACCGCCTCGTTCAGAAATAATAATGAAATTTGTAACATCAGCGACGGAGGCGAGAACTAACAACACACAACAAAAAAAGCGCCTCGTTACCATTCCCTGCGGTTGCAGGTGTTCGTCGCACCTGCGCGCCTGCCTGGACACGTGAAGAAGCGGTAGTAGTCCTATGTGGTGGCTGAAGGAGACACGGCGCACAACAATTCAGCGACAACAATAACAGGAGTTCCATTTGGCAGAAAGCGCACACGCACCTCTTCTGAAGATGTCACTGCCACAACAACCGTCGCTGTAGTGTTCGTGGTATCTTCACCAACGATAGAGCAGCGCTGGGGGCACACGTGAATGGAAAACTGTAACGGCTACCGGAGAAAACACGAGACCTCCTGAGGGTCCCCCACCCCCGCACCTCGTGCAGCTCGCTTTTTAAACGTCCATGACAATGAGGAGGGACACGAAGGAAGATGGGAGGAAAAAAAAGGCGGGGTATCGGTGCCAAAAAAGAGGTCGTATGCGTGGTGCCGGATGAGCACTCAATACGCAAAGTAAAACGAAAAAGAGCATTAACATCATACGCACAATGAGCCGCTCTTTGCACCCACCGCGCTTTGCGGACCGGAAGTCACAACACATAAATCAGCATTGCCGCTTTACACGAAAATGATAGAAAAGAAAGCAGAACGGGGAGGAGAAGCAGCCCACCTGCATGTCCACCAGTCCTCTCCCCCCCCCCTACACACATACACTCAGAGCAGAGAGGCCGCTTGCAATCAGCGATGTTGCTCCGTGTCGTCGCTGCTTAGTTAGAGGAGTCCCCATCACGGCCCTCGCGGTGACGACTGCCACCGTCACCACCGGCGCGGCCACCACGGCTGCGCGCGCGCTCGGCCCTCGACAATGCAATGTCGGACGTCGACTCCACGCCGTCCGCTTCGTCGAAGTCAATGGTGGTGCGACCGCTCTGCAGCTGACGGTTCACCAATTGCCAGTAGGCGCCGCGTTGCTGCAGTAGTTCGCCGTGCGTGCCTTGCTCCACCGCGTTGCCGGCGTCCAACACAATGATGTTGTTAGCGTTGACAATCGTGGAGAGGCGGTGGGCGATGACAACGATGGTGCAACTCTGTTGGAGGTTCGCAATGAGCTGGTCCAGGGCCCGCTGCACGAGTGCCTCTGACTCCGCATCGAGTGCGCTGGTGGCCTCATCCAGCAACAGCACACGCGGCTTGCGGAGCAGCGCACGCGCGATGGCGATACGCTGCCGCTGACCCCCACTCAACCGCACGCCGCGCTCACCCACAAACGTGGCGTAGTTCTCGGGGAAGCCAACGATGAAGTCGTGTGCGTTGGCCGCCTTCGCTGCCGCGACCACGTCGTCGTGCGAGATGTTGTCGAGGCCGTAGCTGATGTTCTCTTCGATGGAGCAGTTGAAGAGCTGTGTGTCTTGCGCCACCACTGCACAGTGGTGGTGCAGCCAGGTCAGTGACAGGTCGCGGATGTCGTGTCCGTCGACAAAGACGCTCCCTTCTTGTGGGTCATACATGCGCAGCAGAAGGTGCATCAGGGTGGACTTGCCGCCGCCAGAGCGGCCGACGATGGCGGTGACGGAGTTGTGCGGAAAGCGGACGCTGAGGTTGTTCAGCACGACGCGGTCTGGACGCATTTGGTAGTGGAAACGCACGTTGCGCAGCTCCATCGTCCCCTGCAGTGTTGGAAGCTCAATGCCCTTGTCGGGCACAATGTGGGGCTCCACCTCCAGCATGGTCAGAACGCGCTCCGCTGCACCGGCGCTCTTGGTGAACTGGTTCAGCACACCGTTGAGACCCTGGTAGGCAGAGTTCATCATCCCTGAGTAGAGCTGGAAGGTCACGAGCTGGCCCACCGTGAGCTCGTCCGGCTCCGTCATGATCATGTAGCCGCCGAAGCCAAGGAGCACCGCGCTGGAGCCGAGGTCCATTAAGTTGGTTGCGAGAAACGTGCCGGAGAAGGCAACGGCATCGCGGAGGGTTTTGCTGAGCGCTTCGTTCATGGATGACGCAAACTTCTTCTTCTCGTACTCCTCGGTGGAGAAGGCGCGGATCGTGCGAATGTTTGAGAAGGCCTCCGTCGCAGTGCTGTTCGCCTGCGCCAGGGCGTCCCACACACCGCGGTTGATGCGGGCGGACCAGCGGGCGTACGTGCCGGTGATGAAGACGATGGGCCCGACAACGGTCAGGGTGATCATCGCAAGGCGCCACGACACCAACATGCACATTGCAATCGCCCCAATTAGAGTGATGACGTTCGACAGAACGGAGCTCATGAGCGTTTGCACGGGCTGAATGGTGGCCTGGACGTCGTTCGTCATGCGCGCCGTCAACGAACCGACGGTGGCGCCGTCGTAGAAGGAGATGTCGCGGTAGATGAGCTTCGCAAAGAGGCGCTCGCGCATCCCCATTGTCAGGTTGCGCGTCACCAGCATGCTGCAGAACGAGCGAGCGCTGCCCAGCACCAATGTGATGGCCGACAGCGCACAGTACCACTGGATGTTGTACCAGAAGTTGCTGCTGTTTCTGTTCACGATGGAGTCCAGCACTTTGCCTTGGTAGTTTGGCAACGACACGCGAATAAGCTGATTGATGATGAGGCAGACAACCGACACAGCAACAATGCGCCAGTACGGGATGAGGAAGCCGAGGGAGCGCCAGATGTAAACGAAGGGCGACAGCTGCTGCTTGTCCGTGTCGACACCACGGTCGCCGCGTGTCAAGTCGTTTTCTGTTGACACCATTGCCTTGTTTCGGTAGCAGTTCAGACAGCAGTCGAAGTCGCATGCGACACACTCAAAGTCCTCCTTAATGATGCGTTGGTTGCACACATCACACTTAGTGGCCTGCACACAGTGATTAAAACGAAGGGGGTGTGGGTGCAGATGCGGCTTCAGCACGTCTGCGCCACCGATGATGTCGCACAAGTACGCGTCCAGTGAGAACACCTCCAGATTCACCCAGAGAACGGTGATGGCCATCAGCACCTGCTGCAGTGGGGGGTGCGAGAACTCAAAGAAGAGGCACTTCAGTGCCACCACCGCGTTGCACACGGTGAACACACAAAGGTGGCGAAGAGGGTAACGGTCTTGAGACGTTCGTCGCGCTGGCGCATGACCGACTGGCGACGCACCGCGGAGAAGCGGTCCACCGGCTCGGGTGTGTCTTCGGTGGGCAGCGCAGTGTAGTCCTCCTGTTGTGCTTCAGTGGTCTCTGGACCTTCTTCGGGTGCCTCCCCCTCCCCAGCCTCCTCGTCGTCCGCGCTGAGTAGGCGTGAGATCGGGACTCGAATGATCACCACAACGAGCAGGCGGAAAAGGAGCAGGGCGCACAAGTCGAAGGCGTGATGCCTCCAGTCAGTGATGCAGCGCCAGCTGAGGGAGCCCCACCTGCCAGCGTTGCCCACCACCACCAAACCGGCGGTGGAGAGGACGTCGCAGAGGAGCACGAGAACGAGCAGGATGCGATGGCACTGGGCGGAGAGAATCGTCACGGCGCGGTTGTTGCCGCCGCGACGGCCTTTGCCTTGCACAGACATGATTACAAATAAACAAAAGAAAAACGGGAAAATGACGCAAAAATGTACAGCGTGTTATTTCAAGAAGGAATGAAAGAAAGCACGTGCGTGTCCTCCCAACAACGCGAATGACTCCAGTGCGTGTAGGCGCAGCTGCTGTTCCAAAATGAGCAGTGAGAAGAGTTAAAAAAAGGACGTTGCTTTCGGACCCCGTCGCGTAGGACAACAGGTTGAAAATGGCAGTGCAAAACAACACACGAGAACGCAAAAGAAAGTGCTGTTGCAGCACGAAATGCACCACGCGTGCGAGTATGGGGCTTCCCCTTTCGTTTCTGCTTTCCGCTTCTTTTCAATTGCACGGAAATACGAGTGTGCCAGCGCAGCAAGAGAGAGTTGAGCACGCCGCAGAGGACAAAAAAGAAAAAAAGCACATCAGCACGACAACAAATCGCGAAAACAGAGAGACGAGGGTGTGTTTAGCAGTGAAGACGAGGAGGGAGAGGGAGGAGGGTGAAACCCACAAGGATAATAAAGAGCACGCGTTGCGCTTTTATGGATAAGATGTACATCGCAATGACCCCCCATCGTCGTCATTAGACCGCGTCACCCGAAAAACCACAAACCACAATAACAACAAAGAAGGGAATCGCAGAGAGCACACAACAAATGAGAAGCTTCTAATGTCCCTGGACAGAGCCGCTTACTTGCGCACGCACTCAAATAGAAAAAAAAAAGCCCCATGAAAACACAACAGCTCTGTGGCCGGAGAAGGGAAGGAGGGGAGGGAGCAGTGCTTGCGTGACACGCTCGTTCCTTTATGAGGGTCTTTTTCGTGCTTTTCTTTTATTCTCGAAACTTAGTTTAATGGAATTTAGACCGCTGTGTGTGGAGATCCAAGCGCATCCCGGACCACGCGTGACGCGGGACGTGAAAGAGCAGATCGACATTCTAATCTTCTCATCCATGGCACATCCACAAACCCACCCGTGGCATTCGGTCTCACCATCACCTGGAGTGCCACGTCTGCGTCTGTTCGCTTCTCTACACCGTACGATTCTTACAGCTCGCGTGCACCACCAGAAAAAAAAAGGAACGTCTGTGAGAAGTAAAAACAAAAGAGTGAATAACGGAACCCCGGAAAGCGACTACCCGCGGACACACACAAGCACCCAAAGATAGAAAGTTCTCTCAGCGCCAACGCACCTGCGGCAGCACCCTACAAACAGTAGCCTCCTCTTTTTTGCAGAACTCGTGGGACCGATTGCCCGCCCGCACGAACGTTCCCTTTATTGATAGACTGTTTAAGGGGATGAATCCACAGTAGAGACTGTCAGCGGCACAGTAGTCCTGCGCTGATGGCTGCTTATTTTCTGTCCGTGTTACCGCTGTTGCTGTTGCTATTATTGTTGTTGTTCCGCCTGCTCTTGTGTGGCACACCCCCGCGGTGGTGTCGGGGAGGCTTGTAGGAGGCATTGCGTGCTGAGTTGTACACTCGGCCAGCGCCGCTGTCCCCATGCGTGTAGGGTCCATGTGGGAACGGTGGCATCCCACCACTCATCTGATGTGTGCCGTAGTACGGTGACGGGTCTCCGTAGGGGGCGTTGAAGGCCTCCGGATCGCCGGTATAATACCCGAACGGGTTGCCTATGTCTCCCCCGCTGCCGTCGTAATACGGCTCCTCCTCCATCATCTCGTACAGCTCAAATGGAATGTCATCCGGTGACTCGGAGTAGTAGAAATCATGCGGCCGGTTGGGCGACCGACGACGCCGTCCATTGCCGCCCTGTCTGTTGTGGTTGCTGTTGCTACGGCGCCGGGTCGACTGTGTATCGGCACTCCACCGATTAAACTCGGCCATAACGACACCCGCGTTCTCTTTCCCGAGTGCGTTTGCGATGAATTCAAAGCTCTTGCCATCTTGGTACATATTCACCATCGCAGTCACCTGCTCCTCCGGCCACGTGGTGGTCCGCGACGGTGGCTTGTTGCCGCGATTGTTCGAGTTCGTGCCCTGTGCTCTGGCCTTCTCGTTGCTGCCGTTACCATGCGATGACGGCCGCTGCTGCTGCTGCTGCTGCTGCTTGTTGCCGTTGCTGCCGCTTTGCCCGTTCGCGAAGTTGTTTCGCGGTGGTCGCCACTGATGCCCGGTGCGGTAGAAGTTCTCTACCTGTGCTGTACCCATGGACGCCTCCTCTTCATTCTGGCGCCGCATCTCCTCCCACATGAGCTCGTACATCAAGGGGTCCATATCCTCGTACCATGGCTGGTAAGCGGCATCGTACTTTGTGTAGTAGGAAGATGAAGAGGAGGATGCACCTGTTGCGCCAGAGGAAGGGGAGGAGGAAGCCTGGCTTGACAGCTTTCCGCCTGCTTGGTAGAACTGCTTGAGAGTGTTGTAGGCGGTGTTGATGTCCGTCATGCGACTGGTGCTAGAGTTGGTGGTGGACGTCGACACATCGGGGTGGTGCTCCTTCGCGAGAGCTCCGTAGCGCTTCTTCACCTCCGAGAGAGACGCAGTGGCGTGCACGCCAAGCGTCTTGTACGCCTTCAGCACGTCGTCCTCGGTAGGGGTCGTAGCGCAGCGCCGCCGTGAAAAAGTCAGGGAGTGAAGGGAAACGCCGGAGAGCCGAGAAGGCCAGGGTGCAACAGAACACCGCAGGAGTCGCTTCATGACAGCACCCAGCGTACAAAAGCAGGCTCACTAAATGTGTCCAGCTGACAGCTGCGCTGCGGGGAGGTTAAGAAAACAAAAAAAGACAGCTTTCCCGGCTTCAACGAAGATGGCGGGGGTTGAAAGCCCAGCCCATATCGGAAAGAGGGGAAGGAGGGAGATGAACGCGGGCGCTCAGCACAACAGCGAGTTGCAGAAACAAAGAGGTGAGGAGATGCGAGAAGAGACTGGAGAGTAGGACCTTTCCTCGTTGTTGTGGACTACGAAAGGTGTAGGGAGGCGACGGTGACGTCTTATCTCCGTCCTCAGTTGAGTTGCACTCCTGCAGACTCGCAGCACCGCTGCTCCTCAGAGCCGTTGAGACGTTGGGAGAATCACCAACGGCAACTATCACAGCCACAGCACGCAGACAGCACAACACAGTGGCCTTCGCTGAGTTGGTAGTTACCACAAACAAAATCACATCGAATGCAAAAAAAAAAAAATGAAAACAATGTTCACAGAATTCAACAACAAATAAGCCCAGCTGGATACACAGGTGCTCCATGGAAGCTACCCATTTCAAGGACGTGTCTGCTTCAACCAAACACCCACTATAACTCTGAACCTCACATTAGTTGAGAATTCTGCAGCGGCAGCACATGTTGCTTGTTGTATTCCAGGTCAGAGGTCGTCGTCAACTTCGTTTTGCGTCTGCTCGAGATACTCCATCAAAGTGGAAGCAAGGCAGACAGTGTGCTTGTAGCCCAGCCCTTCAAGCATCGCCGCAGCTGACATGGCACGACGCCCATTCAGCGCGTATACAACAATTCTATCCTTCTTTGCTGGCTTGCGGGCGTTGTACTTCTTCTGGAACTCGGAGCCCCACATCTTTAACGCCCTCTCGATGTCACGGATCGGTATGACGAGAGCATGGCGCAGCGGGGGCACCGCCGCCACCTCGAAGTCTTCCCGGGCATCAATGATGAAAACGCCGTCTGTGCGGCCCTTGTCGAGGGCGTGCACCACAGCCTGCAGCTCTTGGACGTTGAATGCGTGGTCGAAAGAAGGGAGAGACATCATGCAAATCTAAACACACAGACACGCACACATGCCAACGCAATCAATCCAAAGGGGAAAAAAAGGTAATCTGTGTGGCAATCACTGCAGATGCAGCTGCCTGATACGCCCTCGTTGTATTTTGAGGAAAAGCGATCAGCCTGCGGTGACGAGCCTTACTCGAAACCCTCGACTGTGTTACAAAGGGCGACGTCCAGGATGTTGAGCGAAACCGCCAGTGGTGTAAAAACAACTACGGAAGGAGTTTAAGATGAGAATTGCAAAGACGGGAAAGACAGTGCTGAAGAATGGAGGGGATGTGCACATGAACAAAGAAGTGAAAAACAATTGCGCTGATCAGCATCTCCAACGGCGCCCAAGCCGCCGCCGTCTAGCACCCCTGCGTGCACTAGAGTGCAGTTTTTTGCTCTATAGAATGAGACCAGGTCCAATTGCCCACGACGCAGCTGGACAAAACTGCTGAGGACACAATACTGTTGTGACTAAACAACAGCACCAGCGAAATTTCTTTTTTGTTGTTGTTGTTATCCACACTTCAGTAAAACGGCTGCTAATGTAAACTGCGCTTTCCGTTTTTTCGTTGTTGTGTATGTGTGTGTGAATAGTATTAGGGTATCAAAGAACCTCATCATTTGTGCCCAAGAGTCGCACAAACCAGCGTGTGACCACAGTCTGGCAGCGACAGCGGTATGTGCACACAGCCTTCGACACCGCCTCGAAAAGACATAAAGGAGTTCTGTGTGTGTGTGCGGGGTGGGGGGGGGTGGGGTCTCACGCAGGCGCGGGAGCGCCATGAGCGTTGTACCATTGAGCCCAGCTTCCAGAGAAGTTCCCGGCATTGTCGAAGCCTAGCTCGTCCGCCACCTCGCAGGCGATGGCGGAGCGGACACCGTGAGCGCAGTAGAACACCATCTGCGTTGTGCCTTTTAGCGGCCGTGGAGCACCAAAGAAGGACACGAACTCGTCGTCATCGATCACGCTGTCTGGAGCTAGCACATCCCGTAGGATCGGAAGGGGGATGTTCACTGCAGAGGGAATAACGCCTGTCTTGGCCACCTCTGAGGTGGATCGCACATCGATCAGCACAATGTTGCGTGCGGCCTCGCTGTGCTTCAGCTTTGCCTTCACGATCTTCTCCACCTGTTCCAGCGATATGTAGAGACGCAGGCGGCAGGAGTATTTAAACATGGCTTGATCACCACAAACGCTCCGTTCCCATCACTCTCACAGTGTGTATTCGTTGAAGTAATACAGACAAGCAGCGCCTCCCGTAGTTTTCGGCTTTTTTTGTTTCAAGAGTGCACGCTGTGTACCTGTGTCTGCTACCTAGACAGATACATCCACAACGACAAGGTAGAAAGGGAAATACGGGGGACGAAGGGGAGGGGTGAGACGAGCAGGCACGAGGGGTTGAAGTGCACCATCCACACACTGGAACGGGCAGCGTCAGCGCACAAGAACGCAAAAAAAAAACAGGCATTTTCACGCTGGTCTCCATCACCTTCACAAGAGAGGCGACACCTCCGTCGACTTGCCGACGCACATAGACAGAGATCATTTTACTGCAGTGCAATCGTTGATGTTCAATGGAAATGCTAGTGTTACAATACATAATATTAAAAAAAAAAAATCTCAACAGCATCTCAAAATACAGTAATAATATCATCGTTTTACAAGTCCTTCTCCATCTGCGACCACTCCGTCCAGCTGCCGGGGTAGAAGTCCACGTTGGTATAACCATCCGCGGTGAGAGCATGGGCAGCCTTTTCCGCCCGCCCACCCTTCAGGCAGTACGTCACGACGTGATCGTTCTTCTCCGGCTTTGCAACCTTGTACTTGTTTTTGAATTCTTCCGTGGACAGCTTGAGCGCGCTCTCCAGTTGATCCAATGGGACGTTGGCCGCGGAGGGAATCGCACCCCCAGCGAATTCGTCCGTGCCGCGGACGTCGAGGATGCACGTGCTGGGCAGCTCCCCTGCCTGCTTCTTCATCACCAACGCCTTCATCGTCGCGTACGTCAGGCGCTGCATTTTAGCTTTCGTGAAATGCGTGTGTATAGAGATGTCGGTGTGTGGAAAGGAGAGGTGAGCAGTACGTGAGATGAGCTGTGGGGCAGCTGCTCGATACTGAAAATAATATTGTTTTCTGGTCACGTGTGAGTGACAGAGAGAGAATCAAAAGCGGCGCATGGGACGTCGCGAGCATTACCCCACCCCCCTCCACACACACATACGTAAGAGAAAGGAAGAGAAAGTACAATAAGGTAGTAGATAGAACTGTCAGCGACCGAAGTGCTACGTTATGTGATACCCCTTAAAGAAAAGACCGTCTTTTCTCTCTTTTCTTTTTGGAACCCCGTGATGCCTCCGAGTATTTCATTTGTCTTGCGTGGCAATACAATTCTCGAGTCTATCCTCTGACGCAAACAAAGAAAGCGTGGATGTTCGCAGCTAAAATGCGCTTTGCGTTTTCTTTTTCCTTAATCAACGCGACACATTCTGCAGTTGGCACCGCAGCACCTAAAGTCTCATTAAAGATATGTCGCCTCTGCCCCTTTTTAAAACTGATCTCATCTCAGCGTTTCAAGTTGTGTCCAGGCAGAGATAATAAACCGGTGGTCGCACACAGAGTCAAAAAGCTGAAGACGCTTTTGTATGCACCCTCGCTTGGCCAGCTGTGGATGCGCGCACGTTGGCACGCCGCGTTAACAGGTATCTATGTAAGACGAAAAAACAGAGGAGGTTAAAGTTCGATTGTCTGCTCTCATTGTATGTGTGTGAAGAAGATGCCGTGAAGTTAACAGAAACTCAAGCAAAAAAAGTACATTTTGATGTCGGAAGCAGCATGGCTGGCAAAGGACCGCGCATTTGGCTTGAACTTACGCGACGCACCAAGGCACAACAACCACAAAGAGCGATTCGTACCGAAACGTGGCGAAGGGAAGAGGAAAAGGAGGGCAGTCGCCATCCAATACCGCGATTGGGCACGGGCTGCTGCAGACGTCTATGACAGAGCTAAATGCGTAAGGAAGGCTGAAAACGCAGGAGGAATAGTTAAAAAAAAAGAACAAATAAGCGACAGCAGTTTGAGTTTCTCGCAAAAAGGGAAAACAGCGAGTGCGCTGCGTCGTCGTGGCGTATCGGGCTACTCAATCACATCACCGCGAGAATGTGGACTACCGTGTTCATCGGTGATCCCTGCAACTTATAACGCGCGCAGCAAGGGAGAGGGAAGAGCGACTCCACCTCCGCTTTGGTGCGCACACGGGCCAACACAGTACCGTAGCTGATGCGATGGAGCTGCTGGAAGAAGGCAGGTGCAACGGCATCGTAGTCTACACGAAGGGGGTACTTCAGGGTGTAGTACTGACGGCACTGCAGGTCGGTCTCCACCACAAACAGGCAGCCGGAGCACACGCTAGCAACCTCTTCAATGATTTTCGCTGCGTCTGGGTCCTCGGGCAGAACACTCAGCACGTGCTGCAGAACTGCAAAGTCGAATTTCTCGTTGACTGGCAAGTCGCCATGGTACGTGAAGTGTACAGTAACGTTGTCAAAAGAGGTGTCTGGCGGCAACGACGCATTGCGCTGCGCAGACGCCAAAAGACGATGCACGGCAGGGCTGCTCATGAGTCGAATCCACTCTGCCGACGCCACCACATTCTCTTCCAGCTCCATCTTGCACCCCGCCTCGCCTCGAAACCCTTTTACCGGCGGGTGTGGCAGCACCACAAGCACCCTCACCGGCTCCGTGCTCGCGGCCACGTCGTCCTTGTGCACGCACTTCGTCACGTCCTCGGCGTAGCTCTGTGGCAGCGGCCAGTTGTGCTCTGCGTAGTTCACCGCAGCATCTTCACTCTGGTAGTCGAAGCTGTCGTTGGTCAGCCAGTTTGACCGGCGCTCGCCTTTGCCGGCTGAGGGACAGTGCCGGCGTGCCTCCTCGATCCTCCGCTTCCGCTCCACTCGTCGCTTCTGCTCCTCGGCTGGCATGTCCTTGAAGTAGCGCGTCCCACCAAAGTTGAAGTCTTTCAGCTTCACGTTGAGCTTCCGAAGCGACATCGCATCCGCTGGCATACCCAACTCGGTGGCGCACGCGGCGTGGAGGTGCATGGCGAACATCGACCAGAACGCCTGCTCCTCCACCGGCAGAGCGTCCTCCTTGTCCAGCAGACCCAGCATCACCTGCTTTCCGACTTCGCAGAGGTCGAAGAAGGCGGCGTTCATGTCAGACTTGTTCTTCCACAGGAAGTCGGTGCGGCCTGGAGAGATGGACGCCAAGTGCTTCCATTCCTTTGCCACGAGGTCCAGCCACTTCGCCCGCGCCTGCACCCACATGTCCAGCAACTCCGCCGTGATGAACCCGGACAGGCACTCGCGCTGCAGGTACCTCTGCTTCTCCGACGCGGAGGACAGCACCGTTCCAGTTTCACTGAAGCCACCAAGGCGAGACGTCGGCCGTGACGTGGCGTCGGCGTTCGCCTTCAGCTTTTCATCCTCACCTCGCAAAGGGATGCCGTCAGCGCAGGTTAGCTCCTCCCCAAACAGCGTCTTTGCGAGATCACACGGCGACGCCGTCAGCACCTCGTGCACGCGGAGCGCCTTTGCGGCACAGTGGTGCATGCGGTGCAGCGCCGTGACCACCCCGAAAGGTGACGGCTGAGTCGGGAAGACAGGAGAGGGTCGGTAGTGGTTTTCGCCGTTGGGCTTCACCACCACCTCCTTCACCGCCAGCTGCGCGTTCCCGTCCCGCTGGGCAGCCGCCAGTCGACGCTGGTACTCCGCGTAGCTGCCGGGTTCGCCCAGGGCGGAGCGGTAGTAGAAGACGCAGGTGAGGCGCTTCCACTCCTCCGTCTGGCAGCTCAGTTCGACCTCCGTGTTCGAGTGGAAGTGGTGGGAATCGAAGACGAGGACGTCGCGCGGCTGCAAGAGGACGTTCGTGCGGAAATCGTCAAAGGTCAGTTGCAGTCCCTTGAAGTTGCCGTCAATGCACGCAATGCAGCTGTAGCCGCCGTCAAAATCGCCCGCGTCGGTGTGCGACGCCGTGCGGAAGCGCGAGTTGATGGTGAGCGTCGAGTAGGGGGTGCCGTGGATGCGTACGATGTCCGGGATGGCACTGTTCTGCGTCTCCCAGTGCTCCGGCATAACACACTTGTAAATCGCGCTCATATAGTCGACGAGCGGGTAGACGGCGGGCCACTCCTTCTCGTGCTCGTGCGTGAAGGACGTCTTGCGCGATTTCAGCTCCACGGGCGACCCGCGGTAGTCGAAGTAGCCCGCAATGCCGCTCAGGGGTGACTCCCCACCAAACATGGCGCTGCGCAGAGATGTACGCACCGCTGCGCTGATCAACAGGTCAGCGGCCTTCGTCGTGGCGAACTCAGGCAGAGCCTTGCGGAGCACCACACCGATGATACGCCCCCTTCCATCCTTAAGGGTGGCGCTGTCGTACAGGTCGACAACAGAGTGGGCATTGTCGTAGAATGGGTGCGACTTTACTGCCTCAGCGTACGCTTCCCCCGCCTCCTCCGGTGTCCGGGTCTCTCTGCCGCTTGGGACGCTAAAGATTTCTTCTTTCACCTTTTTCAGCTCGGGCTCCATCGTGGTCGCCTCTGATAGGGTCGAGGTAGGGGAAGGGGAGGAGGTAATTGTCCGTTGTGGACTGCGCTGTTAAAGGAAGTCAGCGAAATGGAAACGAGAAAAGGAGCCGCAGACGCCGTAGCGTCAACGTTCCGCTAGAGAAGCGCAACGAAGAAAGCAAACGCCGACCACCCTAGTGGGAAAGACAGAGAATTAGAGAGCAGTGTGTGTGTGTGTGTGTGTGTGTGTGTGTGTGCGTGTATGTGTGCGTTTGGGGTGATAGGAAAGAGATGAAGCAGAAGGCGAGGGGTACGTCGCTACTTGCCGCTGGGGCTCGGACACCAACCGCGGCAACAGAGACGATGATGATATGACGGAAAGGATTGTGGTGCAGAGGGAATGAAGTCAGAAGCTGCGAGCACACTCCTCAGGTTAATTGGAAACAGAAGAACGAAAGAGTGTCACACGAACAGGTGCAAAAAGAAAAAACTGCCGGGCGGAGCTTCTCAACAGGGACCTGCTTTGCTGACGCAGCAGCGAAACCAATAAAAGAAAACAATAAGCGAGATACAGAGAGGTTAAGAGAGTTGCGGGTACAGAAAGCACCAATACAATGAACAGAAACCAAACAGAACAGACGTGGGATCGTCTTTCATGAATAGCCCACGGTTTGGACAGGCAGCTGTCTTCGTTGACAGACAATAGTATTACACTGTCACTGAGTCCACACCAGCTGGATTGTACCACGCTCCCTTCCTTTTTGACTTGCTTGGGTGGAAATCAAGAAACCGAAAGCCGAGAGACGCCTACGAGCGTCTCCTCTCAGACGCCACGACGGAATGCAAGTGGGAGAGCCAGGAATCGTTGCTGACCTTTGCAAGTTGATTTCTCTTTACCTTTACGGAAGTGTCGAATCCCTTTGTTCTATTTAACGTGAGTCACTGGGTGCAGTGCTGATGAGTCGAAAAAGGTCTGCGCGAGCGTCTGCAAAGCTCAAGTGTAGTTTCTTCTGCGAGGTCCCATGGTTTACCTGCGTGCGTGAGGCCGCTAATACATGTGTGACTTGATGCTGGTGTGCCCCCGTTGCGTCCACGTGTGACACAGTACATTGCAGAGCTGTTAGCAAAAAACAGAATAAAAACGGCTTATCACAGACACAGACACGCACACAGGAAAAAAAAAAGAGAGAGAAGCGCCACCTGTCCTTCCAATAAGCACATTACTCAAATGAGAAGAGCCGAAACACATTCAAAGGGGTCAAATGCACATGCAGAGACTCCTGCAACGCTTTTCCTTACTCTGTAGAATAAGATCCAGCACAGTCACTCTTCCACAATGGTTCTCCTTTTGCATTTGCCTCTCTGTATTACTTTTGAGTGCTCTTATTTGAGAGCAGCGAAAAGCACCAATCGAGTTAATCAGAAAACAATGGAAAAAAAAACGAGAAGGAACTTATTTGGCAAACCCAGAAACACACGAGAACAACTGCCCACCACCTACATGTGAACAATATGTGTACACGCGCACCTTTCCCAACGATTTTCTTGCGTGCACCGCTCCGTGGAGAGACGCAGCTGCGCCGCCTGCTTTAAGTTCCGATGCTAGCACCCCCGACACGTAGCTTAGGGCTTGAAGATGAAGAAGGCACAGACTGCAGCGACAATCACAATGACAGCAATGCCGAAGTAGTTGTTCGCCGGCTTGATGGAGGCCTGAGGAATCTTGTCAGCATCATCAGGGTGGATGTCGCCGATGTAGTACTTCGACAAGTCCTGCACCGCACTGTCAGAGTGGCCGACAGCGTCGAAGTCAGACGTACCGTCCTTGCCCGCGACTCCGAGAAGCGTGTCCGCGCCACCCGGGTGCTGGTCCACAAACTTCGTGATGTCGTACACCTTGCGATCCTTCACGAACCACAAGTCATCCTCCGTCGTGTGCTTCGCGACCTCGCTCAGGCGAATATAGTTGGGGTTGGCCATGGCAGCAGCTGAATTCTCAGCGGATATGCTAAAAAAAAAAGAGACAAGAGGAAGAAAGACTGGTGCGCTGATTCGGCCCGACAACTTCTTTAGTCACTCTTCTGAAGTCGTGCTTTGACAAGAAAGTGAAAGGAGGGCCGAAGCAAAGAGTGGCGCAGACCTTTGTTTCCTCGTGGGGGGCGATGAAATGGAGATGATAGACGGAATGAGAGAGCAAAAACACACAAAATGCTGCTGCGCGACGTTTTGCGAGAACGAGCAGAAAAAAAAAAACGCAATGACAGCGGCAGTGAGAGCAGAAGCAGTTTCAGTAAGGAGAGCAGATAGAGCAGCGATAAATGATTGCCCAATGACGTTTGACACAAGCACAAACATGCACTCAAAGTTGCAGCAGCCGACGCCAGCAGAACAGGATTCTCGGAAGAAATATCACGCATCACCAGCGTTCTGAAAGCAATTGGAAAAAGCAGCCACTAAATCGATGATGCCGAGCCGCAGCAGTTGAGTCGCAGACGCACTTACTGTTTAGTGCGATTGCAAGGGGAGGGAATTCACGTTGCTGCTGCTACATGTGACTTCACCACCCAGACCGCAGAATAATACGCTGCCCTTTACTTAAGGTTCGCAACTTTAAGTGCTTCCCTCCCTCTTTCTCTCCCCCCTCCCTGGTAACGGCGCCGATCCAGTCTCAGCCCGCGACGTAACACCCACCACCCTCTTTCTCTTGCTTTCCTCAACGTACAGTTTTCGTGGTGGGATTGTTGCACCTCTGTAACGCTTTTATTTTTTTGAGTCTTGTTACAGCCTCTCACTCATTTTTTGATGCACACCTTGCGTGTAGAAACAAAACAACGACTAAAAAAAAAAAAAGAGCACCGGCGGCTGCCCTCTTTCCTTCCGCCCAACCGCTTTACCTTTATTTTCTTTTCTTCTTTTGAGATCCCTCATCTCCCCCAGTCACAGCCGCAGAACACGTGAGGTAGGTGGCAGGTTTAGACGTAAAGGAGGAGAGAGAAAAAGACAGCACCGCCCCGCATCTTTGAAACAAGAAAAGAGCAGAGCGTTTGAGAGGTGCCGTCGAGAGAGAAAATCATACATATATATATAAGTTCTAGTGCATCAGCAATAGGGTCGCTGATCTGAAAAGAGCAAGGACAAAGGAACAGTAAAGCAAAACAAAAAAGAAAGCTGAATTAAATTAGCACAAGCGAGTGCCGGACGCAGGAAAACGTGCACCACACATGCTTGTCGAATGACACGAGGTGAGTGCGGCCTTCTCTAACCTCCATCGTGAGCTTTGAGCAGTGCCCACCCACACATTTAAGACCTTTTCTTTTTTACACCGCTACGTTAAGCAAAGATGGAGCGGAAGATGCACGCAAAGACAACGGCAAGCAGCACGAACACCAGCACAATACCTGCCATCGGACTCTGCGTCCCCTGAATCGGCGCGCTCAGCTTCCGCGCGTCGTCGGGGTGGACGTCACCAATACGGTACTTCTCCAGCTCTTCCTTTGCGGAGTCGGAGTGCCCGACGGCCTTAAAGCCGTTGGAGGCGTCTGCGCCGGCCACACTGAGAAGAATGCGGACACCGCCGGGGTGATCGTCGGCAAACTTCGTCACATCGTACACGTGGCGGTCGACAATGAACCAGAGGTCATTGTACTTGTTGTGCTTCTCAATGTCGTCTAGTCGAAAGTACTTGGTCGCCATTGCTGTTGCACAACTTCAGTTAGGAGCGGCGAGAAATTTGCTTGTCACGAAGTGGCTTACGGGTACAGAAAGCAAAAAAGCCAAGCGATTCTATTTAGGGATGCAGAGCGAGTGCGTGTCTTCAGAAAAGTCTGCGCAAACAGAAGCGAAAGAAAGACAGAGAGATGAACTTAAAAGCCGACGCCGCGGTTTGTGGAAGAGTGTATTTGATCACAAGGAAACAACTGCTTTGCGTGTGATGCAAGACATTAGAGAAGAGAAAAGTTGAGTTGAAGACAGTTTGAGGTCGAGCAGAGAAACCCCTCAGACCGAATCGTCACAATGTGCCTGGCCTCGCATCACGTTTATAGAATAGTGCCACTACGAATTGCATTGAGGTAGGTGCACGTAGAATGCCCGCTCACATAAGTCACCGAACTCACTGGAAGTGGCGGATCCAGTGAGGGCAGTTTTTGGCGAATTCCCTCTTGTCGACAAATGATGACATGCAACACGACATTGCAGCTTGCTAAAAATGGTGCAGCTATCGCTTCAAACAGAAAGAAGAGAAACAAAAACCTGATTTCGTTACCACTGCGCTCGGAAAGACGTAGGCACAGTTTTTTTTTTCTTTTGTGTGTGTGTGTGTGTTTGTGTGCGTGTTCTCACGGAGAGCACCACATCTCGGACCACTTTATCTTTCAGGCTTACGGGGTTACCCGCACAGAAAAGCTCCTCATCCATTACTTGTTCTTGGCACGAATCGCCTGCAGGATCGTACGGAAACCAACAAAGCCGACGCAGTGCGTGGTGGCACGGCTCCGTGCCAAATCCTGCTTGTACCCCTGATACGGTAGAGGCCTAGGGAGTCCAGCTTCTTTGTGGAGGCGACACTCAATGGCGTACAGCTCAGGGTTCATGTGGCCCATCAGTACATCCTTCGGAACGGGTTCTGCTATGCCGAGGGCCTTCCGCTTCATGTCGCGCTCTTTCTTCTGCTCTCTAAAAACGCGCATCTCCACCTTTGAGAGATTAGAGTTTAAGTCGTTGATGCACGCCTTCATCCGCCGTTCGCGGATGCTCTTACGTGCCCTTCGCACAAGCTTCATGACTAAAAACGGGAGGAGTGCAAACTACAATGTAGTCACAGCGGTGTATCACCGTCTTTTGCGTCGGCGACAAAAAGCTGTCTTTCTCTCTGTCTTTCGCAACACGCCTAACCCACAAGCGCAGCCGATAACACTACTGCGTATCAGTCAGTGTCTGCTCGTCGGAGATCACTTGCCTGAGTTGAACTGACAGTGTTCTTGTTCAGAGGAAGAGAAGGGAAGGGAAAGAATGGGTGTCGTTGAGGGAAGTTAGAAGTGGAAAGCAAACAAAAACAGCTGTGGAGGGTTGACTGCAACACGACGAACGAGACCAGCTTCGCATCTTTTTATCATCTTGCTGTGGTGTTCTCCGATCATGGTTATAAAGCACACACAGCAGTGAGTGCAGTGTGTGTCTTCTGCGTGTCACCCTCGACACACACAAAGAAGAAAACAAAAAGCGCTAAGGTTTTGAGCAGAGCAGAGGCGAGCAGCGCAACGCACTATTGGTTTGTTTTCGCTACTTTACCGCAGAGTCTCGTCTCTCTTCTTCTGCACAATGCGGTATTTCTCTTTTTTTTTTGGATTGGAGGGGGCGGCCTGCGCCGCCGCAGTCCTGGACAGATGCAGAGCCTCCTCACACCTCCCCAGCCCCTCTTCACTATTTACATTTTTGCTTTGTTGATGCCTTGTATGAATGTATGTTCTGCTAGGGACTTGACTTTGGGGCAACAGAGAAGTAAAGCGCAAGCATAAGAGAAAACATGGTTGATGCTCGGCAAATCCCTGGGCGGACTCCCAAGGTGTCCTCTAGGACCAACAAGCAATGAAAAATCTTTGTTTTTCTTTTTTTACATGAGCTCACCTGTAAAGAAGATAAAAATGTACATAATTCGCGACTGAAGAGAACCACAAAATAAAAAACTGCGGTTCGCCTCGCGCCCTGAGCTACGGCGTCAGCAGTCGCGTACCAAGAGAGCGTACATACTGTTGAGGGATAGGAAACGCTTCCAGCTGCTTACACAGCTGGCGGTAGCGACGCGCCGAGCACGAGACCTTCACGTCGTAAATGTACTCGACAAAGTCCATCTCCAGCGGAGCGGTGCCGTAGAGAGGAAGCTGCGAAAACTGCCATGTCAGGCTGCGCAACACGATGCTGTTGAGCCACTGGGTAAGCTGCACACGGTCGCTGGGTTCCCGGGTTTCGAATTGCACCTCCACACCACCAGCAGTGACGCTTACGTGCAGCAGTATCGCACACCCATTCGGTCGACACTTCTCCAGCCCCGTAACGACATCATCAGAGTTGATGCCGTCGATACCCGCGTTGTGACGCAGGAAAAGCAGCCGAATTGTGTTGGTGAAGCTCAGCTCAGAGATGGTGATGCCGTCCATAAGTCCGCGAAAGAGCGAGAACATGTCACTCTGCACCTTGCAACTGCCGACGCCGAACGTGGCCACCGCCTTCACCTTCTGCGCCTCGCGTTCACGCCGCCGGCGATCCTTGCCCTCAGACGTCATGACAATGTCGCGCACCGGAACGAGGTCTGCCACAAAGGGGTTGTGACGATCTAGCTCACTGCGCAGCATGCGAATACGCTCTGGGGGGCAGTACGGCTGCATCTTCGACACCACATACGTCGCAAACGACTTCCAGTCACGCTGATTGTCCGCCGTCTCGATGCCACCAGACAACACCGCATACTTCGAGCCCCCGGCGATCTTGGGCAGCTGACCGTTGAAGGCCTTCACCAAATTGTGCGTCAGCAAATTCCGCTGCTGTGGGCTGTAGGGAATGCGGAATGTATTGCCAGTGCTGCTCGCCAGACACGCCATCCCGCAGGAGAAGGGTGTCAACGGTTGCAGATCCACCGCAACGACACACTGCAGGCCAAGCGGCGGTGATTGCCGATGCAGCGCAGCACGTACCACATCCTCTACGTCAAGGACGGTGCTCGCAAACGGCTCCACCAGGCGGGATTCGGATGGGTAAATGAAGTTCTGCGGGTCGCCCTCCGGCCCTTTTGCGCGATAGTGTTGCTCGTATTCTCGCGTCATCACAATGGCCTGCCGCATCTCGCGCGACAGCACCTGATTCATCTCCTCGTACTCCTGCACCAGTCCGTCTCGGCCGAACGCCTCCTCCTGCTCCATCTGCTGTCGGCTGGAACGCAACGCCGTCTCCAGTTGGCGCCGCTCCAGTTCCGCTTCATCCTCTGACTGCCGCTTCGGCCGGACTGGCGCGCCAGCTGCTTTTTGTCCTTTGCCACCTTTTTTGGTCTTGCCAGAAGGGACAGACTCCGCCTCCTCTTTCATCTGCGTCATCAGCTGCCGATACGCGTCGCTCACCTCGCATTCGATGTCTGTGCGACGCGCCTGCTCCTCGATGCTGACAGCCAGCGACTCAAAGCCGAAGACGGGTGGTTGTCGCAGGTTCAGTGCGCCGCCATAGCCGCTGAGGTAGATAAAGTTCGACCGCGTCGTGTCCATTTGAGTGACAGCTTTAAGCATCGTCGCGACGTCGGGATCTTCGAGCACGGTGACCTCGTAGCCCTGTTGTCGCAACGCCTCCGCCATTGCGAGTGCATCGTTGTCGATGGGTGGGACACCGCGGCACTGGGGGTGGTGCAGTGTGATCAGCAACGCGCCGAGCTGGTGCTTTGGCTGGACGACAGGGTTCATGCGCAAACCGCGAATTTCCTCCACCTTGCGGTCGTCCTCACCGCGCTGCGCGGCTTGCCGCTGTGCCGTGCGCATCGCCATGTGACCGCGCCAATTGCGCTGAATCAGCAGCGACGCATTTTCCCGTACCCCTTCGATCAGCTTCTTGTTGAAGAGCGTCACGGCAGCTGCCTCATCACCTGACATGCGGGGGTAGACGCGGTGAATGAGGTGCAGGGACGAACCGAATTCGGCGTTCAGCAGGTGTGAGTGAAGTACCACCGGCAAAAACCACGGCCGCCCGCTGTTCTGCAAACTGCGGATAATGTCGTCCGTGACCACCACCTTGTTACGCGCATTCAGCGGTCCCAGCTTGGCCGTTACAAACGGCTTCAGCGTGTCGCAGAGCAGCACCGACTCGGCACCCTCGACCATACGATTCAGCATAAGCTCGCGCCGTCCACGAATACCCTCGACCATGTACGGGTAATGCCACTTGAGCATGTTGCAGTCGTACGCGGCGTCATCGGGTAGCTCCGGGTCGCGGATGTGCAACACTGTAGCCCGGCAATCGCCAATGCGGATAGTGACCATGAGGTGACCTCTCGGGGCATCAGCGCTCAGCACGGCGTTGATGGACTCCTCCAGGCGTGTGATGCTGTCTAGCGCGCGATAGCACTCCTCTGGCAGCCCGTACCACGACTTCCATTGCGCCTCCGTCGACTGTGAGAGGTAATGCGGCATGCTAGCGAGCTCGTGATACTTCTGCGTATAGACGTCGTAAATGCTTTCGTGCGCAACACCCTTCTCGCCAAAGCTACATGTGAACACCACTGCCGCGATGGAGACGCTGTTGTTCTTGAAGATCCGCATGTCACCCGCAGCGGCGGTCGCGCGCTCGTCGGCCTCGTCGGAAGGTGCGGGAATCCACATCACATCATTACGCCGCACCACATTTGTGTTGGAATTGATGAGGAGACCGTGGTTGCTGTGGCGCGAGCGATCCTGCAACACGTAAGCTCCCGGGCCCTCGTTCATCTGCAGCGTGACGTACGGGGACCCCCGCAACGAAAGATAAAAGCGGCCTATTTGACCGAGGAAAGGCCGCTGCACTTTCCAGTTGCGCACGTTGTGCCCGCCAACTGCGACCCAGTTTTCAAACGTGACAAAACGGGTGGGCCCCTCTCGACAGACAAACAACAGATCCTGCAGCACGTCATCCACCTTGACGGTAAACTTGTTGGCTTCGCTGTCGATGCAGCGCCAGACGAGCGTGTGCCACTCGCCATCCACCAAATTGTGCCGTTCTGTCCCTCGCAACAGTGCCGAGCAGCAAACACCGAAAGCGTCTACGATATAAAACGTCGTGTGGAGTTCGTGGTAGCGAAAGCGCTCCTTCGAAACGACGGGCTCAGCATTAAGGATGATGCCCAGCTCTTGCATTTTAAAGCGGCTGTCGGTTACGCCAAGCAACGTCATCGTGCGCGACGTGACGTCGGTGCGGAAGCGAAACTCCATGCGCCAGTTGTGCATCAACTGGCCGAAGAGCGGCAATGTGCCGACGTTCATCACCAGTGCTCCGTCAAACGACGGCGCACTGCGCGGAGCCCTCTCCTCCAGTGCGCGTAGATTGAGCAGCGTCTCACGATGGTCAGCGGGAATGGTGCGCGTCATCTCCGGCAGCGTCGCGCTGTCTGTCACCAGCAACGGCCATCGCACGATCGGGTGGGCAGGCTCGCCGCCAGACCACACCCGCAGCTCGGCTATGATGCCGCGGAACACCATCGTTGGGGTGTTTTCCTCATCCAAAAAGCCACCGACGAAAAGGCGGTGCGGCCACTGATTAAAGGCGATCGGGTGTTCCTGCTGCACTAGCTGCATGTCCATCGCTTTGGCGTCCACCTCGCACGTCAGCTGGCCTTCCTCGAGACTGTCAACACGCAGCATGAGGTGGTGAAAACGATCGTCAGTGGTGAGGCCAGTTTTCGTCACCGAGGCCACCGCCTCCATCACGCGGTTGGCAGAGTCTCGAATCAAGACGCGGATGGAGTCGGGCATGTCTTCGTACCAGTTAAGACTCATCTGAAAAAGCTGCCCGACGTCCTCGCGCTGACCCTCCATCACTTGAAGGAGGACGCGCTTGCCATCCGCAGGCTTCAAGTCGGTGCGGATCCAAAAGTCAACGGTGAACTCTCGGACTACCTCGTCAAAGTTCGGAATGCCAGGCAGCGCCATCACTGACGAGCTGCCGTCAAAGGTGTAGAATGTGATCCTCTCGCCCCAGCCATTTCCAGCAATCGGCTCGCAGCTCGTCTCGCCGCCATCTTTGTTGAGGTCCGCCAGCAGTAGAGCGGTGTTGCGCCGCTGCAACTGATTGAAGAGGACCGTGTGGCTGCGTGTGCTTTTGGCTGAAACTATATAGGACGCAGCCCTGGAGGTTTGGCTGGGCCGCTGCACGGGTGGTGCAGCTACAAAGGTATGCGGCACCAAGGAATGCGAATCGTTCACGGGTGGCTCGAGCACCTCATCGTGTGCGGCTGAAATGATGCCGTAACGGCTCAACTTGGCGGCCCGTCGGTCTGCAGGGTGCACGTAGTGGTATTCTTGTCTCAGCGTTTCTATTTTCTTTCGCAGCTCCTTCGAAATGCGCACACCTCCCTCGCAGCTCTGGGAGGCGTTGAACGCTTTCACGCTTTCACTCTCGTCTTTATCAACATTGGCGGCGGGTGTGTTGGCGCTCATCTGAAGCAGCCGCTGCATCTGCTTCTCCTTTGCAAACTCGTCGGCGACCACCTGTATTCCGTACTCCGCGGACGATCGCACTGCGTTGAGGAAACTGATGAGGAGAGGCTCAAGATGCGCCTCGGCGTTGGCGCCGCGGTGCACAACCGTCACGTTTTCGCGACGCTGTACGCACTGTGTGACGTCTTCGAAGATCCACTGCAGTGCTGTAGACTCCACGTCATCGCTGCCGTCCGGTACGACGCCATTGTAGGGAGTCACGAAGAACCGCGGAGGGACAGGATAGCGCGTGACCTCCAGTTCCTGTTCGATTTCTTTTGCTGTGGGCTGCGCACCTTTTTGGTCGTCGTAGATGACCGCAACGCGATCTTCAAACGTTGACCACGCGTAAGCGCTGCCACCCTTGACTTTGCGCTGTTGATTCGGGTCTTCCACGGAAAACAAGAGAACCATGCTTATGTCTGTTTTTTTTGTTGTTGTTGTTTTGACACAACGAATCACACGAGAGAAAGGACTTTCGCTGTTGTCTGTGGCGCACGGTTTTTTTCCCCTCGCCACGCTGGTGGTCAGAAAATGGGTAGTGGTGAAACAGCAACAGCAACAGCCCAATTGCACCACAGAAAAGTGGCTGTTACCAGCCTTTTTTACTGTTCTTTCCACAGTATTTGACGAGAAAAGGCGTCAACATGGAGCCGTATTACATCAATAAAGGCAGAGATAGGTTGGGGGGAGAGTGGATAGAGTGGCATTTATCCCTGCTAAAGGCAATAGTAGCACAAAAACAGAAGAGCGTGCAGCTGCGTACCCCAGCACAAAAACAGAGCAAGAAACCCTCCACCTGTGGCAGACACACACTGACGGTAGCATCGTGCACAGAGATGGAAAAACTCTGAAGCATGTTTCAGTGCAGCACGCGTCCCTTTTTGTTTCTTTTGTGTGAACCTTTACTCAGGTAAGTGGAAATAAAACGAACACACCTCTCCTCCGAATTGGTGTTCAATCGCTCAACGCGCTTTGTTACATTTTGTCTGAAACAACCAACGGCATGCAGTCTAATGTACATAACGTGAGAACAACACGAAGAGAACGCAGAAACTACTTTTTCTTTCCTTTCTTCTTCCCCTTACCAGTGGATGTCCTAGCGACAGACATCTCAACGATTTGCTTGTAGGTGGCTGGATCGGCGCGTTCGCTCACGCGGAGCACCATCACGCATTTGCTCGCCTGAAATGCCTTAAGCAAACTCTCCAAAGCGCTTGAGGTCAGCGTGTTCATGTCCAGGTCGACGGTACGCAGCGCTGACAGGCTCTCAATCGCCTCACACAAAGAGATCATCGCCGCTGTGTCGCCACCGCAGGCTGTGTCCGCGAGATCGAGATCCGCAATCTTGGACGTCACGCAAATGGCCTTCGCAAGTGCGTCCACGCCATTGTCGCCGATGTGGTTTCCCCGTAGCGACAACGTGGAGACGTTCGACTCCTTCACCACACGCGACGCGAGATACCCGGCGCCAAGTGGTCCAATGTTGCAGTATTGCAGAGAGAGTGCAGTAACGGAAGTACTCCACCGAAGACCGTTGCAAAGCTCCTGCACACCTGTGTCTCCCAGTGGATTAAAGTCGAGGACAAGCTTCTCAATTGTCCCGTTGGTGCTAAGATAGTTGCCGAGCTGACGGCAGCCTCGTGGGCCGACGGCGCAGCCCGGAAGCTCCAAACGCTGGATCCCGAAAGGGTTGCGATCAGGAAGGGGCTCGTAGCTCTTTAGAAATTCACACAACGCGAGAACGCCATCATCGCCGATCAGGCAGTGATGCAGCTGAACGACACGCAAATACGGATACGGGCGCAGAGCGTCGCTGCAAAACGACGTCAGCTCAGCCAGTGGGACCTCGCCTCGCACGAAGAGTGGGATTTGCGGCACACCAGTTAGCTCCCCATCCTTCACGCGGATTAACTCTGCCTTTACGCGCTTCCCAAACGGGGCAAACTGCTCCCCAAAGGCCGAGCATGCTTCTAGAAGTCGTCGAAGATCAGCGTCGACATGCAGTTCTTGCGCAACGGTTATCACTGCCGCAGCCGCCTTTGGCTGCGCTGTAGCTTTCTTGGTCGTCATTTTTTTTTCTTCTTCCCAACAATAGACGCGTATGTGTTTGCTGCTACGCATCATAACCCCCAAAAAAAAAGGCGGAAAGATGAAGGTACAAAGAAGATTTGTGGGTGCTACGGAGGAATGCAGCGCTGCTCATGGGGATTTAAAGCAGCTCTTTTTTAAGGTTGCCCATTCAGCTGCAAAGCGAATCCACATTTTTCATTCGAGAGTGTAAAATAGAGCAACAGCGAAAAAAAAAAAAAAACAGCCAGGGCCAAGCCGCACGCGTCACACCCACTCAAAAAGAAAGGCGTTTTGGGAGAAGGTCGCCATCTCTGAACAGAAGCGTCATCTACCACACAACGTCCGAGGCAAACAACAAAACGATTGCCACCAAGTCGTGACGCCCTCAAGGGCAGTCAGCACGCTTCTCTTCTCTCTTTCCGATCTTCTCTTTTAAGGAAACGAATGTCACGCAGATGGTACAGAACATCGCCATGTGCGGCGGCACACTTGATTGTATTTTCTTTAATTTTCTGCGCACTGATGGGCTGGATATGTGCAAGAAACGCAGCAAGTACATGATACATCGGTAATCCGTCGAAAGCCCAACACTCTTACTGCCTTCACTCCTCCGGTTCTTCAAACAGAAGCCGTCGCAGTTCTAAAATATCGATCTGTCCATCAGCAGAAGACAGCGCGGCCTGAATGCTCTCCGCAGAGTCTAAATCATTTCCGTTCAGGGAAAGAACAGACTTCAACTCTTCCAGCAGACCTGGGAGCTCTTCTGCCGCCATGTACCCCGTCCCTGTGCGATCGTACCGGCGGAACAGCGAGTCAATCGGATCCTGTAAGTCATTTTGGCGCTCTTCTCTGTGTGAAGCGTTAGCGGCGGGGTTGTCTGCAGTGCTCTTGACAACGTTGGCACCGCTTTCTGTCAATTGACCATCCGCGTCAAACGGAGCCGCATACCCGCTCAGAATGGCAAAGAAGTTGGCGCTGTACTTGTACAAATCAGTTGGTTTATCACGCATAACAGCTTTTGTGTACTGCTTCATGATGGTGCCCAACTCCGGTGGCACTTTAATCTGCTCAACAGAATACATCGCATTCATTTTCGTTTCCCTTCAACTTTAGCTGAAATACGAGTAACACCAATGACCCTAACACCAAGGGAGAAAAAAAAAAGATCAGCCTTCATAATTCGAAGAGAAGAATGTGCCGTGCAGAAGAAAAAAAAGAAACAACGCAAAAGCAGACGTGAGCATCGGGCATACTTCTATTCTTTTCCTTTATCACCAAAAGAAGCACAAAGTGTCGCCATCGGCAAAGCGACTCATCTAACGAAAGACTCGGTTCTCAAGTTTTGTGCTAGCAGCCCAACCGTATTTGCAGCATCAAAGCACATAATCACATGTAGACAGCTGCAAGAGCAGCACTGCAGGCAGCGGCATTAGCCAGATTTCTCTCTCCCCACCGTTCAGTTCCAAAGATGCACTCTAATAGTGGACAATAAATGATTATGCACGCAACAGGCAAGTGTATGCTCCAGTCTATGAAACCATCAAGTGCTACAGAAAGCAAAAAAAAGCACAAAAACAGGTCGAAAAATGGCCTCTCCCATTGTGTGACCGGAGCCTCATGGCGTGGAGGATGCAGCCATTTATTTTGACAAATGAGCAAGAGCTTCGTTCTGCTCCACAACAATTCTATGCAGCCTCTCTTTTGATTCCGATGCCTCGCGCAGAGCCTTTTCTATGGACACAAGCTTCTTCTCCAGTTCTTCATGCTTCTTCTGAAGACTAGCGTACTCCTCTGTCACGCAGTCACGTTCCTTCATGACAGAGAGCTTTTCGCTGCGCTCGTGCTCCAGCTGCTCAATATCGTACGAAGAAATGTTGTGAGTACCGCGTGAAAGTACCTCACGTGCAATGAGTCGGGCATTCGCCTCCTCGAGTTCCTGAGTGCGATTTCTCTCTGCCGCCATCTGCGCGCGTAGACGTGTTGCGTCATTAATGAGTTCGTCACAACGCTGTCGCAAGAGAAGGTTCTCATTATCGCTAAACATTGCCTGATTGCTGAGCTCACGCAGGCTTTGATGCAGCTCTTCGATGGAGCGGTCTTTGGCGCTTAAGAGTTGCTGGAGTTCATCGCACTTTCGTTCAAGTCCTGCAGACTCGCCGTCAGTACGCGCTAGCCGTTGGTGCAGCGTTTCGTTTTCATACTCAAACGATTGCAAGTCCAGTGTTAGCTGCTGTTCGCGCAGGTGGAGCGACTGCAACTGTTCCTGCACATAAATCATACTTTCCTCCTTTGAAGCCACCAAAGCGCGAGCATTATCCAGTTCACGCTCAAGAAACCGTTGATTCTCGAGAAGTGATTCGTTTTCGTGTGCAGCTTTCTGATACGCCAACAGAATCTCCTGAACTTCCGAATCCTTTGCTTTCAGTGTGTATGACATTTGAGCTTCTCGTTCAGAAAAGCGTTGTAGTTCGACTCGCAAGTTCTCATTCTCGTTGGCCAATGCGCTAAGTTGCTGGTTAGAGTGGTTTTTTGTAGCCGATAGTTGCGAAACGTCCCTTTCGTATTGCCGAAGCTGCTCTTCCCAGGTATCCCTGTCTCGTTCTGCGCGAGTTTTCTCAACGAGAAGGCGTTGCCTCTCGTCTTCCAAGCAACCGATTCTTTCGCCTAGCATTCTTTCTGCAGCTGTCTGGTCGCTGCACCTCTGCTGTAAACCACGGATCTGCAAGGAGAGACTTTCCGCATCGCTCATCGCAAGACGTCGTTGCTCCACCTCATCCGCAAGCTCACGTTTTGTTGACTCTAGCATCGCGAGGGCGTCTTTCTGAACTGCACTTAGGTCGTCTAAACGGCTGCGCAGATCGTCGCACTCACGCGTCTTCTCCTCCAGGAGCGTTCTCAAACTATAAACGGCAGGTTGCTGCACATATAGAGAGGGACCTTTCTCTGCCTGTGCTGTGTTCACTTGACAAGCCTGTGTTGTCCGTTCTATAGGATCCGTCTGTGAAGCGGTAGAAAAGACGCTAAGCTCTGTGCTGGTGAGTTTGTCTTCACGCTCCACTTCCAAACGTTTCCGTTTTTGAACCAGTTGTTGTTTCAGTCCTTTGTTCTCCTTCGACAACTCTTCGACTGCCATCTTCAACGCGGTGATGGCGGAGGAGCGCTCCACCTCGTTTTCCTCGACGCTGCGCTGCGCCGCCGCAACTTCCTCCTTTCTATTTTTGAGCAGCACCTCCAATTTGCGCAACCGCGTATGCAGCTCGTTTTTCTCCGCTACTATGACGTTCATTTCACTGTTCACCGTTGAAAGTCGTTTTTCAAGGAGTTTACACCGTTTGGAGAGATCCGTGGCATCGGGCTGCCCGCTGCTTCTACGACGAAGTTCCTCCAAATCAGCGTTCTTCTTTGCAATAACTTCCTCGTACTGCTGCGTTATTTTACGAGCATCAGCACACGACTTGTTCCGAAGCGCTACCACCTGCTCCTCTAAACGTTCCACTTCACGGTGGAGAAACGCAATCTGTGAAAGTAGATGAGCCGTTTGGGCATCTCTACGAGTTGAGTTCTGAGCAGAGAAACCTGCCTCGGGTTGCTCTACGACAACATTCTGTGTGTCAAGCATTGGAGTGCCAAACTACAGAAGAAAAGGAAAAATTAATGCGAACGCTATCTATGTCAGCTGGGAGTGTGCAGAGGAAAACAAAAAGAGCTAAGCAGCCACTTGATTTTATCTGGAAGCGTCTAATAAAAAAAAAAAAAAGGTCTCACAAAAATGAAATGATATCATCACGAAGAAGGAAAGAGAGAAGGTGAAAGCTAGAGTGTAGCAAGTGAACTGATCATCATTTCTTTTTCTGATGTCCTTCATCACTCCTATAACCCGAGTAAAAGCATTGCATTCAGAAGTCCTTCTTCTTTTTTAATGTGTAGAAAAAAAAAAGCTGTTATCAAACACAAAAGCACCTGGAGGAAAGCGGCGGTTCGACGCAGTCAACGCAACAGAAGCAGCAGTGAAGAAAACACTACTTTTTTCTGCCGAGATCTCCAGCGCCGGTATAAGACCAAA
>OESO01000018.1:1587722-1622619 GCA_900240985.1 Crithidia bombi | reverse complement strand
GAATGTTGTCGCGCAGCACCTTCTTCTGGCGCTTCTGGCTGCCCTTGGCATCAGCGGAGCGCTTTCCCTTGGCCATGGTTGTTGTATATGTGTCCTGTAATAAAGCAAAAGAACGAAATGCAGCAGCGGGAGAACTGTGTTGCAGCTCTGCGCAAATGATGTAGATATCCGTCGTGGGTTCAAAAGGATGGCCTCGTATAGTTGTTCGCGCGTGAAACGCGAGGAGTAGAGATGGAAGCCAAGAGAGATATTCAACGAAGCATGCAATGGCACCTTGTCAGCGTTGTACCGTTCCACGTAGCGTGTTAAATCACCGGATGTCTCACTAAGAAAAAGGCTACGTGTTGAAGAGCTCGCACTGTTGTGTAATTGCCGACGGCACTACCTCAGCTTATGCACCCGTTACGCTAAAACCGCAGGAGAGGAGTGTGAGGCAGACGTACATAGGCAGCATTGTTTGAGTGTCGTGCCCACCAGTTGGGGAGTAGTAACCTCAACACACACGATAAATGTAGATGATGAAGACGTTGGCTTCGCAGAGCTGATGGTATTCACAACTACGCGAGGGGAATCATCATGTTGAAAGATAGCGACACATCACAATGCTGAAATAAACTAAACACCGTTGAAGAGCAACGCTTCCGTAGCAGTCGTTTAAACACACACAAAAAAAAACAGGATGAAGCACAAAGGAGATGGTCTTGCAAAACGACCACTGGTGGAAACACAGGGTGAGGAGGGGGACAGACCTCTTTCGGCGCTACTGCTCTGCGTTGCTCCCCTCCTCTGTATTAAGCGATATCAAGAGAAAACGCAGCAATGCACACACACACACACACACGCACACACATACACACAGACCGAAAACGCCTGCAAATCATTATCGACACGTCACTGAGAGGCTGTCAGTAGCGGTTCGCGTTCATCTTCGATGGTGTTGCTGCTGTTGTTCAAACGCGTATTTGCCACGCGAGCCCTCTCGCTACGGAGCTGCGCGCGTTCAGCCAGTGCATCTTCGCAAAACGCCTTGTACTTCAGATGAACGTAGAAGCTGGAGAAAAGGCTGGTAAGAAGCAACGCACTCATGATGACAAAAGGAACGAAAATGCACTGCCGGCCGTAGCATGTGTTACTGTCCTGCTTCTTGGCCTCCTTCGTGTACCACCCGCCATACAAAACCTGATTCAGCAAAACGGAGGCAAGGAGAGACGCGAGCGACATACAGTTGTAGTGGTTCGCCACATCCTTCGCATACAAGGTGCGCATCACCAGCACCACCGTGGCAGCAGAGAAGCCGTTGCCGAGGGCCGTGAGACCAAAAGGAATCAGTAGCCACTCCTTGCTCACAAAGAGCAAAAGAAGTGAGGCCGCCAGCATAATCAGTGACGGGATGAAGAGCGCCATCGTGAGAGGTATGCGCTCTTCCGGAGCTCGCTTCTGCGTCCACACCTCAAAGATGCTCATCACAATACGCCCCACCGCACTACCAGCGCCGTTGAATACTGTCAATAGGGAAGCCACCTCTTGCGTCATCTTCGTCTCGGAGGCGGCTGCGTAGACAAAGCGTGCGTTCACGATGATGACCATCTGCGTGCCAAAGATGCAGAACAAAGAGTACGCGAGGGCCCACAGCTTCAACGTGCAAACGCTTTCACAGAATGTCGTCTGATACTGGGGTGCGATGTGTGCCGACTCGTCAATGGCTGCCGAGCTGAAGATGGCTTGCTCCGCGATACTCGTGCGGGTTGAGTTGATGCGTCGGCTGAGTCGCTGCGAGGCCGTCATGCGTCGCCCACCCACCGCAGCAGCAGCGGTCTCCTCCGTCTCCTCTGGCAGCTGATCCACGATGTTGGCGCTGCCCGCGTCGAGCCACCGCAGCGGTACCGCTATGACGCTGTACAGCACCATCACACCCACAGTGACGAGTGCAAAGGCCAGCTTGTAGCGGTGGTCGAGCTCCAAGTACGCGACGACGGCGCTTTGAGTTGGTAGGAAGATGATGAGCAGTGAGACCAGCCCGAATCCAATTGCAAAACGACGTGGGGACGGCACCTTCTCTAGGTAGGCGCGCTTCGTGGCCAGCCGCTTCGCCTTATCAGCTTCCGTGAGATATCGATCCTCGTACCCGGTCAGCTGGTACGGCGGCAGTTCGACGAAGAGGGCGCAGAGAAGTCCCACGACGGCGACAAACGCCGACATGAAGTAGAAAAAGCCGCTGATGTTGTCCTCGAAGAAGCCGAGTTGCAGAGCTCCAAAGATGGCGGAGCCGATGCCGATGAACGTCTTCATGACAGCGATGACAGCTCCACGGCTGCTTGGGAAGACGCTGAGGACGGTCATGAGACCGGCAATGTCAAACATGGACGTGCCGATGCCAAGGAGGGCGTTGAAAGCAGTGAAGCGGGCAACGCTGCCGTCCACTTGGTCGGCAAAGGCCAGCCCGAACAACACACCGCCGATAGGAAAGAAGATCGTGCCGATCACAAAGAGCGGACGTGGGCCGTAGTAGTCGTACACCCCTGCGAGTGGAAACACAACAATGCAGAGCACACCCGACATGGTCGTAATGACAGACATTTGTTTCTGTGTGAAGTCGTACTTTTCTTGAAGCTTGCCGGAGAACAGGTTATATACGTACCCAGTAGACGCACAGATGCACGCGTAGACGCCAATGAGGAGCACGAAGAAACGTTTCGGCTCGCTGATGGTGATGGGGCGGTTCGTGCGGAAGCGCTGTGCCTGAGAGGACCGCGTCTCCTGCATACTACGGCGGCCCTCCGCGTACACCTCGTCTACCATCGACATGGTGAGGTGTGGAGAAAGGCTCGAAGACGCAGCACACAAACAGAAAAAAAACCGCAGCCAGATGATGAAAGAAAAAAAAAGAGCCGCTGTGACAGAAATCAGGCCAGCAGAAGGAGGAAACACAGCGAATAATAAACCGACGGCGATACAGCGAGCAATACCCACCACGAGAACTGGAATGGTGTATATAGATGTGTGTGTGTGTGTGTGTTTAGGTGCGTACTCCCCTGTGCGTTGGTTATGAGGGGGGGGGGGGCGGATCGACGCAAGGAGACATGGAAAAGAAAGGGTGAGAGAGAGTGATGCGGAATGAGGCGTCACAGCAGCAGCAGCAGCAAACACCTGAAAAACAAGTATATAATTTCAGAAACACCAAAGACGACAGCCTAACGTGCCCACCTTTTCATGGACTGCTGAAATCAGAATACTACAAAAAACATGTAGTAAAAAGAACTCCTGGTGTGTTCTTATTTTGTTGAGTATTTAGGAGGGGAGGAAGATGTTAGAATCGTAAAGCGTCGCAGTGACGTAGCGTCTCCCTTTGAGACTCAGTTATATAAGGGAGGGTGGCCGCATTACACCCCAACTGAAGCGATGCAAAAACAGAACAGAACAGGGGACGGCTATCAAAGGGAGGGCTGTGCGGTGCTTTAGCGCAGGTGTCAATGTCGGTAACGCAGAGCACTCACCTCCTGCCGCGACCGGCGCACTTACGACGATGCGTGGTGCTTCAGAAAGTAGTCGAACGCAGCTTCAAAGGAGTTGAACACCGGCGTGCCATCGGCAAGCATTAAATTGAACGGAAGTCCGAAGTCCTCCACGGCGAGCCCCTGCGCCTCGGAGCCGCCGTACTTCTCTACCATCGTCCGTGTGTCGGAGGAGTACGTAAGAAGCACCTTGCCCAGTGCCGCACCATAGCCCACTTCGAAGGCCGTCCCGCAGTCCGGTTCCAAGGAGCGAAAGGGGGACAGGTCAGCGATGATAGCATCACACTCCTTGATCATTTCGATGTTTTTGTTGCGGATGTTCAGCGGCCCAGTCACTTCGCTGTCGATGGGCACAAGCGGTACAACGCCATTTGCACGCAGGAGAGTGCGCACGGTGTTGTAGTGGGCCTCGCCGTGATCTTTGTGGAATACCGCAGGTCCAGCAATGTAAATCCTCTTTGGTGCTGACATGTGGAATACCAAAAATGCACACTTAAGGTAATTCTCGATGAACAAATCCAACACGTAGTCGCAGATGTGCGCGGCTGCGTGCGGAAGAGAACAAAGAACAAAAACGCGGTGTGGTTGAGCCGGAGTGTGAGGAGAGGAGAGCCGGCATTACGGTGACGAGGCACATCACTCACAGTGAAACAAAAAACCTCTCGCCAGCGCTCTGGCTTACTTCTGCTCTTGTTTTGTTGTGTGAGTGGGTGTACTTTCATGTTCATCAGCAGTGAATTACTGGCGTGCGGGTTGGGTATTGGCCTCTGGCCGTTGAGTCGATCATCGCAACGAGCACAGCACTTCATCTTTTGAAGCAGGCACGTGCGTGTGTATCTTTTTCTTTCTTTTGTTTTAGCATTTGGATTTGACTTCCTAAAAAATGCCACCAGCATGGGTGCATGTGACATTTGTTGTGGTCAGGAGTCGTGTTTTTAACTCTCGTTCCGAGAATGACAGTCGGCACTATGGATCACGCCGTCGCGAAGATCGCCACCATCACCACCACCCACTGACCCCCCCCCACAAAAAACTCCGCTTTGCGTCCAACCTGAACAGCACAGAGAACGCGACAAGCGGCGTGGTGCAGAAGTGTTCAAGTCAGTCGGTGCAGCAGTCAACGACGCATTGAGGGGAGAGGGGGGAATGGCTAGCAGGTACGGTGTTCACGACGCCATTGCTGTTCGCAGCTCCGCCACAGCCAAGACCAGCGGCGGCGGTGCTGCTGTAGCTGCGGACCCTTCACTTGGCCGGCCCACGAGCGCCAATGTCGCACGCGCACACGATACCTGCGGGGAGAGAGAGCGGCAGCAACGAAGCTCCTTCACGCTTTCCACGTCCTTGTGATGTAGAACGCGCACCTGTAGTGGAAGGTGATCCGTATAAAGGCAGAGCGGAGACATCTGATGCTCCAGGCATGCGCAGATAACCGCAGACGCAGGAGGGAATTGAACCCGTCGCAGCCACAGTCCCGTGCTGTCGTACAGCGCCGCCTCAGCTCGGAAGAATACCCAGAAGAAAGGCCCTTCATCAGCCGCGACGGCGTTCAACACGTTGTTGTCTTCTGGCATACTCGACAGCGCGCACTCGTCGATGACACCGTCGTGGAAAAGAAATGCTTCGTGCTGCACGCTGAGCGCGACAGCAGCGCTGGTGTTCGCCGCACCACCAAGACAGAGAATACGCGACGATGCCTCGCATGATAAAGCCAGCGGCCTATCGAAGGGCAGCCACCTCGCTTTATCATCCTGCGCTACATTCCACCACATCACTTGTGCCTCGGCATCCGCCAGCACGACAGCACCGGGGGGGAAGCAGGCGTGCACGACAGGGGCGTTGGACACCTCCGTAAAACAGTTCGTGACGGCATGCGTGTGGAGTGAAATTGTGTAGCACGTTTTCTGATCTGTGAAGACAAGCATATGGCCGGTGTGACAGGCGGTGGCGGTTGTCTGACCATCGAAATCAGGAAAGCTGCGCAGTCGCTCCCCCGACATAGCGTTGAAGAGCGTCACAACACGCCCATCGTCGCCTACAATGAGCAGCACAGCTGTGGGCTGCGTCGCGTTGTCCTGCGGCCTGTGCTCTGCGAAGCCGAGGGTGACGAAGCGGGCATTGGTGCACGGCAGCGTTGTCGTCGCTACTTCCACGAGAGTGGCGGGCAGCGGTGAGAACTGCACGTCGCTGATGCGGTGTAGATCGCGTGTGAGTGGCACCTCCTCAGCCTCCTCGTCCATCGCCTGCAGCTTCTCCATCATCTGAGCAATGCGCCGGTGATGTGGAGAGGTCATCGACGAGGTGATGCCGCTATCACCGCCACCACATGCCTCGACGACTTCCGCGGTGCATAGCACACCGTGTGTGTGGTCGTCGCGAGCTGGGTGAGTGTCGCTGAAGAGCTGCATCGGCACGTTGCCAAACTCCCGCGCGTACTCGTGCGGCGACAGGTGCAGCCCAGGGACATGGACTTGCTTTTTGTGACCAGGCGGGCGGTAGGAGAATGGATGAAAGAGGTTGTCGGCAGCACGGGCCAGCTCGCCACTCTGTGCGACTCCAAAAACCAAGTCGATCCAGTGCTGCAGGTGCTGCGAGACGTAGGGGCTCTCGAGGGCAGCACGGTGCAGCCGCACAAACTCGTACGTGTCAGCGGCCCACGGGGGTAGCTCCACAAAGGGCCGGACAGGCTTGCCGTTGCCGTGCGAGCCGAGAGGGATTCGTGGTGGTCCACAGAGAGCCGTGAAGTCGCGGTTGAAAAACTCAGGGATGAGCTCGCGAAAGTTGCTCGTGTTGGTGGTCACGCTGCGCCAGACTTGCGGAACCGATTCCATGATCCGCTCCGCCACGTCGAGGATGCCGCCCTGTAGGGAGAGTTGAAACTCCGGGTGTGGCCGTACGAGGTAGTAGGCGACGACACCCGCAGAGGAGTAGTGGGTGGAATAAAGGTACGTGCGCTCCTCCGACTCGCTAAGGAACTGCGCCCGCTCTCGCAGCATTTCGAGCCGCTCAGCGGAGAGGGCACCGATAGGTTTGCTCAGGTCGCGGAAGGTCGCGGGGTCGGATAAGTCTAGCTGTTCCGACGTGTAGTCAGCAAGAACCCATGGAAAGACGGGGTACTGAAAGACATCGTTGAAGCAGCGGGAGGCCCATTTGTTGAGGAGAAGGAGATAGTCGTAGTTTGACACCTCCCCACACTTCCACGCCTCGGCGGTGGTGAGGGGGTTGACCTTGTACGGCGGCACACCCAGAAGATGCTGGAGCAGCTCTGTCGCACGATCCCTCTCACGCGTGTTGTTGAACACTAGCGACAGCGCTGGAGCTTGGTCGGGTGCCTCACACGTGTAAAGGTCCAGCCCAACAGCCTCAAACACGATCCAGCGCGGGAAGCTGTGGACGCACTCCCCCTTCCTCAGTACCACCGAGCCGTGCGAAGCCAAGGCAAACAGTGGTTCAAAGACAACACGGTCAACTGCGATGTGCAGCACACCGCGCTGCTCTCGCATCGGCACCACGCGACAAACACGGAAGTTCACCGTTGACTGCGTCGTCTGCAATGCCACCTCACGTCGTGATAGAAAATCCTCCATGCTCTGATGTGCCATGAGGTGCCGCAACGACTCCACAAACCACTCTGACGAGTGGGACAATCGAAAAACCCACACCTCAGTGTTGGGGAGCGAGACACAGACACCCGGCACAACGGGCTGGTGTTGTGCGGTGCGCGGCAGCACCGCACGCTTCAATGCTCGTCTGCAGGAGAAGGTCAGAGTCAGCTGATCGTTCTCCCCGAGGAGCGTGGCGTTCTCCGCGTACCGCAGCGGAAAGACGTTGATGAAGTCGCCACCATCGTCAAAGAAAAGGTGGGAGGTGGCGAGGCATAGTGTGCCCTGCGTGTCAGCGCTGAAAGGGAACCAGCTGGTGGAGGGGCGGACGCAGCGTTCTTGCCCGAGGTACGACTCGTGATCATCCAACCAGTACAGCGAAATACGCGACGCACACGTCGACATCCCGCTCTAAAAAAGCGCTACGTAGTTTCCTTGATGCCTTTATTGTTTTTTTTCTTTTTCTTGTCTGCTTGCTTGATGTTGCACATAGGGGTTCCCTGCTGCTGCGTATCCTTTTGTGAGCCGTTGGCCACTCGAGCATGAGGGTCGTTGTGCTGCGCAGGGGGAGAGAGAAGGGCAGCAATAAGGAGACGCTACTGCCCACTACGTGTCGCTGTGACAGAGGCTGATGCACAACACGAAGAGCGAGAGAGAGAAAGAGAAGGATGAGCGACGTAGAAGCGAAGCGGCAGGGGCATTAGCGCCGATCGAAGCATTGGTGAGGTCCCACGAGCACACACACACACCTCCTCCTCCGCCTCTCTTCCAAACTTCTTTAAAGAAAAAGCTGTAGACAGTTTACGCCATACGTAGTGCCCGGTACCGATGCCCTCTGGAGAGGGACACGTCTCCGATCAGGAGCTCACACAGACACACACACACACACATGTGCGCATATCACAGCGCACACCTGTGGTTGGACTATCGCGTGTCAAGGATGAGTCGCCAGTTGCAGGGTTCAACCCGTGTGAGTCGTTGTCCTCTGCAAAGCAGCGGTGAGCACTCCCTGCACTCATGGTCATCCGCTCTCTTCCGACGTGTCATTGCTTCACCAGATGAGCAGCGCGTCATAGCAGTCACAGACGGTGCACCAAAGCACACACAAAAGAAAAATGAAGACGAGGACAAGAAACGAATAGTAGCAACACGACATAACAGAAACACGGGGAGAGGCGCGTGCCACCACAACCTACCACCACCACCCTCCGCAACAGAGACGAATGCTATTCCTGCCTAGAAAGGTCTTTTGCTGTGTGACTGCTGTGGCAGGAACAAACAGACGCAGCAGCGGGAGGGGCTATTCCAGCTGCTGGGCGTTGTAGAACCTACAATGAACGTTCCGCTCCCGCTCCATCACCGGTCCCACGTACGCATCGTTCGCCGTTACTGCCGCCCACAGCAGCAGCCGCATCGGTGGGACGAGCTCGCCGTCATCCAGTTGTGGAATTTTAGAGCGCTGCAGACGGGCTGTCAGTCCAATGGCGCTCTCCGGTCGCCAGCAGCCGTGCAGGTAGACAAAGGAGGTCCGTGTGCTCCTCGTGAGCACGTAGCGCGGCACCGCGTCGACGAGTTCTTCTTGCCGTGACATGGGCAGCTGACTCACGTGCACCACCCGCAGGCTCTCTGTGTAGTTAACCACGTGCGGCGCAGCGGATGCGCAAGCACGCAGCCCTGCCTCTTCAACCAACCTCGCCTCAACCCAGTTCAACGAAGTGTAGCCGAACTGGGCAGCGACGGTGGTGAGGGCACTGCTGATGGAAGTCTGAAAGGTATCCCCCGTCACCAGACTGCGGTGGCAGAGCAACGGGTCTACCAAAAATGGATTGCTCGTCTCCTGTGCATTCAGCACAGCCACCTCCGTTGGCAGTGACAGGCACTCCGTGAAGCTGGGCTCGCACAGGAGGTGACTGTGGCCGCAGCCCACGCCGCTCTGTGGGAAGGCGGCGTCGAAGCACTCCTCCACGGTTGCGAGCCTCCAGCGGGTGACGGCAGGGCTGCGTTCGAGCAGAATGAAGCGACCAGACGGCACCGTCGGTGGGGGGTGATCACTTAAAATGCGGCGCTTCGTGGACGGGGAAAGCAGCGAGAGCGGCACTGCGCGAAGGGGGGCGGCGAGGAGCTCGTTCGTGGGCAGCAGCAGCTGCGGCGGGTACAGGGCCCGCACGCCGAAGAGCTTCAAGTGTCGTGGCAGGAGCCACAAATTGCTTTGAAACTTGTTGCAGTGCTTGTACCGTCTGAGAAGCTGCTGTGCCTCTGGACTGCGGATCGGCGCGGCGTTGAGGGCCCACATCATGGAAGCGAAAAAGGGCAGTGAGTTTATACTGCTGTTTTTTGTGTTTTGAGCCTTTTTTTGTGTGGCAAAGGAGGTGTCATCAATTCCTGCTCATGTGGGAGGCAATCGGATATGCGAGACGCCGTGCACGAGCTGCCGTCGAGGGAGAAAACAACAAAACGACACAAATGCGCGTCGGGTGTCAGGATTGCCAGTTGAGAAGATGAAGCAGGCACTGGAAGTCTGTGGTGGTGGAACAAAAAGAGAAGCAAACGCAGCGGCACAGCCACTGGCAAGCGTCCTCGACGGAACACAGGAACGGCCCCGCAATTCACACATCCGTCGGATAAACTGAAGCAGCAGTCTTCAGTAGATGGTTCCCACATCCACGTCAACAAGCACAAAGCATGTGTCAGCACAAGCCCCTACTTCGAGAATTGGTGTTGTTGTCGTTGCTTTCGTTTGAGAACTGGCGAGAAGAATGTAGTGCGAAGAGGAAAATCAATGCCGCTAGTTAACTTAAGCAAGCGATGCCTCCCACTCACCATACAGGTTCAGCAAGTCGCACAGCCTAGCAGAGGCGTCGTCACGCCCTGTCATCATCGCCGCCACCACGCGACTCCACATCCAAGACGACAGGGGTAGCAAGTGTCCTTTGTAGGAGCTGTTGTGAAGTCCCCATGCCACGCAGCAGCTGTCCAGCTCCGCCGCCTCTAGCACCGGTATATCATCCACGATGACGTGCGTGGGCGGTGCAGATTGGCTGAACTGCACGACTGCGGAGTAGTAGCAACAACTCTGCCTGCCAAGTGCTATAGCCTCAGTGGAATCCTTCAGGCACAGCCATGTCATCGACGTTGGTGCGTGTCCGAGGAGCCGCAACAAGGCTTGCTCCAACCATTCCGCCTCGTGCCCCTCGTGTAGGATACAGATCAGCTGTGCTGCAGGCTGCAGCGGTGGCAACCATTCTTTTAGAAAGTCACTCACCTTTGATTGGATCGTGTGGTTGGGAAGTGTGACGTCAGCGTAGTAGCAGAGGGCGTCGTACACGGCCGCCATGTCTCGCGTGCCTCGCCCAAGCAACCGGTCGACGTGGCTCGCCGGCAGCCGCGAGCGTCGACAGAAATCACTAAGAAGGTCACGGTGGACGTCCTCGACGGAGAGCGTCGAGTGCACGGGGCCCCGTTGTGGTGTGGTAAAGGGAACGGTGGGACAGTCCCGTGAGAGCACCGCCAGCAGCTGAAAGAGCTTCAACGTAAAGATCTGGGTCATTTGGCTGTACTGGGCGAGCTGCTGCTGATAGCAGCTCATGCGCTGCACGTCCGTCGCCATACACACCCTTCCTCGTTGAGTATTGATCATATCCTCCGCTTCGGCAGCGATGGGGGATGCTGCTGCTTTCACCCCAGCTTTGTCGCTGCCGCTGCCCTTGGCTGCATCGGAATCCACTCTACGTCTTTCCTGCCGCCTCGACTCGCTCAGTCCCGCCGCACGACGCTGCGTGACGCTTTCGTCCTCCTGCGCCGCCGATCGTGCGTGGTAGCCCTTGCGGACAATAAAGATATCGTTGTCCACCAGCCCCAGCAAACTGAGCGGTGTTGTGGTGGGCAGTGGCATGGTGTCTACTCTCTTGTCGTGTGTTTTGTGGAACGTCACGTGGTTGATCGGCACGTCCAGCTTCAGCACGCGGCATAGGTGTGGGTAGAGATCTGCAATGCACTGGTCGAAGCTGACGGTCACCAGCCGGGCCGACCTTGGACCAGCCCGCAGCTCAAAGGCACGCAGGTGCATCGTATTGTGTGGCGGCATCGTCTCCCTTAACGATGGTCGCTGTGAAGAACACAGAGAGAGGAAAAGAAGGTGCCGATGAGAGCAGGAATGCCGAGAAGCCGGCACAGGTGAAAGGTGGAGTGTCGGCACCGTGTAAGCAAGTGAGCTGATACCCTGTGTTACAGCTGCCGGTGTCGGTAGACTCTTAATAACACCGCTGTGTGTGTGTGTGTTTGAAAAAGACGCATCGAGGAGGCGAGTCACGCTGCATTGGCATGCACAGTGAAAATCGGCATAGCACTATGTATGGCTGAAAGCCAGCCACACGTGTGTCCGCAGATGCAAAGAGCTTGACCCACGTGAATCGTGCTGCTGCTGCTGTGCGTGCACTTTCCTCGCTGTCTTTGGACGACACTCACCTACACAAGTGTAAACAGCCAACCATTGTATCAGGGAGCGAGCTACTCCGCATGGGACGAATAACAGAAACAGACAGAGACGTGGCACACTCGTGTGTACGCCGCCAGCGGTTACACCCACAGCCAAGAAGAAACACCGCAGATAAAACACTCATATGTAAGTAACTCCTCACTTGTCACGAAGACTCTGCGAAGCGAATCGACGCTTGCTGCCGGCGACGCGCCACGTTCTCGAACTCCTTTCGTTGTGTGCAAAGAGATTCCCACAGCCGCCAGTACACCTCGCCGTGCGGCGTGGCCGGATCTTGGCTGTCGCTGCAGGCATCCATAATAGTGTGCGCCAGCGTCGCGTTGCCGGAACGCTTCTCGATGGCGGCCCAGTGCAGCACCACACGCTGCAGCAGCAACGGGTGCCGAAGGCGTCGCACGAGGTCACCGCAGTACGTGCGCACGGCATCGTAGCCCTTAAAGCGTTCGGTGAAGGAGATGGAGTGCTCCAGGGCGGCTTGCAGGAGGCGGAGGTGGTCGGCATTATTTCGAAGTGCTGTGATGGCAACCGTGGTAATGGCCTGTGCCACGCGCACCGCGGTGCCGTAAAGCCCGATGGTGGCCTCCATGTCGGCACAGCTGAAGTGCAGATCAATCACAGCTGAGGGAGCCGCCCGTATCGCAGCAGGCGTCACCTGTTCGACTAAACTGAAAAGCTCGCGAAACTGGTGCAACGGCACGCGTGAGCCGTGCAACACGCAGATAAACGAGAGGTACTGCTCCAGAAGACAGAGCTGCGCAGTAGGAGTCGACCGAAAGGCTGCTACGCCCCTCTCCAAGACCATAACCGCCAGCGAAGTGTGTCCACAGCCGTAGGCCCTGCGTGCCACGTAACATGCAGTCTCTGCCGTGAACGCCTTGGAGCAGGCAAGGCTGTTGACCAGCTGCCGCCACGCGGCCTCGTCTGCTGGGTCGCACGCGGCGCACAAATCACACCACAGCGTCCACACATGGGGATGCCGCACAACTTCCGGCAGAGCCGTCGATGACTGCAGGAGGCCGGCGCGACTGCGCTTGGCAGCAGCAACACCACCAGCGGAGGCTGAGGCTGTGAGGCCGCCACTCGTCAGCTTACTTGCCAGTGCATCTCGCGCCGCGGTGGCGGTAGGCGACGCCATCAGCTGCACCTCAGCCCAAAGCCCCACCAGCTGCACGTTGAGAGCGGTGCTCGTGAACGGTGTGCACCACCCGCCATCGTGCAGCAGCGCGACAGCCTCGTCAACTTTGTGTGCCCGCAGCAGTAACTGCGCACAGGAGTGGAAGAGCTGAGCTGCAGCCCCGTCCACACGCGACATGCCAGACGCACATTGCTGAATCGCTTGCCGGTATAGCGCCTGGACGTCCTGAAGAGTACTGCGACCTGCGTAGACATTCTCCAGCACCAGCTCCGCCCGCTTCAGCCACAGTGCGGTGTTGTACGGACTGTTGCGTAGCTGGGCCTGATTCAGCAAGAGCGGGAACTCGCGAGACAGCGCACTGAGGTGGACGAGGGGGTCCGTAGAGCTGAAGAGGTGCTGCACCACATGTGTGTAGGCCGCGTCATCAAGCTGACGGATGGCTGGATCGACCGCGAAGGACTCCACCAGTTGGTCCTCTACTTCCACCGCCAGCTGGTACAATGTGGTCAGTGTGTGCGCTTCAGGAGCTTCGTCCAGCAGTCGGCGAAGTTCCTGCCGCCCCTCCTTCATGTAGCCCTGCCCGTAGAGAAACACTGCAAACGCCATAGATAGCTCGACTGGCGAGGCACAACGCGACTTGCCAAGGGCGATGAGCTGACCGAGTTCGACCACGCTGCCGGTGAAGCGCCAGGATTTGGCCTGCAGCGCCGTCTGCACCGTCTCCCAGAAGTTGACGTCCGCCAGCAACACATCGCGCTCCTCTACGCTGCTCTTATTCAGTGTTGGAGGTAGTCCGAGGCGGATGCACTCGTGCAGGAAGCCATCGAAGTCTCTCTTTTCCACCAACACGTGGAAGAACTCTCGCTTCACCCGCAGCGAGCGCTGAAAGAGCAGCAGCACACGCCACACCGCCCGCACGGTTGCTCCAGGCACCGCCGGGGTGCGACACCACTGCTTCACCACCTTCCAGATGAGGTGATGCTGCGTCGCGGGAAGGGCCATCAGCGCGTGGCCGATGATGTGGCGCGTCATGGTCACTCGTGGTACGGGCGCCGCCATAACAAACTCGATGTAGCCCACCCAAAGCAGCGGCATGTTGGGCAGCTCCGCCACGGCACGCTCGTACACCTCGCGCACGCTCTGAAACCACTCATTGCGGCTGCACAGCTCACGTGTTTCCAGCTGACGGTAGCGGAGGTAGCCCGCCCAAAGCTTGTAGGAGGAAGGGAAGGCACGCAGAGCACGCTCGTAGACGAGCGTTACCGCGTTGGCCCGCTCGACAGCGTCTGCCGATGTCACCGCCGCCGTTGTGCGAGCGAGTTCGACCCACGTCTTGGGGGAGGGCGTGGCATCCTTGACGACCTCCCACTGCAGGGCGTTGACCTTCGCATCGCGGTCCATCCTTTGCTGCACGGTCGCGCCCACGCACGTGCAGTTGAAAAAGAAAAAAAAGAAAAGAAAACCCTCTTTGCTGTTGTCTTCGCCGTCAGCTCGGTAGGCAGAGTGGCAGCGGGTTTTTGTATTGTGAGCTGTGTGTGTGTGTGTGTGTGGTAGTTGGGAGGCGAGGAAGAAGGGGGGTGGAGGGGGACGTGAAAGCACCCAATGCGGTAAAAAGACGGTGACGGTACACCAGGGAGGGAGAGACAGAAATCGAGTATGTTGAGGAGGAAGTCCGTGTGGGTTTAAACACCCGCCATCACAGAGAGAGAGAGAGTAGTGTACACATGACGCTGCGAGGATGCAACGCAACCTTCAGAGGGCGCAGAAGCAGCGTGGCTGAGTCCGGCGCATCTCACCACACAGCATCTCTACGATGGTCTCTTAGTTGTGTAGCAGGCGGCACGACAAGCAGCATCAAAACGGCTTTTGATGTTGCAGTGGGGGTTTTGATCGTTTAAACAAGGAGTGTCTTCAGCAAGGGGGCAGGGGATGTGACGGACACTTGCGATGGTAGTCGAGGGAAGCGATGAGAGATATGGGGGTGGAGAGAACTCCGGAGGTCATGACGGTGGCGCAGCTGCATGCCCTTGTCCAATGCTGTAAAGAAGGCAACGCAAAAGCGCCTCCTGAGACGCCGCTCTCAGCTCGGAGGCTAGCACACGCGCCTCCTCATGGCTGCAGCTAAACGTCTGCGAAATGAGAGAAGGCGATGGGGCCAACGAAACCGACAGCCGCTGTTCGTCTGCAATGCCGCTGCTGTCCAGAACCGCTGCAGAGACCTCATCGAGAACAGAAGTGGCTGAAACACTCTGCACCTCTAGCGCCTCCTGTAGTGCATGGGAGCGGCACAGGTGCTCATCTGCTTTGGTGATGACGCGAAACCAATGCTGGTGTGGAGAGGTGAGATGCTCTTGAGTGAGCACGCTCATGGAGGCATAGGGTGCCCGCGCCAAGTCGCCCACCTCGCCAGCGAGAAACACGGAAAGACGCACATCAGACTGCGTCGCCATGAACAACGCAGGGAATCGTGAGGGGGCGAGAAGGCAGGTCGGCACACGACGGCGCAGCGTCGAAGGCGGGTAGGCAAACGCATGGTTCGACTGCAGCAGCGTCGACAGGGTGTTCGACAACGTCGAGCCTCCACAGCCCGCACAGCCGACGACGCAGCAGAGCAGTGTTCGTGACATCTCTTGTCGCAACTCAAAGCACTGACAGATGCACCACAGCGTCATCACATCCTCCACGCACGCAAGGAGGGGAGCAGAGACAGCTGAGGAGGCAGCGGATCGTGACGTGAAAATGTCGGCAACGGCAGCGTAGAAGTCGTTGAGCGTCATACGCGCGCAAAGAAGCTCCTCAGCACTTGTGCCACTAAACAGAGACTGCTGCTGCTGTTGGGATACGTACAGTCGCACATGGGCATGCAGTCGTGCCTCGAGCCAAAGATATGGTACCTTCTCTCGAACAGAGTCGTCTCGTACGTGTGACTCGAAGCAACCCAGCATACGAAGAAGAGTTTCACGATACCGCTTATCCCCCAGGGACGGGAGAGCGTATTCAATGCGCTGCTTCCATGAGGCACTGCGCCGCCGCCACACATCAATTTCAGCTGATGCATTTCCAGCCCACTCCCTCAGCGCGTTCTTCAAGAAAGAGGCCTCCTTTTCTTCAACGATGAGCTTCACAGCACCCCCAGCAGACACACTCGTCACCGCAGATGAAAAACGAGCTGCCATGTCGCTTATAAAGCCGAACACAGAGGCGGCAGCACTGCTAGCTGCAACTCCGGAGCGCATCTTCTCTGCCAGTGCCGTCTCCGCAGCGCTTGCAAGCGAGCAAAGAACTGCCGCCATTGGATTCAGCGTCGCATCCGTCAGAGCAGAGGATGGTGAGCTCTGGCACAACATGTAGAGCGGCTGCGTCTGCAAGGCAGCCTCGAGCAGCTGAGATGGAGCAGCTTTGGCCCACGGCGTCTCTTGTGCAGCAAACCGGTAGAGCTCCACAAGATGTCGCGGGAGTGACGCCACCACCGCCCCCGGGCACGTGGCGCACGTCCCGCATGACGTCTGCAGAAGCACACACAACGGCACGTCGAGCCCCTTCTTCTGGCAGTCCACGACAGCGTTGATGTCGTCCTCACCGCTCGCAGAGGCGCACGCCTCGATCCACGGAAGGAGGGAACCGACGCACATCAGCTGATGTGGCGCACACGCCGTCACACACGGGAAGAGCGCTGCACGCTGCGGTGGCAGCAACGTGAGGCGTGGGCAAAACTGCAAGTTTATGCCGTCCACCGTGAGGTGGAGGAATGGACCCTCGCTGCGGCAGCGGAGGGACGTGATTGCCGGTGCCAGCAGGGACGGCAAGCCAGGCATAAGAATATGCGCGAGACGCTGCAGCTGCGCTTCCACATCAAACACCTCGTTTTCCTCCGCTTGCGTGAGAGGGAGGAGGGGACTGGAGGCATGGAACAGCAGCCCATGCCCACAGCCACGACCGCGGTGTGCGATAGAGCATTGAACACCGAGAAGCACGTTTTCGTAGAACCCATCCACATAACCGGTGTGAAGCTGAGGTGAAAGCGCGTCGCGCCTGCCGCCTGCCCAGCGCTGCGAAACCAAAGTGCCGTCCCACGCAACGGAGCCTGCCACGCCGCCGTCCTTCAGCGGCAGCTGCGTGACGTGCAGAAATTGATAGCTGTGTGGTAACGTGTGGGCCAGCAGCTGCGGTCCATCCTTCAGAAACGCTCGAGGAGTGCCGTAGGTAATGCAGAACACCAAACGACACAGCGCAGGGCAGGAGGTGATGAAGGATGAGAGAAGGGCGTGAGCCGACTTCAAAGCGAGCGCACCACCATCTCCGACACCACAAAAGACGAGTGTGGCGTCGTCACGGCGTAAGATAGATTCGACGTCCTTGTCGCGCATGCGCTGACCAGCGCGGTTGCGGCGCCCTGTAGCAACCATGTAGTAGATAATGCGCTTGTTGGATGGTGGGACGGGTTCTTCATACGTGGCGCGGTGCAGTCGGAACTCAATATCACCTTCCAGCACACAGACAGCAAAGGACTCGCTCAGCACGCACCTGTGCTCTGGCTGCGCCGCGCTGCGTCTGCGGTCATTCATCACCGAGAGAGCAGCAGCAGGGCTGGCCCACGTGTTGGTTGCGCAGAGGTACAGCCCGTCAAAGATGCAGAGAGAGGGGGAGGCGGCAGACCACGGCATGGTCATATTACTCTTTGCCACGATGGTTGTCTTTGATGAGACGAGGCCCGCCATGGAGCCGGCAAAGCTTGCTCGTGCCACCAGTCGCACGTAAAACGTTTCGCCTTGATGCGCAGTGGCGAGAAGGGCGTAGGTGTCCATGGTAGACTTGGCGTACGGCTGATGTCGCATGTGGCAGGAGCAGCAGTACTCGATGACATACTCCCACGACGCGTGTTCGGCAAAGGCGAATTTGGTGAGTGCACGAGGCCGCTCCCAGCACACCACCACGAAGGAAGGAAAGAGCGCCACCACGACGGGCGGTTCAAAATGGAAAGCGACCGCCATCGTCAAAGGCACCGGGAGGTTAGGGGGGCAGCACCACGTCAGAGAAAAAACTCCACCACCGGAGAAGGGATGACAAGACGCCGCTCACCGCACTTTCTCGGCTGATACGGCGAAGGCCCACCTCCTTTTTTTTTCTGGGGGAGAGGGGGGGGGGGGCAGAGCGCTCCACGTACGTGAGCGGCCGGTAGCTGTGTGATCCCCCGCGGTGTCACAAGGTGGGGGTGGCGGCCGTGGAGGCGAGAGAGAAAGCAAAAGGAGAGAACAGCAGCTGCACAACGGATGCACCAGAAAACTGTAGAAGGGAATAAAAAAAAGCACGCAAAGGAGTACACGTCTGTGCTGCGCATAGATGATCGGTTTGACGGGAGTGCAGCAGTCCGCCGTCTCCAAAGTCCCTCACCGTCATGTGAGCTTTCGTATACGTGGTCTCTCTCTAGCAGTGATGTCTGGCTGCCTGCCTCCCTCACTTGCAACCTTCCAGGCTAGCGAATAGGATACAACAAGCATTCCGCACCCACGCAGAGAGAGATGGAACGGTGAGGAGGCAAAAAATCAATGTGCCAGGGAGCTAACACAGAACCTTTTTTTTAGAGTATCAGGCTGCGCGTTCGACACCACACAGACCTACATGCCATCTCCTCGCCTGAGCTGGTCACAAAGAACACCTGCACTATCGCGAAACACTGTTCTACACTGCGGAGGGGTCCGATACCAGCAACGGGTGGAGCACACCCAGCTCCGCCGCAGCCGTCAGCACGAGACGACGCCACTCAAAAGTATCCTTTGCCGCATCACCCAGCAGCAGCGGCACCTCTGCATAGATGCGCAGCGACATGTAGTGCGGAAGTCCCACCATAGTCGCATATGCGGCGTCTGACGGGTCCCACGTGCGGACGTGCACCTCACGGAAGTAGCCGAGACAGCGACGCACGGCGGTGTAGAACCACAATGCATTGTGGTGCTCCCCGCTATGCTGCAACAGCAGTGTGAAGTAGAGCGCCGCCGCTGCCGTGTCCGCCGCCAGCACCTCCACCGGAAATGCGAGCAGCGCGACCCACTCCGCCTCCCCTCCCCCCTTCTCTGCCGCCGTTGGTGTCACCATCGTCTCAGCAGACCTGTCCGCACGCTGAGCCTTCTGCTCCTCTGCGGAGTTGTTGCAGCGCAGCCGAAGAGCGTACGCAGCAACCCACTCCAGCGCGGATACCTCGCCGTGTGCCGCGGCCGCCTTCCGCACGCTCTCGGCGCAGTCCAGCGTCTCCACGGGCAGCTGCTCTCCGGCGCACAGCTGCGTGACGGCCCGCTCCGCGTTGAGCTGTGAAGCCAGCCCCCACACACGAAGCTGAGCGCTAAGCAGCAAGTTCAGGAAGCACGTGGCGCCTTCCGTCGCTGTGAGTGCTTCGGCCACCTGCACTGCTGCCGCCACAGACTGCTGCTGGGCTACGGTGTTGACGTACGTCGCGTACACGGCACCCTGCGCCAGTGCAGACTCCGGTATCGTCTTCTCTGCCACACGCTCCAGGTAAGAGAGTCGGTGTGAGAAAGTGCGCAGCAGGCTCAGCTGCAGTGCCCCCGCACAAGCTGCGGTGAGCATCAGATCGAAGTGGTCGCGCTTGAATGCGTTGATGAAGCGAAAGGAGGCGTAGATGACGTCACGGCCGCTCACTTCAGGGTTGGCCCCATCCGGGTTGGCCAGCTCAAATACCTGGTCGGAGACCGCAGCCAGTGGCAGGTGTTCTACGCCACGCAGGTGACCGCCTCGTCGCAGCGCCACAGACATGAGGGCGAGGTTCTGCCGAGCGACAGGCAGCAGCAGCACCGGCAACCCCGCCTCCGCATCGATGGACAGCAGCGGCGACACAAATTGCAATCCAGCCTCGGCACTCGTCTTTGCGCAATGCACAAGTACGAGGGCCACCATGTAACCGACGTGGCGTGCGACGGTGGTCCCGTACTGGCCACCGTCCAGACCCGCGACGACAGCCGCTGCCGCCTGCGCCGAAAGTGTGCGGCACGACGACCGGCAGGCCTCCACCACCTCCTCCAGCGCAGCCCCGCATTGCAGACAGCTGACGACGCACTCGAGATGCAGCTGTGGACTCCGTGGGAAGAGCTGAATGCCCTGCCGAGCCAGCCAATGCCGCTGTGCTGCGTCGGGCACACACGCCAACAGGCATCGCCACGAGCGATCATTGCGGTTCTGCTGAAACGTCTCCAGCGCCGTTGGCAGCGCGTCTGTCGCAGCCCGCGACGATGAAAGTGGTTCCCCAACGGCAGGCACCTGCCCTCTGTCTGCATTCCCTGACAATAACAACGCTGTAGCGTTGCTCCTCTGCAGGAGCGGCGCTCCCACGCAATGGTGCAGTTTTTTCCCTTCTGACAAGACGCTGCAGAGACCTAGGCCGATGAGTGTCTGTAGCGTCTCGCACATCACCGCACACACCAGCGAGACGGAGTCGGCGTGGTGCACGTTGCGGGCGAGGCGCGACAGAAGCTGCCGTACGCAGCATCGCTGTTCACTCCGCACACACGCATCCTCCAGTGACAGCACCAAGAAGTGGGCTGTCATCTTCATGTGTGCCAGCTGATCGCGATGCCAATACGCACACGCCGCGTTACGACACTGCACTTCGCACACGTGACCGTCCGCGGTGAAGGACGAGGTTTGAGGGGATGAGGTGGAAGAAGTGGGTGGTGGGGAGACACTACCCGCAGCTGCAAGAACTGTCTCCTCATCTGTAGACCGCTCCACCAGGCATGGCTCATCGAAAAAAAACGGCGACATTACCGCACCCTCCTCAAAGCTCCATTGAAAGAGTGGGGCACAGAGTTTGAGAAACGTGACAACGCTGTCGTCACGGGGCGGTGTGGAATGCCCAACGCAGTTCTGTAGGCAGGAGATGCCATAAAGCGATAGTGGGCACGATGACATGGACAGCGCGGTGGTATGAAGGAGAGTTGTCTCTGCCGTGCTGGGCACAAAGTAACTCGTGTTGATTCCTCTCTGGTAGTAGATCTGACTGCGGGCCCCATCCGCAACACGACGGCCCACCTCCTGCAGACTGAGTTCCTCCTCCTGTTCAGCCGTGATCTTCCGTAGCTCTTCGTGGAGTCGCTCCAGCCGTCTCTGACGCTTCTCGGTGGAGCTCTCCAACTTGGCCAGCTGCAGCGCCATCGCACTCTGGTAGACTTTAAGGTCACTCACGCGCTCTGTCAAGTGCTGCATCTCCAGCCGCGTGCGGAGCTTCTGTAGATCAACGTGCACCCATGAAGAGGGTATAGCGAGATGGTCTGGCGCTGCTGCTGTTGACATCTCAGCCTCACTGCGAGCAATGGGGAGTTTAGAAGGAGAAAAAAAAAAAAGTAGAGCAATAACGAGAGCACAGAACGCCCTCTCAGAAAATGACAGCGGCTGTTGCTGCTGCAGCAATGGTAGCGTAAGATACACAGAGCGCACAGGAAGGGGAAGCAGAGGAGTGACGCTTTTAATGAGGGCAGTAAGTGAGGAAACACCGGTGTAGCCCATAGCGAGAGGTGCCCTGTGAGAGTTCTTTTTGTTTTGTCTTTCTTAGTCGGCGCCTCCCTGCGAAATCAAAGGTGGCTCCGCCTTACCTTGATTTCTCCTCTCTCTCTCTACACGAAGCACTGAAACATTAAAAAAGGGAGTAGCATGACAGGTGCATTCGAACTGCCCGATTGTGTCAAGACGAGCACACAGATGCATGCAATAGCAATGTGCCTGACAGTCGAACCAAGGCGCCGCGTTTTGATGGAGCGGCTGGATAGTCTTCTGGTACCATGCACATCTACAGATTTACACGTGCTTTTGAATCGGTTATGCAGACGTAACACAGAAATAACGGAGCCAAAAAAGGGGGAAAACAAACCAACGGCAGAAAATGAATGAAAAAGAAAGAAGGCACCCAGACGAGGTGCGTTATCGTGTCATGATTCTGTTTATTCAAGTAATACGGCGCTAGGGTGCCACCTCGAGGTGGCACCCTAGCGCAATCGTATTCTGCCTAAAAGCGTACATACAGTGCTCTCGCTGACAGCGGCTTTGACAATATACTCCTTTCCTACTCCCCTTGGTCCCTCAGGCCTCACACCTCCTTATTTCTTCCACCCTCACAACTACAAATACAAACGCACACCTGGCGCGCACACAAATCGTCCGTGTACACTACAAAAATCAAAAGGAGAGGGAAAAAGCAGCTAACGGAGGACACCGCACGGGGGGGCGGAAGGCACAAAAATGGAAGGTGTGATGGACGCGGTACGCAGCCACATCTGCATCTCCGTTACTCGATGCCCACTAAACTTTGAGCCAACAGCGGCCACATGTATGCAAATATATATAAAGCTATCCTACTATAATGCAATGGAGATGAATACTTGAAAAAAAAAGGAGGCTGCATGGAAAGGCGGCAAGTTGAGGTCTTTGCGGTCTCTCTTTGACGTGTTTGTTGCTCAGCTGACATTCAACGACGAAACCCAGCAAAAAGCACACGGAAGGAACTTTGAAAAGAAAAAAAAAGAATTTCTACATTGAAGAGCGTGAGAGAGACAGCAAGGCCGTCCTTCTTTTAAATCACGGCTGACCTTGCACCTGACCACCGTCGCACCTGCAGAAGCCCTTGCTTCTTTCGTGTGTTTGTATGTTTTTATGTGAGAGAGAAAGCGCCTCTTAAACATCAGCAAAGAAGGGGAGGAAAGTCCACACATACTCACACACGCACACACGCAGAAGTAAGCGTGCCAAGAGCTCATCTGCCGCCACCCTCGCAACGTCCCTTTCTTTCTTTTTCATCAGCCTTCACTTTGACAAGCCTAAACAAACCCGAAGAAGATACAAACATCAAAATAAAGACACCACACAACACCAGAAGTAGCAGCGTTTTATGCTTCACAGAAAGGTATGTAAAGTGAGCCCAGCCCGCCTCAGCTACGCCGCCGCCCTTCTTTGTACGGGCGTTGGGTGTGAGGGCACTCCGTGTGCTTGAGAATCACGTGATACACACCGTCACACACCCAAAACACGCAAGCGCCCTTAAGCGCCACACAGACAAGCTTGATCATAAGTCGATTAAGTTCATTCCAGTTAATCTCCGGCTTGACGGCATCACCATTGAAGACCCTAATGGAGGGGGAGGGGGGATACAAGCCAGTCGACGTCTCTCTGACTTGCAGGAGTGAGCCACCGTACTTCCTCGCCCCCCCCCCTTGCTCTCTCACGTGGCCGCTGTGCTGCGCAGCCGAGACATCTAAAAAAAAAAAAGAAGAGTGATAGGCAACGCAGCAGATGACGCTTCAGGCTGACGTGCGCCATCGTCGACAGGGGACGGACCATCACTGCTACCACTGGCATTCATCTTACGCCTCTGCAGGCGCAGCACCAGCAGCAGCAGCACCCGCCGCTGTCGCCATCGATGGTGTCTCTGCAGCCTCGGCCACCTCAGCCGTCACGCACTCAATGGCACGCTGCACCCGATGCATCGGCTGGAAGTGGTTGAGCATCAGCGCCGCCAGCACCACGCTCAGGTACGCGTAGGAGAAGACAAAGCAGCCACGGCAGTGGCGTTGCGGCTCGTGGTGGAAGAGAAGGGACTTGTAGATCATTACCGCATTGGCCGCAGCCGTCACCGGGTAGTACCACAGCCCCTCGATGTCCATCCCCGCCAGCGTAGGGCACACAAGAGTGAGGAAGGCCATCACAACGGACAGCGCCACGGCGTAGAATGAGGCACGCCACGGGTTGTAGAAAGCAAGCATTTTGTAGCCGGCGGCCTCGTAGTCGCGGCGGCAGTGAAAGGCGAGCCCGTTAAAGTGAGGGATCTGCCAAACAAAGAGAAACGACGCCAGCAGCCACACCGGTGGCGTGATGACGCCTGCGACTGCCACCCCGCCCATCAGCGGTGGCACGCCGCCTACGATGGAGCCGAACCACGTGTTCAGCGCCGAGACACGCTTTAGCGGCGTGTACATACCCACGTAAAGGAACCAATTGAAGACGCCAATGGCCGCAGCAGGGGGACTCACGACGTACAGCAGCCCGGTCCCCAGCACTAGTTCAGTGCCAGAGATGGCTGACGCTCTCTGCGGTGTTATCATCTTCAGCGGCAGAGGCCGCCGGCAGGTACGCTTCATCAGCTTGTCGTATGGCGCCTCGATAATTTGGTTCGCCGTGTTCGCAGAGCACGACTGCAGCATCGTGCCGGCGGTCAGCGCGGCAGCAATTAAAGGGTTCACACCACCGGCAATCACGTACCCCGCTAGCGCTGTTGCGGCCACGTAGGCCGACAGCTGCGTCTTGCCCATCGTCGATGCCATTGCCGTGAGCGTCGGCGTATTGCGGGTGTAAAGCTCGTGTTCGACTGGGCAAGCCATGTGTGGTGTCGTGCCCACCACAGGGCAGTGCTCCACCGTCTCCTCCACCATCACCGTGGATGTTGAGCTGCCCTCCTTAGCACGGTGGTAGGGGCAGGCAGTGAACGTGCCCATCTGCAGCCGCCGCTGCGTCAGCCTAAACAGCTGCGCATGGCGCACAAGCGTTCCGCGCAGCATTGCTAACAAGGAAGCGGAGAATTAAGAAAAGAGACGATGGTTGATAAGATGCTTGTCCTTTGCTGTTGTTTCAGCTTCTCAATGCTACGCTGTTTGGCAGCGCCGGCGCACAACTGTGTGTGAGGTGCCTCAGGTAAGGAATGCTACTACTAAAGGAGAATGCGGGGGGTGGGTTTACTGCCAACACGCTCAGTCGACTATCCCTCACTAGCAGTCATTCAGCAGAGTGTCAATGCGGATAGCAAAGAGAAGGGAAAAGAAGATTTGAGAAACGCTTGATGGGCAGACAAAGAAAGTGCGTAAAATCGTAAAACAATGCGAGACGACAAATGCTGAGCAACACCAACCTACTCGCAGAGGCGTCACCGCCGTTGTCGGTCGATATGCACGCGCATTTGTTGCTGTTGCTGTTGTTGCTTATGCAAGAGGCAATGACCGCCAAGAAGCAGTGGGCGCGGTATTCCTCCATAGACCTTTCGTCCTTAGAAAACGAACGCCCCAGCTGAAAGCGTCCGTTCGAGGCGGCTGCCTCGCCCCACAGCGAAAGAACACAGATGAGGGCTTACCGTCTCCACGCTGAACAGCGTTCCCACGCTCTGGCACTTACCGCATTTGCGGGGATGGCTCGATTCCCTTACGTTCCGCGGCAGCGTGCCATACGAATACGAAGCACGGGGTTATTTTCCCCTTCTCGCGCAGAAGCAGCGAAAGCGTTTTCTGTTTGTTGTTCTCTCTGTCTCTTCTTTTCATTTATCTCGATATACTCAAATCCAGAAAAAAAAAATGAAGTCAAGAATCAAAACCAGCAATACTACGCCCCTCCCCAACGACCCGCATGCGCCAACAGAGAACAAACATCAGCGTGTTTTTTGAAAGTCCACCGTCACACTTTTTTATAGACCAAACCAACTTTTATTTTCGGCTTACGCGGCAACAACGCGGCAGCTGCCCACACAAATAAACAAATAGAACGCCTCTCACACGTACACAGCACACGCATCAGCAACCACAACAACAATTTAGAAAAAAAAAACTGGCAGAGGTGGCCATGTGTGTCACACGTCCACACACACACACACACACACACACCTTCGCACTCTCGCATACGGCGGGCTTTAGAATCGATAGGGAAAACGACAGCAAAGTCAACCGAACAAGAAAAAAACACGAGAACACCCATGCTGACACACAATCCGGAACTAAAACCCCTAAAAAGAAAAGCAAAAGTTAAGATTTGGTGCCACAAGTCACATTTGCGACACAGCAAAAAATGGCCCCTCTCACGCGTCCCCCGCGGTCGGTCACTTTCTGTCCTACCGGATCTTGCCCAGCGACTCCGCCAGATCGAACGGTTCGAACGGGTAGCCGTCAGCGAGGTAGAACTTGTTGTTAAACTCCACCCAGTGCAGACGCAGTGCGTGCAGAAACGCAGAGAGGGACTCCATGCCGAGCAGCACGCCAATTGTGGCCGCCATCCAAACAGCGAAGCCGATGAAGACAAAGATGCCGGAGCCGCCGTCGAGGCCGACGGTGAGGAGGAAGGCGAAGCTCCAGAACACCTCGGACAGCTGCGAGTGTGCCAGCGACAAGGCCCACAGACGGAGATATGAGGCGGTGTTCGACACACAGCCGAGGATGTATTCAATCGTGTGAATAATCTGATGAATCACAATCTCGCTGAACTCGAAGTCGTCCTCCTCCTCCTCCTCACCCTCCGGCAGCGGATGCGCAGCCCGCTCCTGCACCTTGTGATCGTGCTCCTTCTTCTCCAGGTACGGGATGACGCACAGCATGATCGGCACGCAGACGACGCAGACAAGCAGCAGCACAAGTTGCACGGCAGCCTGGCCGGAGTACAGCGGCACCGAAACCGAACCCGGCGACAAGAAGAAGTTTGTCATCGTCTCCAGCAGCGACGGCGCGTCGTGCGTGTTCTCCCACGTCGTGAGCCACTTGACGATGATGAGGAGGCACATGTAACCGAAGGTGAAGGAAAGAAAGACGACCTCCGGCACGAAACGGAACCACACCTTCATGCTATCGTTGAAGTAGATGTAGTTCGTGAGAGAGATGAACACGCCGGCCATCATCTGCGCCACACCAATGATGACGGAGCACTTCATCTTGATCGAGTTGTAGAACTCCAGCTTGTTCTCTGTCTCCGACCACGCGGAGTCGACGCCGAAGATGACCGGGCTTGTTGGCTTGACGCTTGGGCGGCCGTTGGGGAAGGACGGGTAGACAACACCCTCCGGACCCTCTGGCGGCAGCTGCGGCCAGTGGTAGGCGGACGAGAAAATCTCAACCGAAAAGCCGAACATATCGTTGTACAGCAGACCCATATACACGGCGAAGAAGCCCATGAGCAGCAGCAAGTAGCGGCCACCAAAGATCATCGCAAAGATCTCATTTAGCGGCTGGCCCTCGAAGCTCTTCTCCCTAAAGACGAGGAAGGCGGCGAAGATGGTGAGAATGATGCCGTGGCCGATGTCACCGTACATGACACCGAAGAGGTAGGGGAAGGAGATGATGGTGAACACGCCCGGGTTGGCCTCCTTGTAGCGAGCCATGCCGTAGCTGTCCACGATGCCTTGGAAGGAACTCGTGATCTTGTTCGTCTTGAAGTAGGACGGGGGTGTCTCCTTCGTGTGGACCTCCTCAATGATCGTACCGACCTGCGCTCCACTCAGGTACTCCGCCTCGGCGATGGCGGTGCGGATGTCGTCGTAGGCACGCACTGGCGCCCAGCCCCGCGCCACCGCCGTCGACCCAGAGAACTTCAGCATGTTCATCGTCGAGAAGACGGCCTTCTCCGTCACCACCGCACGGCGCCATTCATAGCAGGAGGCGGCAATGCCCAACAGCACCTGTCGCTGGCGGTAGGCGGACTGGTGGAGCGTTTGTGTGATGGTGTCGACCTGCTGCTGGAGGGAGCTGTGCATGCTGTTCAAATGCTGCTCCGAGTCCGCGTAGTTGTACACTGTCCCGGCGTTCGCCTCCGCGATCTTCACGAGCTTTTCGCGGAGGCGCGGTGCAGAGAAGTAAATTGCAAAGACAGTCTTGTACACAGACTCGTTCGCGTTGATGTTGTAGAAGGGCGTGTCGATGTCGTCGGTGCGCATGATGGAGTTGCCACGCGTCGCACGGTACACGAGACGCTCAAACAGCGGGATCTTGTCTTTCGGGATGACACCAGTGATCATCAGCAAACCATCGCCGGTGGCGCCGCCGAAGTCGCGCGAGAGAATCTCCAGGTGCTCCTTGGAGCGGTTGCGCTCCTCGATTAACGCCTGGTACTGCTCGTTCAGCTCCATCACTTCGGAGTAAACCTCGTCGATCTTCTGCTCTAGCGACGACATCGTCTCCCCCTCCGCCCCGCCTTCCACGATCGTCGCCACGCCGGCCTTGTCGATCTCGTCCTGCAGAACGCGCAGCTTGCGCTCCATGTCATCACAGCGTCGCACTTCCTGCACAAAGTCGCGCTGGAAAGCGCTGAGCTCCTTATTGAGGTCGTGGAACTGAAACTGACCGATCTCACCGAGCTTCAACACGGCATCGTGGGCCACCTCGCGCTGCATGTGCAGGGACAGGACCACCATGTCCTCCGACCGCCACAAGCCGCTGCACGCTTCCTTCGGCATTGCTTTCCGACCCCTTGCGTCTGTGCGCGTGTGTGTGTGTGTGTGTATTTGTGGGGTTGAGTGTGAAGGGGGTAGGGGTGGTGTGCAAGTGCGGCTACACCTTAGACGTTAGAGAAACACACCAGAGGGAGGAGGGTGAGCCACTGAAGTGCTCAGTACAGAATATGTCCTTGCCTCGTCTCCGGCGTCGCGCGAGACTAGCAGGCACCCAAAAAAAAAAAAGTCAGATGAAATTAACTGCCTAGACTACAAACCGCAAAGGAAAGAGAAACGTGTGCGCTCTTAACACGCAGTAACGCCTTTGTTCTTTGCCTTCTCTTCTGTAACGGAACTCCAGTAGCACTTGATGCTTTAGAGTGTGCTACACAGCGCACAAGCACGCATGTATATATATATATGCACAAAAAAAAAGGTGATAATGGCAGTGGTGTAGTCCAACGAAACAGCGGAGCCAATAGAGAAGGTAGACGAGAGGAAGAAAGAGAGGGAGAGCTGGGTGAGAGGGCACATCCGTGTCGCTGAGCGTGGGGTCGATGCAGTCCTGCGCGACTGTCTCGAGCCAGAGAGAGAGAGAAGTCGGTGGTGTCACGGAAACCTCACAAAGCCAATTTTAAAAAGGAAGAAGGGTGTCCTTGCCTGTTGTGTCCCCTCTGATGCTGGTTAAATCACCTGTTACACATACATACGTATATGCATGTGTAGATTCTCGCACATGAAAACGAATTTTGACACGCTTCGGCAGTTGAGGAGAGCTCCAGTCTGCACTCATAAAACAAAATGAGTCAACCCCAACAACGCCGTCTCAGTTTGCGTGTTGAATGACAGTGCACGTTTCAGCTGTTCGTATTTTGGTTTCAAGCAGTGGACAAAAGCAGAGAAGAACTCACCGTCACGGCAACTAAATCCGAAAGGTGCGTCGACACACTCACGGGTCACGCTGCGGTGGAGGTGGTTGAAGCACAAGCATACGTGTGTTGTCTGTCACCACATGTTTCACCAGCTCTGTCAAGCTTGCGCTGAGGGCGTCGGCCCACGCAAACCTGGCTACGTGGTCCTGAGCCAGGAGCCGCGAACGGACGTCGTTGAGCTCCTTCTTCAGCGCCGCGTCTTCGGGAGGGTTTAGCCCTTCAAACCGAGAAGATAGCGGACGTGTCAGCGGCTCGAACCGCAGCTCCACCGGCACGATCTCCCGCAGCCGCAACGTTCTCTCCACACAGCAGTACGCAGCGTAGAAGTGCCGTTGCATCGCAACGTGGCACGGCGAAACGAGCCCCCTGTTGTCCCCTTCAAACACCACCACAAGCGTCTGAAAAGTGTTCCAAAACGTGTAGAAGCTTGAGTAGGCTGCCCCCGCCATCGCCTGTGTAGCAGGCGAAGGGTTCCACGCCTCTGTGTCGTCCCACGCGAGCAGCCATGTATCGCCCATCAAGAAGGTTTCGTCAACGCAGTCGGGCGTCATCACGCTTCGCACCTGCAGAACGCAGGGTGTTGCCTCACCCCTCTCGGTCATCACCTCGTATCGCATGCACTCCGTTGGGCAGTACTGCAATCTGTTTCCGCCGAAGAAACCACCCGACGCCACAGCGGTGCTGGAGGCGACATCGTCGACCCGGCAGCACCGGCGCACGCCTTCCGCGTAGTGTGGCACCATAGCCTTGCACATCACCGTTGTATCACCGGCTCGCAGCAGAACGCGACGTGTTGTGTTTAGCCCCGGCAGCACGAACGAGCTCAGCGCGTCCTGCAGTGCAGACTGGAGCTGAGCAGGGTTGTAGGGGCAGCGATACATTCGGAGACGTGCATGGCTGACCTGCACCTTCGACGCGCGCACTGCCTGCCAGTCCGGCACAACACAGCAAATCTCCTGCGAGAGATGGTGGACGGACAAGGAAGACAAGCTCCGAATTACTTCATCAAGGGTGGCGAACACGGTGCAGAGAAGCGCCAGGTGCTTCTGCGGTGCTGCGGAGAGGATCATCTCAAGACACTGGCGCGCCGGCTCCACTTTATCCGCAAAGAGCGAGAAAGCTGCGGCTGTTAGGGGGGCGTAGGAGAGGCATAATGGCTTTTCCAACTCCTCCATCAGAGATAGCCAAGAGCCGTTCGGCTCGGCTAACACGCCCTCCTCTGTGAGGTGCTCCTCGAAGACGCGCACCTCCGCCGCCGACAAAAGAAAAAGCTTCACCAGAAGCTGATTGCGTGGGACGCCTTGAAAGATTGCGAGCGACAGCAGTCGCGTGCACTGCTCACGCGTGACTCGACGAAACATTGCGTATGCCTCTTCATTTCCTTCAAAACGGCGGCAGTCGAACACAACAGAGAGTTGTCTGATTTCTTCGTTGGCTGACATCGTTGGCAGCGCTTAGCGCAGTATCTGAGATGGCAACGACAAATAAAAAACAAAAGAAGCGGGCGAAACGGACTGAGAGCAACGGCGGCAGGGAGAGCTTAGGAAAGGATCGAGTTTCTCCGTACCTGCGGGCTAGGTTGGAGGGGAGGGCCTGCCCACAGTGTATGCGTGTCGGGAGAGAGATGCTAAACACGCTGTTTGGCATTTCAATAGAGGAGCGAAGATAGCGGAAGGAGTAGGGGAGGAGGGGGGCGTCACTCACCGCACCTTAAGAGAACAGCGCAAAAAAAAAAAAAGCGTCAAATCTAATGGATGGTGGAGCACGTAGCGCACGATCGTACAGAACAACGAGAGCCGGGAAGGATGTGCACAATAAACGAAGTGATAAAGAGAGCAAGAAGGGAGTTCAGGGCACGTGGAGCATGAAGCTGTTGATGTTCTCCTTGCACAAAGCAGCAGTTTCTTCCAGCAAAGACGCGAGAAGGTGAGCAGAAACAGCACGTCAAATGAGTTGCGATAAAAGAAAAACGCTGTCATTTGTATTGTCTATCGTGGCAGCACACGTCAAGGCTTTCGTTTTTCTACAGTATCCGCCTGTATCAGTCGAGCACCGCGAAAGACGAAAGACGGCTGAAGCCACGCTGTTTTTTTGTTTCTTGCCACTCTCTCACCTCCCATCCCTCCGAGACACACACACACACACATGTATACACACATACATATACATATGTAGAGCTTCAATACAAGTCGCTTCTTTTTTTCCCAAAGTCGAATGATGGCAGCACTCCACTTCCTGCAACGGCGATCGTCGAAAAAAAAAAATGATAATAATAAGAAAAACACCCACGTTGAGTGGGGGCTGCACGCTGCCTTCATTGCGGCACGGGAGTGATGTCACTGCATGAGCGCTGCGCTACCGCCGGTGCCGATCTTCTTGTTGATCACCTCCGCCTTGCCCTCCTGCCAGCGGCGGTACACAGCTGCCTTCCCCAGCGCGCGGTTGATTTCGTCTTTATTTGGATTCCCCTTGAGTGACAGCGCGTTCAGACCAGGGCAGTGGGTAAAGATGGTCAGGCCGACCGCTTGGAGCGGCTGATACTCCACGCTGATGCGGCGCAGGCCCGCTAGCACGGGAAACGGCATGTCTTCGCGTAGCCCAAGCGAGAACGTCCCGCTAAGTTTGTTGCGGTCAAGCAGCAGCTCTCGCAACGCAGAGAATGGGGCCTCCACGGTGTCACCCGACAAGACGAAGCTGTGCAGTTCATTGCCGTGCAGCTCCACCACCTCCGGCGACGCGCTCACACCGATGCAGCCGGCGAGTGAGGAAGGGATGACGGGGGGACGTGTGTTGTCGCTGCACACCAGCCGACGCAGGCGAGGGAGACGGACGCAGAGCCACGGAGGTAACATGTGAAGGGCGTTGCCGGAGAGGTCGAGAGACTCGAGAGGAAGGGGGGTGGCGCGGCCAGGCTGTGTCTGGCTGTCGCACGGCATCGCCATAAGGGCAGTAAACTCTTCTTCGTATGACTTTGACAGACGACCTGCAGAGCTCAACGCACAGGCGCAGGTGAGTTTGTTGTTCGATAGGTTTAGGTAGGTCAACGAGCTCCACAACGGCAGCGTCGCAAAGCAGTACGGGACAGGCTCGGAGATGCGTGTGCCGCTCACCGCCATGGAGCGCAGCTTCGGCAACAATCTCAGCCTTTTCACGAGGCGCGACCAGGAGCGCACTGCCTTGTCATCAATTGTCTACGTTCCCGTCGTAGCTGCCCACTCAAAACACTCCTTCGATGATGAGCTGCCCATTTTTGTTGTTGTTTTACCGGTGCAGTGCGTGCGTGCGTCTATAAAAGCAATGCGAGACAAAATAATTCCCTTCATAGTTTTTCTTTAGTTTTCGTTTTGGTGAAGCGATGAGGGTCAGAAAGAGCCCGTGATGTTTGTGCGGCGCACCCTGGACCATTGCCAGCCCACCAGTGCTCGAAGCACGAGGGTGCCTGTAAGTGTGCAGCTATGGCTGATGCCTCACAAAGAAGCATCGTGACCGTTAGCTGCTTAAATATAATGATAATAATAATAATAATAGTAGTAGTAACAGTGATAGGCGGTCTGTCATGCGTGTCAATGTGCACGAGGCGTTGCGTGGAGATGCAGTGAAGAGCGGAGAAGGTGAAAGGCGCTGGTTCATGTGGCGCACACAAAAGCAGCCCACACCGCACGTTTGGCCGCGTGTCGTTCATCGCACCCCGACACGCTGCTTCTCGACGCAGACCTCAAAGCGCTCCATCTCTCTCTGAAAAGGTTGCAACAGCTCTGCTCCACCCTCCCCAACGCATATCTGGCACTCACAACACGGAAGACAACGGCATGGCAGCGTGCGGCGCAGAAAGCACACACGCAAAGAGGCAAGACACACGAAATATCAGCGCCGTCAGTCTTTCCATGACACAAAAGCAAAACAAGAAAACACTGATTGAGGCAGCAGTCGTGGTAATAGAAAATAAAGCGGGGGCAGATGTGCGTTCGGGAATCAGCCGCGGCTCCACATGGGGTTGACGCGGCTCTTACGCTTTGGGAGGGTAGTACCGAGGGCCGAAGAGAGACGTCCCGACGCGTACCGTCGTCGCCCCCATGCGGATGGCGTTCACGTAGTCGCCACTCATCCCCATTGACAGCTCCAACTCCTCCGGCTTCGTGTTGAGCGCCGCCGCAACTTCCTCGCGGCACTTTGTGAGACACTCGAAGTTCTCTGGGCGGCTTGTGTAGTCGGGCATCCCAATCGTCATCAGCCCTTTCAGCTGCAACAGTGGACACTCCCGCGTGATGTGCTTGGCCAGCGCCACGGTGGCCTCTCCGGGCTCAGTGCCGCTCTTCGTGTCCTCACCGCTTGTGTTAACTTGAATATACACTTGCACAGGCCGACCCCCGCGGTACTTTGTGCATCCCTCGTTCACCTTGTTGGCCAGCTTCTCGCTGTCGATCGTTTGAATCACCGACAGGCTCGGCGTCCCCTCCAGCAGCTCCTTCACCTTATTGCTCTGCAGGTGGCCAATGAAGTGCCACACAATATCCTTAGGCAGCTCCTGACTCTTCTCCGTCAGCTCTTGCACGTAGTTCTCGCCGAACACACGCTGACCAAGATTATACACACCGAGAAGGCACGCAGGTGACTTTGTTTTGCTGACCGCCACAAGCGTCACGCGGCGCCCGGCACTTTCGTGAGCCACGGTATCGCAGACAGCTTTGTAGTTCTGAGCCAGCACCTCCGCGGTGGGCTCGTTGGGGACGTCGTAGCGGGAAGCTGACATGACTCGACGGAGGAGCAGTGAGTTGCGTAGGCGGAGCGTCGTTCTTATAGTCCTTGCAGTGTGAGGAACCTCACGCCGTAGGCTTGTTTGTGGAGGCAGAGGTGGCGGCGTTTGAAGGCCGTACACAGACACGCACACGATCAGGTGATAGTGTTCGTTGGAAAGGTAGTGAATATCGTTCCGGTTGTGAGTGGCGGTCAGTCTTTTACGGCGCTACGAATATTCGATTAAGGAGGCAAGATGCGCGTATATATGTATGTGTGTGTTTGCTTTTTGTGTTCCTTGCTTCTGTGCCAAGCGCACAAAGAGAGCGAAGAGAGAGAGAGAGAGATAGGAAGAGCGAGGCTGAAATGTGCGGTGTGAGAAGAATGCAGCAGCGAAAACAACGAAAGGAGCCGCAAAACGCTCGTTTGCGTCTCCAGACGACAAAAGAAGGTGAGAAAAGGCGTGATGCCGTGGCGCCAGTCCACAACACCGCAGTAGCTCACCCCCTCTTTTGAAGCCTCCCTCGCTTTATTATTCCTTTATTTCCTGCTCTCTCTTCTTTTCTTTTCTTTTTTTTTTTTTGCGCCGTCACAAGCCACACGCGCCAGCGGTGCGAGGAGAGAAAACACCGCAGCGGCCGCTCCCCTCACGCCGTGAGGTGGCGGTGAAGTTCAATGGTGCAAAGCACTGAATTCGCGGTGTAGCCATGGAAACCAAGATTCTCTTTTTTTTTTACTAGCGATGCGCCTCCTCGCTCACCGAGAGCAGAAAAGGCAAAGAAAGTCACGTCGCTGCAACTCCTCTCAGCGGTCACTTAGCAGCTGCGCTGTCTTCATTTATGTGGGTTTTCTTTCTCGCTGTCTTTTGTCTGCTCATTCGCTCACTCTGTTCTGCGGCGCCGTCTTGCTGGAGCAGGGGGGGTTAGAAAAGAAAAGAGTGCGCCTTAATCCTGCCGCGGCTTCTTCCGCGGCAGTTCATCGTTACTGTCACCATCAGCGTCGTCGCTGCTCGCCTGGCGCAGAAGAATACGGTTTGTTGGCACACGGCTGTACCGTCCTCCACCTGGCGAACGTCGCTCAAAGACGATATACAGCTTCACACGCAGCTGAGCAGCCTGTGCTACCACCTTCGGGTAAGTGTCGCCCTACAAACTCCAAAGGCTTCCGCTGAACGGTGATTGAGCGCCGTGGCACTGCCCCTGACTCCACACACACCTCCTGAGGGCTGCTCAACGCTTCTCGCCTCCTCCTTCTCCTCTCTTCCTCCTCAGTCTCAGTCTCCTCGCTCCGGCGCCTCTCCATCAACCACAACGGGGTCCAG
>OESO01000018.1:1479676-1587404 GCA_900240985.1 Crithidia bombi | reverse complement strand
CAGTCTCAGTTTCTCCTCCTCCCCAACCACGAACCGTCTCGTCCGACTCGCGCTGCTGCGACTCCCACTGTCATTGCCTACTTGACGGCGGCCTGTCTCGGCGCCGGTCCTAATTCGCGGGTGAGAAAAGACAAAGATGGGGGACGAGGTCGTTCTGCCGCGCGGCGTCTTGTCCACTCGGCTGCTACTCGTCGTTTCTGTCGCTCTTCTTTGGGTGTATTTACTTCTGTCGCCGTGTCTACGATTCATGGCGACTCTACTCAACGGTCGCTGCACTGAAAGAAACGGAAAGAGACGGGAGCAGCCACCCCGCGGACATCGCCTCGCCACAGTAACGCCACGTATTATCTGTCCTCCTCCTCCTCCTCTTCCTCCTCGCTTTCGGACTCGTCGGAGTCCTCCACAACAACCTCAGTCCCGTCACGGGTGCGCGAGTTGAGGGCAATCAGCTTCGGAAAACGCTCAAACACCGCTGTGAAGTGTGCCGGCGTGTCCACATCGTTGTCGACGAGGTCGAGCACCTCGACATTAGGGAAACTCGCTGCAAGGCGGTCCACCTCTGCCATGTCCGCCACACGGTTGTTTGGCATAAGAAGACGCGCGAGGGAGGGGACAGCTGGAAGCGCTGCGGGAACGGCGACGGCGTTGTCACTTACATCCAGCGTGCGCAGGGTGGGCAGATGCTGCAGGCCGATGCTGTCGAGTCCACCCAGTTTCGGCTTCATGCACACAAGCAGTAGCTGAGTGAGATGCGTAAAATGCGACCACAGCTCCGGCAGCACAGGCACACCGCTGAGCGAGATGCTTGTGACCTCCTCCTCGCTCTTTCCTTCTGTTTGTTTCTGCACTCGCAGCGCAGCCGTCTTCTTGAGAATTTCCATGGGTAGATGCCGTGTGTGTCTGTGTGTGTGTGTGAGAGAGAGAGTTCACCTGTTTGTGCTTTGCCTTTTGTTGTATGTCTGGTAGTTTCGCCCGCTCCGTGGTGGGGACGCGGTGGAGTCTCGTTTTCGGTACGCACTATAACACCTAAAACGGTGATATACAAAAGGTAGGAATCAGGCAAAACACGTTTCAGCGATGAGGAAGGGAGTGGGTGTGAGGGGGCTACAAAGTCGAGCGTTAATCCTCTATTTTCGTAATCTCTTCTGTGCAGCAGCGGCAAAACATGCGACAAACACCTCTGTGATCCCACCGACTTGGCATCGCGCAGTTTTCAGCATTGGTATTTTCAACTTTTGTGAGTGCTTGAGAGGGGGTGCGCCTGTACTTTGCCTTTCCTGCGTGGTGTATATCTGCTTGCGCCTACTGAAATGTTGAGAGAGAGATGACAAAGAAGAGAAGACAAGACAAAAAAAACACGAGCTCGACAGACGCTTGTCATAGAGACCGTCGATACCGACGTGCTCGTTGAGTCTGCAGAAGCGTGGAGCCCGGTCTGCAGCGCAGCGAGACGCACACCACCATCACCACGACCAACAACACCACTCAAAGAGGGAGTTTCTATTTTCATGCCTTCGACAGCAAAAACCAAAACAAACAAAAGAAACAGAAGCCTGACACGTTAAAGAATGTAGGCGGTGAAGAGGGAAAAGCCGTAATAGAGAACTTGGGAGGTGCAAAGACAGCGCGGTGGTGTCCATCATACTCCCCTTGAGATCCTTGGTACTCTCAGCTGTCTGCCTTTGCCAGCACCCACTCACGTGTCAGAAGAACGGCGGACTGAGCAGCGATGGCGTCAGGTGACATGGACCTCCAGTCCATCTCCGTTGGTTCGGCGATGCTGGCGTGGCGCAGTTGCTCCAGCAGCACCACGTGCGGCATCCCAGTCACCGAGTTCTTCTCGCTGAACTCGTGGTAGATGCGAACCTCGCGCATCCACACTGCTGCGTTATCCACGCGGATAAAATGCCGAAACAACACAAAGAAGGCGCTCTCCATCACGCGGTACTTCACACTGCTCGTCAGCATGCCGTGATCGTGTAGATCGTCCTCGACCAAGTCAAAGCTGCCGTAGAATAAGATGGGCAGGCTGTTGTCTTTCAGCAGGTTCCAGTTGATCCCAGGTGTGTCGGGTGGCCGGGGAACGACACGCACGCGACCCTCCGCCAATCCGTAGAAGTTATTGCGCCACGCCCAGTCAACGTTTGGATCGTGTTTCGCGTACTCCGTCGTCTGCCAGCCCGCAGAAACAGGAATACTCAGCTGCGGCGCCACCACAGCTCTGTACTCCTCGGTATGATAGTAATTCGATGCACTGCGCAGCAAGCCCTCCACGTTGAACACCAACCACGGCTGCTCGCGCTCCGTCTCGGGCCCAATGGCAAGAGTGTTGTTGCGAAATGCGATCTCCGGCAAAGAGGAGATGTGCAGAGCAGCCTGCATCTCCTTCTCCTCCTCCTGCGTCATTATTTTGTCCAGCGTCGTCGTCGTGAAGTGCCAACCGGAGACGCACTTCGTCGTCACGTCGGGCAGGCGTGCCTCAATCTTAAAGTACGGAATGTGGGTCACCGTGGTAACCGGAGTCGGTGAGGCAGGCGTTCGTGAAGTGGTGTTCGTCTCTGCCGTCCCCTTCTCCGTCACGCCCCCTGCGAACGCTGATTTTGGCTGCTGGAGGGCCTTCTCGCCACCAGCGAGGGCGGAGTAGCCAGGCAGCCCCAAGGCCGGATTCACAGCCAGCGCGCGTGCCATGGGGAACTCGAGGTGCTGCACCAGCACAGCCGCCACCCTCTCCAGTCCCTCCTTGTCCTCGGCAGAGAAGTGGCCCAGCACCCGGCTATCAACATCGATCACGCCGACCACGCTTCCGTTCTCGATTAAGATGGGCACCACCACCTCCGACTCCGAGGCGCTGTCACACGCAATGTGCCCAGGGAAGTCGTGCACGTCTGGCACAACGAGGGCCTCGCCGCTCTCCGCCACGGTGCCGCAGACGCCACGACCGACACGGATCTCCATGCACGCTGGCCGCCCCTGGAAAGGGCCCAGGGCGAGCACCCCTGGTGCCTGCAAGAGGTAAAAGCCGAACCAGTTCACCCTCAGCTCCTCCAGCGGTGCGCCAGGGTTGCAGAAGCGATTGAGCTCGTAGAAGCAAAGTGCAGCGACGTTGCTGAGGCCGATAACAAGGTTGGCCTGTGGGGTGAAGCGCCTGCTCATGTTCTCGACGAGGCAGCTGGTTTGCTTCTCAAGCCAATCGTACATCTCCTTCTTCGTCGTGAAGATTGGTGCGGGGCTGGTCTCGTGCGGCATGATGGAAGCGACAGCAAGATGGCCTAGGAGAAAGGAGACGTCACCAAAAGGAAGACTCGCATATAAGACTAAAGCCGCAACCGAAAACTAAAGAAAAGACAGAATGTAACGAGCCGACGTCCAGTGGAGGCAGGCACCAACGCCAAACGTATATGACACGCGACTCTAAAAAAAGCCTTCACCACCGTGCGCGAACTCGTTCATCACGGCAGCGCCGAAACAGGAAGAAAAGAGCGAGCGTAACGGGAGATGGAAAGTGAGAGATTCGCAGAACCACAAGCGCCACCTGAGCAGGATGCTGCGCACAAACACACACACACGCACAGACGGACACAAACAGCGCTGCACATGGAGGTGGAATACTGTGCGCATCGAGTGCGCCACTCACCACCTCTTCTCTGGCCTTGGCCCACGAACATTGAGGCCGTCTTTTTCTTTTTTTTTCTATGCTCGTATCCTCTCAGCATGTCTTTGAAAGCGCAGGGATCCGCTGCCGGCGGCTGCCTACTTCTTCGACTGGCAGAAAAATGGCAGCCGTACATCAGCGTTGAGTACATACGTAATCTCTTGATCTGCATGACAGAATACGCCTTAAGCATGAAGACAAAGGAAGGTCACTCACACCATCAACTCATCCACCGCGTCGTGTTGCCACATCAGAGTGAACAAAGGGAGGTAGAATTGCATATAGATTTAAGCGTCCGATAACATTGTGTGAGGCACATTGAGGCTCTCCGTTGCCCGCAGCCGGTGAAGCGCAACATACGAACACTCACACGTAGAGAGAGAGAGCGCGACAGAGTGGCACAAATCTGTCACGCTTTCACAAAGCACGTCAATGGAAAAGAAGACAAATATAAAAAAAGTCCAGGAACAGAAAAAAAAGGAAACGAATACGCCGTGGCGACGTACCAGCTGTCTTGTCTATCCACAGTGCGGCATCCACCAATGTTGGCACGGAGGTACGCTAATGGAAGGTGAAGGGGAGGAGCAGCTCAGTGTGCTGGATGTATGCCTACTACTTCCCTGTCTAGGCGTGGCTCCGCAGTGACTGCCTTGCGCTACCCCCCCCCTTGTTTTCCTCCGGTTCTCGGCGGTCACAAGCACACTCTACACGTTGCCTTCTCTCCGTTGCCGTGGTTGCAATGGATCATGGCACACATAGACACGCACACTTACACACTCACGACAATTATGCGGCGTACTTCGCGTGGCGGGACTCAGCAATGGGAAAATAAAAACGTGAGGTAAGGCACTCCTTTGATATGCTCATTTCAGGCATGCTGCGCAGGCAGCGACGCACCGATGTGGCGTAGTCTGCAGCGGGGTTCACACAGCTCCCTTTCTTCTCTGCATCGCGCGTGCATGCACGGAAGCCCATCACGTAATCCCTGCACACGTCATTCGAGATTTGTTCGGCTTTCTTCATCATACAGCCCCACAGCTCACGCGCTGACGCCGCGTTGCTACACATGGCTGTAAAATCCGCTCTGCATTGCACCACAGGACTCATGCGGGGACCCTCCATTGCTGCCGTCGCACCAGACATAAGAAAGGGACAAAGGCACAGCACGCACACGAGCACGGCGAGAGCGTTCCGCAGCGACCGCCTTCGCTGCCTTACAGAAGACAATGGAGTAGTGACCGTCATCACAAAGGAAGAGCGGGTGGTGAGGAAGTTCTTTTGTGTTTTTCTCTTCAAAAAAAAAGAAGAGAAACCAATATATATATATATATATAAAGAAGAACGCAACGTTTTGTGATCGCGGCTGAAGTGTGTGTGTGTGTGGCAGGATTTCTTCTTTTTTTTTGACAGAGAGGGATAGAGAAGTGGTAAGGAGGGCAGCATAGGGAGATGGCTGTGGAAGAGTCGCAAACGACCTCCCGTGCCCAAGAGAAACACACGTCACTAGGAGGCTACGGCAGCACCACGGTGAGAAGCAACTCAAGGACAGCAGAAGAGAACGGCAAGAGGGGGGCAGTGCGGTCTGCGTGTACCACCTTTTTCGGCACATCATGCAGCCACTGCTTTTGACTTCTTTTTCCTGGTAGGGATGTCCAAGACACTAGCGCAGCTTCTCAGCCCGGTACTCTGTGCACCTACCCCCTCGTCTGTTGGCTCTCCCACAAGCCCCTCTACCCAACGCACCACGGGAGGAAGGGGGAGGGATCCAGCGGCCGAGCAGCAACCACTCACTTGTCGTGACACTGCTGCTTCGTCCTGGAGACTTTGTACTCTCCTCGAATCCACGGATGTGCATGAGCACTCCTTGCTTTAAAAAGACAAGACATGAAGCACATTCTGGCGCACAACAGCTGACGTGAGAACACTCTGTACATGTATTGAAATCAAGTAAGCATACATTCACGCATGCGCATACTTCCTCACACACGCGAAAAACAGAAACAAAAGACGTGTGGCCCATGATGCCTGCAACACGGAGACGCAACGAAGTGTATCCACCGCCACATCAAATCCAGCGACAGCTTGATGCCAAAACGACCGCCAAAACCCAAAGAAAAAGAGAGAAAGACAGGAGAACGTGTCTGTGTATGTGCGTGTACACAGATAGGTGTGTGTACATCTACATCTTTTTTGACTGCTTGTTTGTTTGTTTGTTTGTTTGTTTTGCAGCATGTGTGTACGAGTCGCATCACTGCGGGCGATTCTTGGAAGGCAGCAGCGGGACATTGCGATACCGTGCCGGCTTCGCGGCCTCCAGGTTCGCCATCTCCTTTGCAATGCGATCCTCATACTGTTTCTCGAGAGCTTGTTGGTCTGTCAGCTCACTGCGGCGTGCCACCAGCGCCGCCGCCCTCTCCGCAGCCCGCTGTTGGATCTGCCACTCAAGGTACTGCTGTGTCTCCTTTAGCAGCCGCATCCGCCGCGCGCGCTCTTCAGCGTCTATGTCGCGTTCACTTGCCAATGCCGCCATGAACTCCTCGTGCTCAAGCTTGCGCACCATCGCATCATCAGCAGCTTTCTGGCGTTTATCTAAAATCTGCTGCCGACGCGCGATGAGAACGCTGCGGAGGAGGGCGTCTCGCTTCGCCTGATCTGCGTTCCACTGGGCCTCACGCTTGCGCCACTGCTTCTCGCTCTCTTCCTCCCACATTTTGTCGAGGGCGTGGGTGTTGTCCTTGCGCTGGGCCATTTGGCTTTGTAAGTCACGCATCTGCTGCTGCTCGGCAGCCATGCGGCGCTGCTTTGCCAGCCGCTCCTGCTCCTCGTCCGCTTTGATGGAGGCCAAGATGGTGTCCAGCTCCGCTTTATCCTCCTGCTTCAGTGCGTCGTACTCCTGCTGTCGTGCGCGCTTCAGTTCCTCATTCATCTCCATCATTTCCTTGGCCAGCGCACGATCCCTTTCCTTCCGTGCGAGCCGCTTCTGTGCTTCGGTCGCTTGCTCCTCGTGCAGCAGGCGATAGAACTCTTCGGTGTCACGTTGGGCCTCCTCCTTCGCCTGTGCCTTGCGCTGTGCGTTGCCCGACACCTGAGCTGCGAGATCCTCCTTCATGCGCTGGGTGCGGGCGTACTGCTGCTCCAAGTCGCGCTGCACGCGCTCCGTCGCCAATCGCTGCGCATCAGCAGCCTGCTGCGCAAAAAACTTTTCCTCTTCTGCCTCCTGCCGCCTGCGTGCAGCGGCCGCGTCCATTTGGTCAAAGCGGGCATCAGCCACCTGCATCACGCGCAGTCGACTCTCCGCCTGGCGAAGGCAGTCGATTCGCTCGCGGAAGAGACGGTCCTGGCGAGTGCCGTTATCCGCCTTCTTCGCCTCCTCACGCTTTGCACGCAGCTCCTGGGCTTTACGAATGAGGCGCTCGCGGCGCTGCGCCTCCGTCTCCGGCAGGCTTGCCATCATCGACGTGTGCAGCGCATTCTCGCTGTTGAGCAGCTCAGCCAGTCGGCGACGCCGTGCAACGAGGACGTCGTTGTGCTGGGCCTGGATCTCATCCAAGCACTGAAGCACTTCACGCTGCTGGAAACGCTCGTTGCCTTTGAGCTCCCAATCCACCGTGCGCTTCTGACGATCCTGCAAGGCCTTCTCTGCGTTGAACTTCTCCATGTATGCCTCACGCCGCTGGCGTGCCTCAATGGCAGCCGCCGCGTTCTGCCCACGAGGCATCGTCGACGAAGAGAAGCAGATACTAAAAGAAAAAAGACGGCTGTGCGAAAACACTGGAGACAACTCAAAGTACAGATCTCGATGGAATGGACAAAGAGAAGGAAAATAGCGAGAGCGCACTGCCTCTGGTGGCGCACAAAACACGTAACACGAGGACACCGCACGTGCAGCGGAGTACTGTTCGCGGAGAGCACAGGTAAGGGGAAACCGGCTACAGTGTTTTTGTTGTTGTTGTTGTTGCTGCTGCTGCTTTTTCTACTTCTAGCAGCGATTGTGATTTCACGTTTGATGGCCGTCTTCGACAGACAATAGTATTTTTGGAGTCGTGGCACAGAGCAGGTAGGCGCCGGACGCTTACCGCTTTACGGTAAGGTGCATTGCAGCTCACAGAGGGAGACACGTAGGGAGGAAAGTGGAGGGTTCACAGGCAAGCGATGAAAAAAAAAAAAACAGCGGCTAAGAGTCAAAGAGGACCACGTTGGTTTCAGTAGTCCTACACGATTGGCCATAACACAACAAAAAGTAATTTAATACATCATGACGCTCTTCAAAGTGCTAGAGCGCGTCAACCCAAACCTCCACAGTGCTCCCAGAGGCGACCCTTCCTCCTTTCATTCCGAGGGAAGAGAGGGGGGCCAGCAACATCTGCCGCAACCGGCATCACATTCACCCCGCTGCGAATATCACAACGCCGTCGCTGCAAACATCTCGCAGCCAGCAGGGAACGCAGAGAGAATGATAAGCTAATCTCTCCTCCACAGACGTTCGTAAGCTTCGACTGTCCCCTCACCCCTATCCCGTCACCTATCTGCGTGTCAGCACTATCGTCAAACTTCTGTTTCTGTTGTGCTTGGGTATTTGATTGCACTGTTCTCTTCGTTGCTGCGTACGCTATTACAGACACGCCTGGCTGCATAGAGGAGGGCGTCGGTCCGACAACAGAAACAACGCCCACACAGGGAAAACTGCCGTCCCACACCCACGCACACGCCGAACGCCTCCTGGATATCAGACGGATGGGTCGTTCGCCCCTTGCCGCAAACCTCCTTCAGAAGTTAGGCACAAACACATACGCGCACTCACGTGTACACATACACGCGTACAGCCTCATCGCACCACGCGAGGATCAGAACAAGAGAAGTAGAAAAAGCAGACATCAACACAACCCAAAAAAAGGCAGGAGAAGGCTGCTGCACCACCCCGAGTAACCCAATCTGCGGTCACATTGGTTGTTGATCCACCACGCGCCACAAATGCGCGCGCAAAAGTCAGCCGCGCAACTTAGGAGAGGATTCAAGCAGAAATAAAAAAGAGACCGAAAGAAAAACACGCGCGGGTGGGGAAAGAAACCCCTGAGAAAACAAAAATGGACACCGTCAGCAAAAAGCGCGTGGTACGCTAAGGGGCCGTAGCCCATTCATACGCGGTGCAGTGGGCACCATCGCCACAGTAAGTCGCGCCGCCAGTGGCAGGCAACGCCGTCTCTGCAAGTGCTGGTCCCCCCCCCCACTGAGCCACGCGCAGCAGAACGCTGTGGGATTAACGAGGAAGGGAGATAAAGCAGAAGAAAGGCAAAAGGGGTAATTCAAAAAAAAAAAAAGTCAGGCCTTCAAACTGCAGCACTGCATGAAAAGGGTTCAGCGCGCTCCATGGGTGCATCATCCCTCTGCGATCTTGCCTGGACTGCTGCCGAGGCAGGCAAGGGTCTCTCTCTCCCCTTCGTCTCAACGCGATCGAGTGCGGACCATCAAGAACACTGAGAAGACAAGACAGGAAACACTCACCGCAGCCCACACGGTCAGCACGAGGTGCACCCATCCCAGTGCAGCGATGACTGCTCTGAGAGAGACGTCATAGTATAGCACAGTATAAACTAATGACGCGGCAAACGCACAGGACAGCAGGGAGAGAGCCACACCCACGCCAACAATGAAGGAAAGTTGCTTGGAAGACCCTTCGGCTGCTTCCGCATCATTCTCTGGGGCGTGCTCGCCGCGCGAGATGTAAGCCACAAAGAGCACCATGAAAAGGCTGTCAAGCACAGACGGGATGCAAATCAGGTAGGCGAGACCCGCAAGATAATATGCGTCATCATGTGGATGTGGTGCATTCAGGTACGCATTCAGCCTGTAGTAGGCAACACCCATCGACATCACGTTGAGTGCGTTCACAATTAGGCAGCATCACCCGGTGATTGCGAGGGCATGCCCATGCACCACGCAGCTGCTGCGCTCTGTGGAGGACGTAACCACGACGTCGCCATCCTCCGCAGGCACCGCAACCGTCGCAGCCTCCGCAGCAATGTCCTCACCTTTCCATCCCTCAACACCACACGGCACGCTGGGCAGGTGCTCGACCCTCTCCATGTTGCTCGCTTGCACTACGTGCGTGGTGTGGTGTGAAGGGGTGTTTGTTGATGCTTCTGCGGGGGCACTTCGTAAACCGGCGAACTCCAAAGCACAGAGAAAGTCTGTCCTGCGGTGGTTAAACAGCTGGCCGTGGCGCAGTGTAGCATCTGCCTTGTGTCGTGTGTAGAACGAGAGAGGCGTGAGCAGGTCAGAGGAAGTAAAAGAGGAGCAAAAAAAAAAGAGAAGTGGAGAGATTTAATGTACGCTGCGTCCCAGCAGCTGTGCAGAACACACACACACACAATCGTCAAATGCTGTTCAGCCTCCTCTCGTCGCACAAAGTGCTGCCAGACAACGCCACGTCCAGCGGTGCACGCTCTACAACGCCACACACCACAGCAGTCTGCCAGGTACAGAGCTGGCGCAAGTACAGTGCAGTGGACGTTTGGTGAGAAAAAAAAAAACAGCAGAATATGTGCCCCTGCTGAAGAAGGTGGGAGCGGTGTGAGTGCGGTGACACACACTTGTCGCGCAGCATCTCTTTTGATTGGCTTGTTTTGTTGTTGTTACGGTTGTTTTATCCCGCGTGTCCTACATTTCGCTACCTTTGCCCTTCACTCCATGAAGAAACCTTCCAACGCAAAGCTAGACGGGAAACAGAACTGGAGGAAGGAGAGGGGAGGGAGCGATGTGCTGCTGCTGCACTCATCAGAGCGAAACGACGTGTCCAAGGAGCGCTTGAGGTTGATGTGTTGCGCCGGCTGCTCCCACAACACCTAGGCCCCTCCCCCCCCCCGTTGTCACACAGCAATGCTTCACGTACGACCAGGACGAGGTTCCCCTTACACTCTCTCGTGGGCCACCCATCGCAGCTGTTGATGTTTCTCAAGGTGGTGCTCCCCTTCCTCCTCACTTTGGCCCCTCCCCCTCTTTTGCAGTCCTCCATGACGTTAGTTAGCCATTATCAGTGCAACTCCTTGGGCAAGAGTGCTTACTCGTGATCACACATCAGGCGATACTCAGTCAGAAATCAGAAGATCAACAGGAAAAAAAAAACGCGCGCGCCTGAAGCGACTGCGGAGCCAAGCGGCAGCAAAGTTGTGCCCTTGTGCCTCCTTTTTGTCGGACTCTTTTCTCTGTTTCACGGCAGCAGCGGACACCAACGCGGAACAACACCACCCGTTGATGGCACCAACATGGCATCCCGCCTTCCTGGAATGTGCTGCAGTTTCAGCTTCTCTGAGCTGCCGTGCGGCTCCTCCGTGGCACTGGTGTGGCTCTCCACCACGCCAAAAGTGTCGCCAATGGTGCTCAGCTGGTACTGATGTGCGTCCGATTGCGAGATGACCTCGGCCAGTACAACATCACCAAGCGCGAAAGCCAGCGTTGGCGCAGGGGGCTGCAGCTGATCCTTCGTTGGTCGGAAGGGTCGGATATCTTCCACTCGCAGAACACCCTTAAAGATTCCGCTTATGTTGCCTGCTGCCGCTGTTGCACTGCGATGGCTGCACCAGCGCCAGTTCACCGCGATGATCTCGCCAAAGGCGAAGAGTCGATTCAGGCGGGTTACACGGAGGTGTACCGTGTCCCCTGGTCGCGGACCTAACACCGCAGATCTAACGGCGGTCCCGAGCGCAGAGCTGATGCCGGCTGGCAAACCGTTATAGCCAACTGGCTGCCCTGGCGAAGCTTGATAAGCCGCGCTGGCTATAGATGACGGCGTTACCGCGGCGAAGACGGACACAAGGCGGCCGTCCCACTGTGCAACACCTTGACGCGTCGCTACGATGCAGCGCCGCACGCGCGATGGCCCTGTCGCACTTCGCTCGCCTGCGGACGACTCTGGGGAGATCTCGACGTACTGCACGACACACCCCTCACCTGGGATGACCTCCGATTCCCCACCTGCCATGGCCTCCTCCTCCGCCTCTGCAGTGGTAGAGTGGTCCGCTTTGCTGAGAGGCATGTCAGCCTCTGCGGCCGAGGTGAAGAGAACATCGCCAGGCGCAATGCGCACACCAGTGCCCGCGACAACCGGCATTCTCCTTTTGGTAGTTACTGTTTGTATGTGTGGGTGTGTTTTATATTTGTCTTTTGTTTTTACTACGTATTCCCTGACTCCCTCTGCTTCTTCTGTCAGCGCAGCTGTCGCCTCTGCTGCCCGTCATGGTGGGAGAGTTGAGGCGAAAGACACGTGAGTAACGAGTTTGAGAAGGGGAGGAGGTGGTGCATCAATGTTGGAGAGGACACGGTGTGAAGCGAAGGTAACGTCTGGGTAGCAGCAGCGTATTCCTCCTGAGAAACCCCTCGCAGTGGGGGTCCCACCTGAGCTGCCACAGTCGCAGTTGGTGGGTGGGGTGCAAGTATCGTCGCCAAAACCGGCAACGCAAATACAAAACAAATAAACAGGTAAATAAAAACGTCCGATCTCTGCGCAGAGCAGCGGATTCAAAGCACCACCAAAGACAAGGGATCCATCTGTGCCGATGCATACTATGAAATACGAAGTGTTAAGTTTCTGTGGGTGGACAGCACACGTGACGTACGTTCAGGTGCATCCGTTGCCCACCAGAGTAGGGAATCTGGTCGCCTCCCCTCTCTCGTCGCACCTTCATTCACCTTTCGTTAAGCTTGTCTCGCTTTTTTTGTGTTTTGCGTCTTCTGCTTTCTTTTTTTTTCTTTCTTTGCTTTGCTGTACTTTCGTGCGTGTGTGTTCTTTGCACATACAGACGTGTCAGCTGTGTTAGTTGTATGTGTCTCTATGTGTCTGTGTTTCTCTCTGTATGTTTGTATGCATGTGTGTGTGGGGGGGGGGGGAGAAGAGGGGGGCGATCCGTTGTTTTGGCGTGCGATGACGCACCAGCAATTTACTGCGATGGAGCGAGCCTCAGCGACACACACAGCAGCGAAGCGGTGGAAGTAAAAACTACACAGATAATAATAAAGAGCAATGACGCGTGTCAACAGGGAACTTCACTGCTGGTCGCTTCGGCCGCTTTCGTCGGCTCCACCCTGCACGCTGGCGTGAGAGCCTCCTCGTCGCACAGCAGCCCTGCGCCATCGAAAACACGTTCCGGGTGTGCGCAAAGACAGAAATACAGGAGCTCTAACGTAAAGAGGCGACTGGCGTACTCGGGTCGACGCACACAGACGGGCACCCAGTCAGGAAGTTGAAAGTAGCCTCGTGCGGTCACACTGCTGCACTCCACCAAGATATGCGTAGCGGCGGCAAGGGTGGTGGCAGCTATCACACTGGTCGGGCAGACGCCTTCCACCACGCCATCCACAGCGGAGGTTTCGTCCAGCACCTTTTTCCGCCCACCCGCACTGAGTGGAGTCTCTGCTGTGAGGTCGACCACGAAGGCCGTTGCCTGCGTGCAGCCACCAGCCAACAACGCAGCTCGCACACCGCGTGCGGCCGCGCTGCGACACGTAATGAGCACCACCCGCCAGCTGCGAAAGATAGGCATCGGCCGTGGATGATGGGCTGCATTTCGCTGCGGGCTCATGTCATACTCAGCGATGCGGTTTTCTAGCCAGTACCCTCGACGTTGCGAGTCGAACACATAACGAGGTGGCACTATGTGGGCGGCAGCGGCGCACGCCCCCAAGTACTTCTCTGTCCGCTCCGTGATCCCTTCAGCGACGACGAGGTAGCGACAAGAGCGGCTATAGCCGGAGCTGAGATCCACCTCGCCGCCCAGCTGCTCAATCGCCGCCATCAGCTGTGGTTTGAGGTACTTGACAGAGTTGCTAATTTGGAAGACGGGACGGGGCGGTGGCGGTGGCGGAGAGACGCCATCCGCGTTGTCCGTGGTCGCCGGATGCGCTGCAAATGGCGGGGTCGATGGCACAGACACGTCAGCGGGCGGCGCTGCAGCGAACTGTGGAGGTCCGTACTGCGTGATACCGATGTGCTGCGACTCCACCCCGTGCCGCTGCGATAGAGTATTCAACTCGCTAAATGCCTCGCCCACCGCTGAGTCAGGCCACGTCGACTGCCCCGTCATGCCAACATCCTCTGCAGTGGCCCCCATCAACGCCTCTGCAGATAAGGGCTCAGTCGAAGTCGCACCGGCGACACCGGCAGACACGGACGACGGGGCGGTGGCAAAAGGGGGATCGTCGTGATAGCCGTGAGGGCCGGGGTCGTGCCGCCGCCGCTTCCCGCGTTCCACAGCCTGCTGCCGAGCCCCCCTCTTCAGTGCGGCACGCTGCACCACCACTCCTCCTCTCTCCTCTCCCTCACCACCGCCTGTTGCGTCCGTCAAAGGCATGGTCGCCGCATCGTGTAGGGCAGCCGCAGGAGAGGACCACAGCGACTTGTAATCGAACGCACTGCTCTGCACGTCCGCCTCCAACGACTGGAAGAGCTCTTCGAGAGCAGAAGCTGACTCTGTTGTGCCTGCTCGCATTAAGTCATCTTCGCCCTCGCTGTCGCTCTCGCTGAAGGAGGAGGTGCGGTGCGGTGTCATGGTGAAGGCGGCCTCACCTCCTTCACCCGCCCTCCCCGCAGTGGGTGCGACACCGCCTCGTTGCCGCTGCTGCTGCTGCCAATGTGGATAACGATGGCCACCTTGCTCGTGGTCCTTGCTGCGATCGTACACAAGCACGTCGTGGTCGCTCAGTATTTTCATGGGCGAGGGAGTAGGATACTGATCCAGACACTCCTGCGGCACCACCAAGCACACGCACCCAAGCAGCAGCGCGAGCTGCACTTCCTCTTGCGGGCTCACTGTCCCTGCTGTGCTGCCACAAACAACACCGTGGATGCGCACCCGGCGTTGGATGGCGTAGAGAACGGTACATAGTTGATTCCATCCGCCGTCGCGGCCGGCTGTGACGAAGTTGGCGGAGAGGGCAAAGAAGTGGTGCTGACGACGAAAGGGACGGTGCCGAGACGGCAGCACCGCAGGCACTGTGGTAAAGGAGGAGGACAGGGAGACCTGCGGGAGCCTCGTGTCGGTCGAAGGACATGGCAGGGAAGCACGCTTCTCTACGCACGGTGGCGACGAGGGGACAGAGTCGTGGTCCACGTCCGCTGCGGCTTCTCTGGGAACCATGTCGGTGGTTTGGGGGACGCAAGGGGCGAGGGACGAATCTACTGCCACCTGCGGAGACGCCTCAAAGGCAGGCAAGACAGCGCGGCTCTCGAGGCAAGAATGGGGGGGGCTCGTCAGTATGTACCGAAGCTGCCGAATCTGATGGCGCAGCTCCTCCTTTCCTGACGTGTCATTCGCACAAGCCCCCTCGCTTCCCGCAGTCACGTCGTCCCTCTGCTTCGCAGAGGCGGGTGTCACCCCTGTTGCCGCCGTGGAGGCCTCCGCCAGTACGGTGCGCTCCACATTGCTCAAGAGCCGCAGCGCACAATCGCGCTGATGCACGTATAAATTGGTGAAGAGAAAATCATGCAGCGCCTCTACCTGAAGCAGCAGCTGCGCAAACTCACGTGCAACAGAGGGCGAGGAAGATGGCGCCTCTGTGGATGTGGCCGAGTCACCGTTGGAACTTCTTTCTGAGAGGCCCGGTTTCTCGGCCCCCTCCACAACAAGTGCAGCCAGCGCACAACACGCTCTGTCGAGTGAGCTGAAGGCACGGTTCACTGACTGCTGGTGCATGCGAAGGTCGTTGTGCAATGCGAACAGCACCGCCCCCTGCTCCATCTCTTTCTTTGCGATCGAGGGCGAGTGTTCTGCGGTGCTGTGCGCTGGTGCGTCGCCGGGCCCGCCTGTCCGTGGAAGTGCGGTAGTCTCTGCGTGCATCTCAGCTTACACGACCACTAGTAGTTCCTTCCCACTGTGCACATCGCACCCAAAGCAGAAAAGCACCACCAAGAGTGGCAGCACAGCAACCTGATGCGTGCCGTGTTGTTGCTGTTTTTTTCCCCCTCTTTTGTTGGTTGGTTAGTTAGTTGGCGTGATCTGTTTTGGGATGGGTGCGGGATTGTGTTGAGAAGAGAAGAACAGAAGAAGCAGCAGACGAGAGAGAAGTAGGGATCAGAGATGCAGGAGGCGACGCCCTTGGAGAACGCGCGGGGCCCCGTCTCTACTGGTGATCAGCGTATTACCTTTTCACGCAACTCCGGGGGCGGAGGGGGACCACCCCACAGAGCAGCAGATGTGGAGGGGGAGCAGCACATCGAACCGAGCTCCCCAACTCATCCTCCCTTCTCTTCCAACACACAAATAGTGAAAGAAGCCCCATCAAAGAGTGCAGCAACAACGAGAAGATCTTCCGCAGATTCAAAAGGAAAATGCAGCATTCAGCCATTGCGTGCGCACTGCCCAGTTCGGCAGCATTTACATTCCGCAGAGGTCGGTGCAGCAGTGGTTTCTACCGAACCTCAGCGCGCTGACTCAACACGCGTTGCATCGCATGGCTAGCGCTGCGTTTGCGTGCGTGTGCGTGTGTGCACTTCTGGTGAAAATAGATGTCTAACAAACGAGGCAACACGATAGGAATACAGAGGAGCACCAAGTAGAAGCCGCCTTTCAAAAACAAACCTGCGAGCAAAGCACGTGACAAGACATCCAGAAGGATCGCTCTGACGAATCACCGCACGGCACTTACATTACGCCAGGACGGGCGCGCACACATGCATGAGCATGGCACAAACACACTCAACAACAACGACCCGCAAAAAAAAAAGAGCCCATCTGTCAAGTACTGAAAGAGATGTATATGTGTATACGATTGTGTGTGTGTGTGTGGGGGGGGGGGGTACTTAATGTTTTACACAGCACCCCTCAACACCCAGAGCATAATCAGGCAAGAGAAACAGTTGTCGGTAAACAACACCGACAACAGCGACAGGATAGCGCAGAGGAGAAACTCGCAATGCAGTTCACCCACGATGAGAAGCAACAAAAGCAAGAATTATATAGGCTGCTAGAGAAGTCATACACAGAACGACAACAAGGAGCAACTCCATAAACCAAACAGGAAAAATGATCTTAAGCTCACAGATGGCTTTCCCCGCTGCCATTTTCCGTGATTACCAAAGCATCGACGGTGCGATGGTGATAGGGTCTGCGGTGGTCTGCGGAGGCTTTGTTGTGGTGTTGCGGCTATTCTTGTTGACACTGACGTAGATGGCAACCACTATGAGAAAGATCAACATGACGATCACCGCGATGAGAATCAGTTTGTGCTTCACCATCATCTTCTGCATCCCCGTGAGAATTTTGCGCGCTTCAGATACCTCCTCGTCGACGGCGATGGTCGTTTCTTGAATGTGCTGCATCGTCTCGGTTTGGTTGCGTAGGTTTGTCAAAGCCTCGTTGCCCACCGTCTCCGTGTCGTTCAGCAGCCGTTCCGCCTGTGTCAGCTTATTCGATGCATCCCTCACTTTGGCTGTGTTGTCCATCATGGTCATCCGATGGGCACGTGTCTCCTCATCGAGATCACCGGGCAGTGCCTTGCCTGACGCGTCACCCGGCGCAGACTTCCTCTTCTCTGCATCACCAATTAAATCTAATCGATCCGCAGCACTCGCATCAGCCTTCAGGCGCGCAATGCTGTCGTCCAGCGTGCGTAGGTTGGCGCGATACTCCGTGATTCGCTCCTTCGCGGTCTGCCGCAGCGCTGCTGGGAGGTCGTTTGCCTCGTACTCCATGCTGTTCACAAGCTCCCGCACTTGAGCCAGGAGAGTGGTGAGATGCGCGCCACGCTGCACACGACTGCCAGCTCCGGTAGCCGGGGGAGCCTTGTAGCCCACCGCCATGCGGTCGCAGAGCTGACGGAGAGCGGTGGACTCGTCTTGGATGGTGCGAATCCCCTCTCGGTACTCCTCCTCATAGGTTTGGAAGAGGTTCGTCATCCTTATTCGGATCGATATATATATATATATATATATATGTGTGTGTGTTCTCCAGCGTTAATGCAAGGGACCTATGAAATGTGAAAGGCACTGGTCCGCTCAAGGGCACCAGAAGCAAGGTAACGCAAAGCAATGTACGCAGAAGAGCCCACCTGTACGGCGGTTGTTGTTGTTGTGTGCGTGTTTTGGTACAACGGTGAAAGAAAGGCACAGACGGAAAGAAAAGAGCAACAGTGTCCTAAGCAGAAGGTATGCAGCGTGAAGAGAACGAAGGCAGTCCCACCAAAACAGCACCAGCAAAAAAAAACTCTGTAGAAACAAAGAGGTGATGGCAGCAGTACGTGGCGGGCCACAAAGCACCCGCACCGATCAGCACGGTAGCTCCATCGCAGAGCCGTCGTCTCTCGTCGCGACAGAGCGGCGCGCAAACGGCGAAGAAACGTAAAACAAAGAACAAAAGAAGTGTTATGGAAAGGCGGTGCTGCGAGCATCCTGCCTAACAGCGTATTGTCGTTGTTGGGGTTGAAGTCAGCAAGAGCACAGAATATCTGACACACAAAGCAGACCAAAAAAAAAAAATAACAGTAAAAGAGGCGGTACGTTTCTCCGCTCTACACTGCGCATCACGACGCCACCAGCGGTGCCACCTCCTCCCTCCCTTGAGTGTCCTCTCTCCATCTTTCGCTTTCTTGTTTGCCTTCTTCGTTACTGTCACATGTTGAGCAGCACATCTGATGAGCAAAGACAATACAGGACGCTTCGGGCATCTGCCAGCTGAAGAGAGAAAAAAGGGAGGCTGAAGAAGCAGGCGGCAGCACCGGTGCATCACACCTTGGCGTCGCAGCCATCGTCGTGCTCTGCTGCCGCTGCTGCGGCTAATGCAGGTAGAAGAGGAGGAGGATAAACCCAACAAGGAAGATAATGATGCCCACCAACCACAGCTTGTGTTTGATGGCGGTGCGTTGCATTTGATTGAGAATCTGCCGTGAGCGGGATATCTCCGCGTCGACGTCGTGCGTTGTCTCGTGAATGTGCGCGATCTGCTCTGTTTGAATGCGCAGCGCGTTTAAATTCTCACGACCCAAGTCGTTCGTCTGCGCGAGGTAGGCCTCCGCCTTACGCAGCGTGCCGGTCCCGCCTTGTAGCTTCTCCGTCGTCTGGAGAGAGAGGAGGCGATTCGCCTGCGTCGCAGAGTCCGCCTCCGCCATGAAGGCATCACGGCTGCCGGTGGCGCTGGCACTCGCATTGGCGCCAAACCTCAAGAGGTCAGCACGATCCGCCGCGTTGCACGATTGCCGCAGCTGCGCGACGTCTTTGTCCAGATTGCTGCACGTCTTTCGAAAAGAATCCACTTTTTCCTTCGTCGCCGCCTTCTCCGCTGCAGCGACGTCCGTCATCTCGTACGTCATGCTGGTCAGCAGATCCTTGGCGTGTGCAAGACTCTGCTGGATGATCTGCAGCTGCTGAGCTCGACTGAGAGGGCCGGTGGCCGGGGGTGGGTGATACACCTGCGAGGGATCACCCTCGTGTGCGTTCTGTGCTGCGATGCTGCTTTGAAGCTTGTCGCAGCCCTCTCGCAGGCCGCGGACGGTATCGTTGAAGTCTTCCTCGTAGGAGTTGAAGAGGCCGGACATGGTGAAGCTCCGACACGTGGGAGAGAGAAAACAAAAAAAGGGGGCAGCAATAAATGGGTTAATTTGGTGAGGCAAAACAGCAGGAAGCCAAAGCCGCTTGTGTTGAGATCAAAGTGGCCTGCGCGCAGCTGATGATGAGGATCTGAAAAATAAAGCACACAAATACGTGCCCAACGATGCAAAAAAAAAAGCAGAAGGCATCAGCAGATGAGAAGAATGAGGGCCGGGGGAAGGGGGAAGAGTGGTTGACATCCAATCGAATACCACGTCCGCGATGCTGAGCACCCAAATAAACAAATACACTAGAACAGGGAGCAGCAGTTTTGTCACCTGTGATAACTCATGGCAAAGAGCATTGCAGCGTCACCGGTGCTTCCCATACGTATGCTTCAAAAGAGTGTAGTAAGCACAGCTCTCTTCCATCACTGCTCCAGTTATCAGGGATCGTCGTGTGTCTCCGAAAGTCCAGAAGCGTTGCTTGCGCACACATACACACCTACACGCACACGCTTACGCACACACAAGGCCAGGGCAAGAGGTAGGACTCGAAACAAGGTCCTTTCGGCTGAATCATCGTTCAGGCTGCAGCCTCCGTACACGAAGTCGGGTTTTCTTATTCACCTTTCTTTTTATTTTCCTTTCGAGTGCACGGAGGTCTTCATTGCTGACACGAGCAGTACAACGGATCTAGGAAGGCCAAAAGCACGTTCGCCGTGGAACACCCCTCTCTTCTCGCTCTCCCTCCTTGGGAACGCAACGAAACTTGTATGTTGCTACCTTGTGGGACGCAACATCACGACTGGAATGTCATTCTCTCTCAATCTCTTTCCCTCTCTGTAAGAGAAAGGGTTTTTTTTTAAGGATTGACAAAACAAGTCTCCTGCAGCCACCAGCACCACCACCAACGCAGCCACCATCACCAAGCCCGTTCCTTCTCTCTCACGCTCGCACGCCAACAAAACCCTCCCCACCCCCCACCCCCCATAGCGACGTTGTACGCACAGGCGAAGAGGAAGATGGCGAATAAAGAAAGCACAAGCAATAATAAAGAAAAAACAGTAATAATAATAAAACAGACTCCACGAAACACAAACCAATGCCATGTCCCTCCCCTCCGCCTCCGCTGAGGTGGGGAGTCGAGACACACCCGCCTGATCAACGATAGTGGCACACGGCGCCACAGGAGCCGAAGTCATGAGAAAGGGGAGGAGGGAGGAGATGCGCAGAAAGAAAAGCTACAAGAGCGTGCGATGTTATAAAGAGGGAGAAAAAGAGAGAAAGACGACGTCTGATGCAGCTCGTGTTGGCCCTCGCCCCCCTCCACACACGCACACACATACATACCTCTTTTTACAGAAACAGAGAAAGTGCAGGGGGATGCCGCATAACCTGCTGTGGAGATCCACGTAAAGACCCACCTCCTCTCCCCACCCGCTTACGCAGACGACGCAGCGGGCTGTGGGAGCACTTCCTGCTTGCACACAGGGCACGTCTTGTTACTCGAGAGCCACTGCTTGATGCACGCCTTGTGAAACACATGCGGGCAGTTCAGCAGCTTCACGCAGCCCTTATTTGCACTCGTGGTCGCTGTGGAGTGCAGTTCCTCCTGGCAGATCGGGCACGTCTCGTCGGTTGTTGACACCTCCACCTGCTTCATACAGGACTCCAACAGCGCCGGTGGAACACCTTTGCTGACGTTGCCAATGCGCTCCTCCAACTCTAAGAGCTCCTCGTAGCTCATGTCATCGATGTCGCGGTCTAGCCCCATCGACTGCATCGCGTTAGCCTGCTGCAGCATGCCGAGTAAATTCTGTAAGTTCAGCATGCGCTCCTCCAACATGGTCTGCTGCTGTCGGGCAGCGGCTCTGCCTCGCATCCCCTGCAGCCCTAACGGCGGCCCGGCCATGTGCTGCGTCACCAGCTGTAGAAAGTCAATAATGTTGAGGGGACCAGTGGGCTCTTCGCCAGAAGCGTACACTCGAGGCCGACCTGTGTCGGCCTCGCCGTCAGGGACCACCGGCCGTCCCCCAAAGAAGCGTGGGGGGTGTCTGAAGAACATCGCCTCTCCCCTGTCGCTGCGGTGGCCGCCGCCCCCGAGGTCCCACGCATCCTCCTCCTCCTCTTCGTCGTCGTTCACCAAATCGTGTTCATCGGAGTGCTCTAGGCTGCCATCGCGGTGGTCCATTCCAGCATCAGCAGTGAGTGCGAAAAGGGGTCCTCCAAAGGCGTGCAGGCCCTCCTCAATGCTGGTGTGTTGCTGATGTCGAATAATGTCGTTTAGCACGTCCCGTCGCGTGTTGGGTGTCATCGCACGAATCGACTCGCGGAAGTCGTCATCGATGTCGAGCGCGTCCAGCTGCTGCTCCAGCAGAGGATCGCGGCCTGCGTGGTCCGGCACCGCCTGCGTCACCTCCTCCACCTCTGATGGCTGTGACATTGGGGGGGTGTCAGCCACCTCAATCACCTCTGCAGGGCGTGCAGGGGTGTCGTGGTCTGATGTGTCCGCCCTGGTACGCTTCGGCATCCCTTCCCCACTCATGGCAATACTAGTCCGCAGAGACGCAGCGAAGTGCTCTTTTCTCACGTCCTTCGCCCCACCCCCACTCTCTCTCTATCCGCTTGTACCTTCTGTGAGTATTCACTACGTTTGAATGCGGCTCTTCAGTTTTTCTCTCAGACGTCAAGGAGGCGATGCAGCCGCTGCAGCCACGTGTTTCCCTCACAAAGGACAACGACAAACGACACTACTCGCGCAATGCACAAACACAAAGCCCTACGAAATGCTCAAAGTGAGAGGTGGGCGGAAGAGAAGCGAGTGTGACTGGCGTGTGAAGGACACAAAACAAAAAAGGAGCTCGTACGGAAAGCATGCAGGAAGATAAGTTCAGAAAAAAAAAAGGCAGAGCGAGAAAAGAGAGGGATGTAAGAATGACAGGCCGGTGGTGCCAGCTGATCCTGCGTACTGCACACAATCCCTGAAAACTCTCAACACACCTGCAGCGCAAACAAAAGTTCAGATCAAGAAAAGGACAAAAAAAAGCAGCAGCGGACACCGCGGGCTGCGTGACCTATATTAGAAAAAAAGGCAATCAGCAAAATAAATTAAACTGTGGGTGTGTGTGTAGGAGTGGGTTTACAACTGTGTGATGGTCGCCAGCGGCACCAAAAGGTCTGATAACTGATCGAGTCTTCCCCTCTCTCTGTTAATGAACCCCAGCTTGAAGAAACGAAGGGAGGGAGGGGAACCAGAATAATAAAAAACAAACGTGCCGTCGAACACACATGTAGAGAAAAGAGGTGAAAAGGAGGAGTGTGGAAGAAAGCGCATGATGAACTGGACACGTGCGATGCGCGACGTGCACAAAACGTGCAGGGCGGCCAAAGGAGTATTACAGATGGACACAGACATACACAGAGATGCCCCCTGCTATGCGAAAAATCTCTGCGAAAGAGCTCTGTTTCTATACACAGAAAAAAAAACATGTGTACCTGTACTCGTGTGCTAAGTCATGCCTCCGCTGTGTTCTTTTGCAGTTGATCGCCTACAGCACGATGCTGCCGGTATGCAGATGATGGCAACACGCACCACAAGCTGCAAAGGAAAAAAAAATCCCTCTTTTGCTTGTCTCTGCAGGCCTTCCGACGCAACGTCAATCACAGTCCACCCGTCTCTTTCTCGCTCTACTCATTGTAACGTCTGTGACGGTACATCCGTGAATGTGTGAGCACAATAACAAGCAACAGAGAAGGAAATGAGCTCAACGGTGGCCGCTGAGCAGAAGAGAGTGATAAACAGAAAAAAAAGTGCGGGCAAGACGGAGACGGAGGAGGCGTCAGCGCACGGCACTTCAGCTCACCGTCCAGCAACAAAGTGTGAACACCGTCAGGGGGGGGGAACGAAATCAAATGACCCAGAAAACAACTTCACCCAGGGGAAAGAAGGGCACGTCTCATCCATACCGTACTGGGAGAGAAGACATCACAGCAAAACACAGAAAGACACACACGAGCAGCTGCAACGCTGCTGACGTGCATGAGCTGTACCCGCTCACAAACACACACACACACACGCACACACACAAACACACAGCAGGAATACACCCTATTTCAAACAATCTTGTTGTCCACCACTTCCTTCTGCTTCTTCCTCAGTGCCGCCTCACGACGCTCCTGAAAGTTCTCCATTATGCTGAAATAATCCGTGTCTTGCTCTGGCAGCTGATCTTCGCGGAACTGCCGATGCTGCAGCCCACCGAACTGCTGCTCCCAGCTGTCTGGCAGGCTCTTCTGCACGCGTTTCCAGTACAGAAGCATGAACACAGGAAAAATAATGCACGCCATCACCTTCGCCAGTTCGAACGTGTAGACGACGCTGAAGCCGTGGCGAGTGGTGGGACGCAAGTAATCCGCGAGGCGCTGCATGCGTGATTTTAGCAGCGGCTTTTCGCGAACGACAACGCGCTGCGTCGCACCCTTGCGGGTGTACGCGCGCGAGTCGTAGTGGTTGATGTTTGCCGGATCGCTCATTGTTGAGGTCGCAGCGTGCCGGTGTGACGTTCCAAATAACAGCAATGATAATAATAAAACGATGATATTCGCCTGGGCGATGATCACCGTGGTTTGTTTAGTTTGTTTGTTTTGCAGTTTGAGTTCACTGTTGGTGATCCCTACACCAGCGCCGCAACTGTCTGCTGCAGCTACGTTTGTTACTGGTGTTGTTGCAACAGTAACAATGGGGGTGGCACAATTGGAGGGCACGAGAAACGTTTGGAAAGAGAGAGAGGAAAAAAGGAGAGGAGAGAGGTGTACATGGACGAGGCATGGTTTCATACCTCAGCATCAGAAAAGCGTGGCCTTCTTTGCTCGCAAGTCAGCCTTGCTGACCGACGCCGCGTCTCTTGCATCGCCTCCGCGTCTCGCCCGTCAGTATCGCTACTGGGAAGGCAAAATGACAGTTGTGGACCAGCTGACATCACTCATACACGCACATACAAATAAGAAGAAATAACATTACTGTTTATTATTCGCAGCGTACAATGGCGCTCACTCACGCAGCACTGAACATTACTCTCAGCGCGTGTCACATGATACGTGGCGATTCGTCTACTTGGATCTCGCAGTCTGCACGCACTTGTTTAGCTTTCTTCTGCTCTTCCACGCGTGAAATATATATCGGAGAAGTAAGTGAGCCAACGAGAGAAGCCTCGGCACCTTGCAGCAGCATGTGCCGCCTCAACGGCCAGCAAGTGTCTTCTCTAAACATGTGTGTATGTATCTATCTATGTTTCAATGTATGTGAGTGTGCATGTGCTGATAGGTATGGCGTGTGCGTGAACAGAGGGCAAGGAGAGAAGCCGCTGCCGGCCTACCGCATGCCAATAGTTCGGTACTCCTCCTGGATCTCCTTCACTCGCACCTCACCCGCTGCCTTGGCGTGTCGAGCAGCGCGCAGCCGCAGCCGTGACTCCCGTTGCTCTGCAGCCAACCGCGCCGATGCAGAGGCCCGAGCTGCGCGCTCTGCAATGCAGCTGTTGCGCTGTGCGGCACGATCTTGGTAGTACACCCGCCGCTCCAGTCCATGCAGATCGTCGTCAGAGAGCGCGATGAACTGCGGACGCAGCAACGCCGGCAGCACACTCTCCGTTTTGTGCTGCGAGAGAGGAGCCTCGCCGTTGGCCCTTTTATAGGTGGCGTTCACGGGAGGCGCAGCGAAGGTGCCCACCGCAATGGCGGATGATATGGTTTGCATGTCTTTTTGTCCTTGTTTGCTTTCCTCAAATTCTCTTCTCTTTGCTGTTGTTTTTTTGTCAGCGTCGATTCCAGCGGCGTGGTGTTTGAGGTGTGCGACTACTGAGGGATTAGGAATGGCAACAGCATCAACGCGAAACGCGTCCAGGGAAAGATGTGGGCGGAAGCACAGGAGAGCTGCCAAACCCCGCAAGAGAGAAACTACACACATAAATGAGAGTGTTACAGAAAATGAAACAAAAAAAGGCATAAAAAGAGAGAGATGATGATGATGATGATAGAAAGGCCGTCACGTCCGATGTGAGCAGTGCAAGAAACTGGACTGCCGTTTCCATGCGGTCGTGATCTGTTGTTGGACTTGCGCAGCTGCTGCTGTTGTCGATGCTGCTCACGTTACTCTGGAGAAAGGGGGGAAGGGCTCTTGTGTCGTGCCAGTCGTAATCACCCTTCGTCTTCACGCTGCGTTCACCCGCCACGGCCTCATCTCCCTCGCCGTTGAAGCTCTCTCGTTCGTTCGGGTGTGCACGCCAGCGTTGGCGATGCACTGAAGTGATGCGCATCCGCGGCGCGCAGCAGGTTTTCGCAAAAGGAATGCAAACAAACAAAAACGGACCAGGAAAAAAAAAGGAGGAGGACCGGGATTTCTCCAAGCACGGCAGACTGTCGAGCCCGCCCGCACACCGCCCTCATCCGTCACCCCTGCACCTCCCTACTCCTGCAGATTTCAAACAACCCATGCAAGCAAGAAACCAGGTGCGGTGACTCTGCTGTCCTTCCTTCTCTATATCCCCCTCCCCTCACTTCAGCTAAAAACTGTCGTGGTTCTTGTGATGTAGGATGCTAACTGTCACGTAGACGCTTCCAACGCTGTCCGCGTACAGGCCTTCCTTTACGCTGATGCCCGTCCGATGCGATGGTGGGGGACCGGTCTGTCGGGCGTCTACCAAGCTTGGTGCGCCGCCGAGCAGCGTGGACCGCAGCAGCTCCGCCCCACTCTTGTGGGGAGTCCACATCGCTGCTCGAAGCGTGTGTCGGCCAGGACTTGCGATAGGGAGGGAGATGCAGGTGTACGCCACAGCCGACTGGATGCCCTCCGCCGCCGCTCCCTCCGTGAAGGCAGACACGACAAGTCGCAGCGGGCTGCTTGGAAGCGCCGCAGCCACAAAAGTTGCCTCAAACGGCAGGTTGAAGACGTGGTCGACATCCATCACACACTCGTCCTCGACAAAGGTGCTGATGTAGGCCAGCTGGGAGCTGAACTCGCACCGCACAGACGGGGACGAGGTCGCGGGTGGGTCGTACAGCCACGTCAGCGCAGCCCCGTCCTCCACCAGCATGCAGCGCAGAAACAGCGTGGACTCTGCGATGCCGACACAGCGGTCCACGGTGCCAAAGACGTAGTACTGACACATCCCGCGTGGCAGGGAGTGCACACTGCGCATCGCGGCAGCGCGGGAGAGGAGTGCGCCACCCATACCGGCTCCTCGCTGTGCTGCAGCCGGCGACGTTCCACCAAAGATGACACTCGCCGTGCCGACTGGCGCGTGGAAGTTCAAGGAAGCACGTCCTGAACGGCCACCCACGCCATTTTCATCCGCCACACCACCACCGGACGCTGCCATGGCGGCCGGCCCGGTAGTGCCACGCTCTGGCGGCACCATCAACGCAGCTTGTCGCAGCAGTCGCCGTGTAACCGCGTCCTTGCTAACCTCCAGCTGTTCGAACTGCTCCTCGGTGTACCGGGCGAGCTCCCGCACGTTGGCCAGCACGACATCCAGCGGTGCGGATGTGACGTCCAACGCACCCGACACCGTCTCCCCTGCCGGTCGACCCCCCGGTGAGCTATTCACCGTGGCCTTCGACACCGTTACACGAAAAGTGTAGATATACGCCGCATCCACGAATAGCGTGTGCACGTCGTTCAGGCTGGGCCGGGCCGTAAAAACGTACTCGTCCTGCTCCGCTGTCAGTGTGCACAGGACACGCTCAAGGCCCTGCCACGTGACGGTGTCCATCTCTACCGTGGGGAGAACAACAGGGAGGTCGAGCACACCGTCTCCCCCTTCCACCGGTGCAGCAGTAGCCGCAGCCCCAGAAGCAGAAGGAGCGGCCGGATTTGTGGTGTGCCCCGGAGTTACGACCTCGCCTGCGGCCCACATAAGGAACATCTTGCGAGGTGGTTGGTGGTCGCGGCGGTGCTGGCGCAGAATGATGGGGGCTAACAAGCTCGGGCCTTGCGGAGGATCCACTGGGAAATCTTCCTCCGCGCTGTCGATGAAGTCCTCGAGGGTGGGTCGAGTGAAAAAGCAAGAGACGGGTCGTTGCAGCTGTGCGATGAGTTCGCGTGGGGGCGGGAGGGCCAGCGCGTTGGAGGAAGAAGGAAAATCTGTTAGATCTGCAATCGGGCCCTCTGCAGCAGCACCAGCAGCGCGGGGTGTAGTCGCAGAAGAGCCCACCCCGAGCGCTGTTGCTGCTCCCGTAGGCGGTGGGCTCGTCTCGGCTGGTGCCACTGCTCCTGCGCTCAGCATTCTTAGGCCCCCATCCACTGTCGTTGACTGCTGCGTCAAGTGAAAGAGATCCCTATACAGATCCAGTGTCTCAGCAGGAGAAAAGACCTTCCCGTCCCACGGCACGGTGACTTCAGCCAGCAATTCAACGTTCGCCTCCTCCACCACAATGGCTCGGTAGACGGCCACGGTAAACTGCAGCTGACGCAGCGGCACCCGCGAGCGGTAGCGCTGACTCTTCAGAAAATGAACGAAGTCCATCTGCGCTCGCCTTCTTAACACAACGGGGGGGCAACAACCTGCGCTTCAGCGGACTGTTGCACACCAACAGCGCGTCGAAGCAGCACAGCGAGCACGCCCTCGCCAGAAACGACGTGTGTTGCAGTTTCTGTTGTGTTTGCTTTAATGAACGGTGAGTGCCGGTTAGATCCTGCAAAGTAGAGAAAATATGTCTATGAGTGTGTCTATGCAATGCAGACGGTGAATGTTCTCCGCAGGTGTCTATGTAGTCTTCTGAGCAGTAAGAAGTGTGATGGCTGTATGGGGTGTCCAAGACGCCCCAATCAATACAAGGAAAAACAGAGAAGGTGTGTTGTTAGGCAGTTGCTCAGAGGCTGACGAGGAGCAGGCTAATCCCTATTCTCGCCTTCTGTTTGAGTACGTGTGCAGAGGAAGACTGAGAGCAGCAAATACACGCCAGTCCTTTCCAATGATATGAAAGAGAGGTACGGTAAGAGTCATGTGTGACTGGGGAAAAGGGGGGGGGTACTGCTAACGCACAAGGGAGTCCACTTAGACAACAAATAGGGGCCTCGACGCACAGTCCTTGGCGTGGCAGCTCCATCTCATGTATCTGGGCAGCACATTGCTGCGAGAGAAATGAATGAATCCCTCAGGCAAAACACATCTTTCACCCTCCCTCTCAGAAAAACACTAACGGGAGACGTGATCACTACCCCATACCGTTCTCGCATGTCCGACCACCTATAGTGGGGCTACAATCTGTACCTGTGTGTGCATGTGAGAAAGAGAGAGTTATTTTTGTGTGTACGTTGTCTTCCGGTGAATGAGTTTGAAGCGCCCACACGCAATTATCTGCGATACCCAATGCACAGCGCAAGCTTTTTTTTTTTTGGAGAACGCGAGCTATCATGGCGCCTATAATAGGCCCCTTCGCAAATATGATCCACCACGGCGTGAGCCTTCTCCCGACCCTTGAGGCAAACGAGGAGATGTGCTTACTGGTAGTACACGTGAACGTGTCCGGCCTGCTCTTTAAGCAGATGGTCCAGGCCGGGAATGGGCCATCGGTTCGACGCCACGACCCATCCGCGTCGCAGCACCTCAACTAGCTTCTCGCGCAGCATCACCAGCGCATCGGGTAGCAGATACATGTAGAGCACATACGGTGGTGTCAACACTTGTGTGGTGGACTCGTTCAGCAAGCTTGGGATGGCCACATGACGAGGGAAGTAGACGTCCACGTCAGCAAATCGGATATCCGCGTTTACAAAGTGAGTCTCAACCGACACCGGTGACGACGTGGGTGAGGCGATGCAGGAAGCGAAGGACGTAGCGTTGTCTTCAGCCTTGGCCAGCAGCGCGTCGTCGAGCTCGACGCCGGTGACCAACAAGTGCAACGAGCTCTGCAGGGAGCCCTCCACGGTGGTCTCCAACTCCCGCCAGCCTTTGCGCACGTACTGGACCAGTGACAGCAGTGCAGTGGCGTCACCGCAGCCGAGGTCTGTCAACCGCATCTCCAACCGACGCCCTGCCGCCAGCGTGTGTGCGTTGTGGGTGGTGAGGGTGGCCAGGTAGCGGGCAACGATCCAGCCGGCAAACATCTCCATGTCCACTTCACTCGCCGCCACAAAGGGGGAGATGAAGGTGCCGTCATCCCACTGAAAAGGAAAGTCAGCCATCGAAGCAAACAAAACTCTCTCTCTCTCTCTGTGTGTGGAGGGAAGTGTCAATGGAAACCAGCCTTGAGCCCTCTGCTTTTTGTACAACGACTTCTTTGCCTGCTGTTGTCTTCTCTTTGTTTCACTTGGAGTTGTTGTTGTTGCTGCTGTTGCGGTCGTTGTCGCTGTATGTCGCAGAAAAATCAAAAGGAGTACAGGACAGATAGACAGATATATACAATGTACACGTCCTCACCGTGCATGAGCGTGGCACAAAGACAGGGTGGTGGAAGAGAAGGGAGATAACGTGAACGTGAAGAGCAGACTAGGTGTCATCGCATCAATGTGTGGGAGGAGGAACGATCTGTTGGTGATGCTCACAGCTGTCACTTCACCACACCCACAGCAGTTGAAGTGGTGGCTGCGCAACGCGCGTGCGTGAGGCACAGACACCGATCCACTTTTTCTGCTCGTTCGCTTTTTCATCTGCCTCATAAGGCATGTGCGCAAGCCATCCGCGCCCATGTGAACTTCTGTGAGCTGGCAGCAACACAACGCAGCCCGCCACTCACCCTCCTCCGCCCCCCCCCCCAAACACACACGCACCCCTAAGGCCGCTTTTCTAAACTCTGGCGCGATTTTATGCGGTATTTTTCTTTGTTTTTCAGCGTGTGCATCGAACAGAGTGGAAGGAAAGTGGCGACGTAGGCAAAATCTGCTTTGCTTTTTCATATATAGGAGGGGAAGAGAAGACGCCTGACGCGTATCTGCGGTGCATCACGTGATGTGCAACGTAAGTGCACATAGGAACAGGTGAAGGCCAGACTACTTTTTGGTGAAGCCGTCCTACGAACATCTTATATTCTAAGAAACAAAGCAAAGTTAAAAAAGAAAAAGAGCATATATGTGTATACAGATTGTCATACACCGTCAGCACTAGTATACATCAGTGGTCGCCGCTGTTGAGCAGATAGACTGTAGCATTTAGAGCCAGAAAAAAAAGGGGGTGACACAATACGTGCATCGCTCTCTCTCTGCTAGTATTCTCCTAGCAGAAAACAAGAGGATATGCAACACCAAAGGACGAGTAAAGGTGGCAGAGGTGATAACCGATCTTCGAGCCCGATCGTACGCACCTCCCTCTGTGGCACTTACTGAAAACCACAACACAAAAAAAAAGCGGCACCATTCAACAGAAGAGCGTCAGAGATACGTACATGGGTGCAACACACACCGAGTAAACAAACAAAAAGAAAAAGCTACGTACACAGCTCTCCTCCCTCCCCCTCCTTCTCAATCACTACCACATCATTATTAAAGCTGATCAAGCCAACAACAGCACACGCTCGTCACTTCAGCGCACACGTGTCCAGCAGTGCTGTAATCTCCGGGTGAGAGGCAACCCACTCGATGAACGTCCGCCGCATGCGCTTCGACATTCGGTCGTACTCCTCCTGCAAGTATACCGCAAACACAATAAGGTTGAAGTAGCGCTTCAGATAATGAACGCCGGCGTGGTGGGCCCGCGCACGGCCCGACTCCGTCGTGTCCGGCGATGTCACCGCAATCGCAAAGGTCTCAATGGCTGTACGAAGGTTCTGCATCTTGGAGCACGCCTCCAGCACGAGATCGACTTGGTACTTCGCCGTCCTGCCCTCCGCCAGAATGCGCTTCAGCTGCACAATTGCCTCGTACTCACCACGCGAGAAGTCCGTAAGGTCAGGTGCGTCTAACGTATCGCAGTAGGCGCTGTGCAGCTCGTCATAGTACTCCGGGATAACGAGTCCGATCAGCAGGCAGCATATCACCATGCCGGTGGTGGTGCGGCCACGGCCCATCTGACAATTAAAGACAAAGGACAGCGTCTCGCGCCGGTCCAGGTGCTTCGCGATGCGCGGCAGCAGCGCGTCCACCAGCAGGTCGAAGTCGCGAATCTCTGGACTCTGTTCATCGGTCACAGGGAGTCGCAGCATCTGGCAGCGGAAGGCCTTCACGAGCAGCTCGTCGTACACCTCGCGCAGCGTCTTGACAGTTTCATCCGTCGCTGGTTCCCACGCCCCCACCAGCTCGCCCGGGTTGCCCTCGTCGTGCACAAGGAACTTCCCGTCGTACTCACTCGCCTCCTTCAGCACATCACGCTTCAGCTCGCACTCGACAATCTCGATCTTCTCTGTTTGAATGCCCGTCAGCTCGACATTGACGTAGGGGGCGGCGAGGTCGCGAAAGACAAAAGGGCGATCGCCGACGTACAGGATTGGCTCCTCGCGTAAATTCACCCACACAACGGAGCCGCGCAGCGGGTGTTGCAGCTCCTCTGGTTTGAAGGTCGGGTCGAATAGTCGCGGCGCTGCAAAGCCCAAGAACAGCTCCGAGTCGTTGCTCTGGCCGGGATAAGTCTGCAGTGGCTCATGGCACGCCCCGAGCAGCGAGAGCACGTTGTGGATGCCCATGCGAGTGGGGATGGCTACCCCGTAGACATTCACGAAGTCCACCTTGCGAAAGTTTGGTGCACCGCACAAGGCAGGCCGCAGCCCCTTCTTCTGGCAGCCAGGGAAGTGGTCCGCCTTGAGGCAGAAGTTGGCCGTCAGCACATCACCTGAGCGGCGAGACAGGTCTGCCTTCATCAAGTTATCGGCCGCTACGTAGTTCAGCGCGGCCTCGCCGCGGTGCTCGAGGTGCTCAACAATGTTCGACACCTCCTTGTGCTCCGACACCCAGTCGCTGAAGCGCTTCCCCTGCACCGTGAAGCCCTCCTCACTCTGTGCATCGAGGTAGAGACAGGCGAGGAGCACTATCAGGTAGCAGCGCAGCCCATGCAGCGCCTCCGCGATGCACTGCGGCTTGTTGTTGCCAATCACGCTGATGCGCCGCTTTAGGTAATCCAGCTCGTGCAGGATGTTCCAGTGACGTCCACGACCGCCCAATGTGATGGCGGCGTCCACCGTGCGCAGCAGACTTCCTGCCGTGAGCATCTGGCAAATCGTCGAGGCAATGAGCAGCTCCACGTGGTGCTCCGGCACGTCGTCGGACGGCACCTCCGCCTTGGCCGCCACCTGCGCGCCAGGCACGAGCACGTCGCTGGAGCCGTCCGACAGCAGTGCGGAGAGCTTCTCTACAGTCTGCATCCCGCGCAGATCGGCTAGCTGGCCCGCTGCGTAGAGGGTGAAGATGTTCAGCGCGACGGTGGTCCGGGTGGTGCCGGCGGAGTCGTTAATGACAATGGCATCATCACGTGTGATACCGGCCTGGGTGAGGTAGCGGAAGAGGGGGTCAATGTCGCTGGCGAGCAGCTGCCCAGAAAAGGGCATCGGGATGCGGGAGTAGCGGACACCAGACTGCTCCACAAACTCCTCCATCGTGCTGCGAGGGGTGCGGACGGAGACGACTTTCACCCGCAGCGTCTCGCGCCCGCCTGACTGGGTGATGCGATGCAGCACGATAAAGCCGCCGTTGTCCTGCGCCTCGAGGAGGACATCACGTCTCAGGCGGTCTTCGATCTGCTCCATCGCCTGCACCGAAGCGTGCATCGTCGTGCCGTGCGAAGCGGCATCAGGGGCGCTGTCGTAATCCGTCAGCGTGTAGGCCATGTCGTTGATCATCACCATCGGCTCCGCCCGCAGGCTGACCCAGTGGATGGACTGCACGCGGGGGAAGGTAGTACGGATGTTTTGGATGAGCTCGGCGCGTGCCATACCGTTCAGCCGCCCGCATGTGAAGATGGGCACGCCAGGAGACAGCTGGCGCAGGGCGACGATGTCGGACTTGGTCTTGATGCTGCTGTTCTGCGGCAGACTGCACAGGATGCGGCCGGAGCTGAGTACGTTGCCGTGCCGCCGCCGAATCATTCGGATTGCCTCCGCCTCTGGGCCACTCGCGGTGGGGGCGACGACGCGTTCCGACTTCAGCTGATCGTCCAGCTTCTCGCGCACGCTGGCGATGAGCAGCTTCAGCTCCGGGTTGTCGTCCAGCCACTGCACAAAGGAGAGGCGAGTCGAGTAGTTCCACAAGCGCTGCTCGCAGTAATAGGAGAAGACAAGGAAGTAGGCATACATCTGCAGCCGCATCTTCGCCACTTCCGGCGCCACCTCCGTCCCGGAGAAGGCCTCGTTGATGTGTTCCGCCATCGAGTAGCCCTTATCTGTCATCTCCATCAAGATGACCAGCCGACGTTCGTGCAGCTTGCCGTCTGGAAAGAGAGAGACGAGCTTTTGGATGGTGCGGTACGATGGGGCATTCACTTTACCTCGCAGCACCCGCACATCAGCCGTAACGTCCTTCACGCACAGCTGATAGAAACGGACGATGTTAGCGATCTGCATCATCGAGCTTGTCCGCCCACGCCCGGTCTGACAGCTGAAGATGAAGACCGCCTTTGGCTCCTCCAGGCAGGCGTCCAGCACAAAGTCAAAGTCCTCCGGCTGCGGGCCGATGTTCTGCGTGACAGGTCGACGGAAGTACATTACCTGGTGATCTGTTTCCTTGTCCAGACGATGAAAGACCTCGGCGATGGTCAGAACCTCGTGTCGCTCCGCACACGTCCACTGATCCTCCATGTGACCACCCTTATTCTCCAGGCGGACGCTGATGTTGCCGCCGTTCTCGTACGCCTCCTGCAGCACCTCCTGCTTCAGCTTGCGCTCAATGGCCTCGATGCTGAGACCCGTGACGTTGGGGATGATGATCGGCTTAAACGGGTTGACCCGCTCTCGAACGATGTAGGAGGTGTCATTGATGTAGATGATCGGCTCTTCACGTAGATTCACCCAGATGATCGGGCCCTCCACGTGTGCGCGGCGCAGCTCGTTGACGATGGTGCGCACAGCGCTGGCATTTGCCTGAGCCACACCAGCGACGTTCAGCTTCGGCACAATGCGAAAGAAGGGAGCGCCGGCCACCATCCCTGTGGAGCCCTCCCGCTCATGCAGCGCCTCCTCGAGGTCTCGGGCAAGGATGTGCTTGGAGGAGAGCACATCACCCTTGCGTACCACGCTGGTCTCCGCAGGAGACGGCAGCACCACGTCGGGTCGGTTCGACAGCATCTCCATCACCGCCAGCGTGCCATCCGTGGGCTTCGCAACGCTGCACGATGCCATCGACATGCGGCCAAAGGCCAAACTTGCCATCGACGCCTCTCCCAATTCCCGCGGCTCCGGCGATCCACAGCCGGTGTGGTGGCGCCCCTGGCTGTGGTGCGGCGAGACAAGGTCGGTTGAGTTGTCTACCTTTCTTTCCCCCTCCCCCTCCATCACGCCCCCGCCACCTGCGCCGCCGCTCCGCGATGCATCGTTTTTCGTGGTGAGTGGGCCGCTGCTGTCGTCGTCACCGCTGGGGCCGTTTGCCACTGCCGTCACCGTGGCGACGGTGGGGCCGTGCGGGTGGGTGCGGGTGCGATTTCGTGCCTGATTGCGTGCGAAGTCCTCTGCTGCGAGTGCGCGCTCCTGCACCTCAGCGTCAGACGCGGCCAGCGTCACCGGTGGAGGGGCAGGGTAGATGATGCTGGTCGACGGAGGCGGCGGGGTGGCCCAGACACGACGAATGTCCTGCCCCCGGCGCTCCAGCCGCGCCTCCCGCATCGCGCTCTCCTTCTCCAACATGGCGAGCATGACGGCCTCCGCGTCCTCCTCGTCCCGTGTCTCCGCTGCCGCCGGCTCTGTTGCTTTCTTTCCACCACCGCTGCGGCCGTAGCCGAAGTCCATGTCGACCTCGTCTGGGCGTACGTACCGCATGCCTTTGCGGATGGCGTTGCCCCACCCGTCCGGCGTCTGAGCAGAGGAAGCGACACTGTACGCCTTCGCCTGCTCCGACAGCATGTGTGCGGAAAGCAGCGGGTTGGCACCACCCTTCACCTCCTCGCGAAAGAGCAGCTTGTTGGGCTGCGCCGCAGCAATGCGTGCCGCCTGGGCCTCCTTAAAATTTCCCTGGCTGGCCAGCAGCGCATCCACGTCCTCTGGCTTCAACGTGCTCCGCTTCCGTTGGTGGTTCGACAAGGCCCCGCCTCGTCCACCGTCGGCCGAGTCCCACGAAGTGCGATGCTGCAGCCGGGAGGACTGCGCCATCAGCAGCGCCTTCAAATCTTGCAGCTCCGCCTCCTCCTCGTCTGCCTCGCACATCATCATGAAGGCGCCTGCAGGCCTGTCAGGGGAGTTCAACGCAGAGTGGCGACGCGCAACAGATGCTGACGCCCCTGCAGGTGGTGGAGAAGTGAGTGCACGTGATGAGGAGGCCGCTGGTGCAGTATGTGGCAGTCGTGGCGTCTTCAACGCCTTCACACCAGCAGCGGCGCTCCCTGTGTCGCCCATGCTGCTGTTTACAGGGGATACCCCGCTGCGCTGCCCGCTGGCTGTGCGGAGGAAGTCGCCGGAGGGAGCGCCTTGGCTTGCAGGAGAAAAGGAGCGTCCACTGCTCTGTGCTGACGCCTGGCTCTGCGTGATGGGCGGAAGCACATTTCCCTCCGCTGTCCGGTCCTGCAGCGTCGCTGATGCTGCTGCTGCTGCATCTGCATATGCTGACTGCATCGTTGGGAGAAATAATTGTGTGTGCGTGGGTGTGTGTGTGTGTGTGTGTTTCGCTGCCCTCCCAGCCGACGCGTGAATGAGCTATCGGCTTTAGAGGGAAACAGGCAAAAAAAAAATTACAGCGAAGACAGCCAACAGGCTCCGAGAAAGCTGCGAGTGGGTGGGTTCAGAAACGCGCTGGCCCCGGCCAGCCCCCTCACGTTTGCCCAAAGAAAATCTATGTACAGAAAGCAAGCAAAGGAGGACAGCAAGATAGAAAGCAGCTATGCAGGCGCGCCCAGGACGAGTCACCCGCACGCAGCGGCTGTTATGTGTCAGAGTTCACTGTGCGCGTATGTATTTGCGTGTTTGTGTGTGTGTGTGTGTGTGTGTGTGTGTGAACTCGCGCTTCAATGAGTGGTGCGTGATGCAGGAATAGAGGGCTTCGCGGTGAAGAGCGCAAAAGGAAACAAAAGATAGAGGGAAGCACAGACAGAAAGGCAAAATAGGAAGAATGGCGACCGCACAAACACGACGTTTTGAAACGGACCGAAGGGGGAGGGGTGGAAAGAGATGGAAGCTGAAGTCTTGCCGATCGAACCCACCCTTTGCACCTCTGTGAGCAAAAGAGGCTTCGTACGTGTCAAGCGCATTCATACAAGGAAAAGAAAGAGATGTCTGACGATAGGAGAGGGGGAGAGAGGGCTTCCCTGCCAACAAAAACTTGAATTGCTCTACGCCTTCAAGCGCACGTCAAGTCTATGACCAGCAACAAGTCAACGGTGGTGCTGCTGCTGGCTATTGGGGAGGGGGGTTGCGTATTTGTTGGTCGTGGCGTGCGTGAGGCACAAAAAGACAGCGGGGTTATGAAGGAAGAGAGGGGAGGGGGGAAACAACGCGTAAGAGCAATATAAATAAACACGCCCATAGACACATAGAAACGAACATATGTATGGATATACATGTAGAGAGAGAGAGGGAGAGAGCGATAGTGGATAGATGTACGCTCCCCATCTTCGCCCTGCAATCCGTCACAGCGTCTCCACCAAGACGCGATTGCCGGCCTTCTCACCTGACAAACCCCCGACTCCGTGTGGTGCCACGGGCAGAAAATACTCCCACACGTGCCTCGGTCTGCCAAAGAGAAGCTCCACACGTCGCGCACGCCGCATTGCGGGCGTCAGCATATATTCGGTTGGACTGCTGACAATCAAAGACGATAGCGGCCGTCCCGCGTACGCGCCGCGACGGTGAGTGCCGGTAATGCGCGAAACCACGTGTTGAGCCTGGTGCAGCAACGCCTGCAGACACGTCTGTGCCGTGAGCACACAGTCTGTGTGGCAACCGCTGCGTTTTGCAGTCAGCACCCGTCCGCCGGAAAACTGAGCGAGGAAGCGCTCAGAGGCGAGTTGGGCCATGCGGTCGAGCGTGCTGACACCACGCACTAGCAGGAAAACATGCTGCACGCAGAGGTAGGTGACACAGGCACCGATGGCACTCATGCCGGCTGGGACCCACCACCACCCATTTCCCCACTCACTCGTGACCGCGCTGCCTACGAAGGCGAAGGCAACGAGGGCGGAGTTCACCGTGCCGCACAGCGTGGAGTAAAACACGCACAAAAAGAAAAACTTGTAGTTGCGTCGGCCAACGCAGTTGTTGAGAAAGTGGCAGTGGTGGTCCATGTCGAAGACGCAGCGCTGGCACGTACGGCAGTGATGACTTCCATCGGGTTTGTACTGGTGGCACACATCGCAGAAGCGCAGGGCACCGTCCGCCTCGTACTCGTGCACGGCGACGGCGTTCAGCGAAGTGTCCGCCATCACCGCACCGGTAAAGCAGAGCGGCGGCAGATGAGACGGACGTGCGTGTGCACACGCGTGGCAGCCGCCTTCCGCGTTCGCAGGTGGTGCATCAGAAATGGAAGAGTTCATCTCGCAGAAGGAGGAAGAGGATGATAACTCCGACGTCGCCGTGGTGGTGGGTGGTGGAGTCGGGGAGACGGAGAGGCGGGGCGGCGTGTGCAACGTCAAGGGAAATGGGCACAGCTGCGGGGTGGCGAGGGGCGGTTGGGCAGCTACACCGCCGCTGCTGCCACGAGCAGTGCCAAGGTGATCATCGGTGCTGCATCCGTGCAGCTGCTCGCCCTCCGTGCCGCTCGCAATGGAAACATCAAGAAGAGTGCTTGATGTCTCCGCTGTGGGGGACAGGCTGGTGCGGCTGTGGTATTGGTGACCCTCCTCCGCACCTGAGCTGCACCCGTGCAAGGTGTGAGCGGAGTTCGCCTTGTCACCGTGAAAACCACGACGACCCTCCCCACCGTCACCCGTCGCCCCAACATGGGGAGCGCATTCCGTGCGGGACACGGGTAGATGCAGCGCCGGGGTGAGCGAGGCAGCACTCGGCGACGTCAGCGGCATCACCGACGACGCCGGCCCGCCCAGTGTCCTCATGTGCTGCAGCTGCTGTTGCTGCTGCTGGAGGTAGGCCACTTGCATGTCGAACCACAGCTGCTGCTGTTGCCGTATGAACTGCTGAGCCTGGGCTACCTGCTGCTGCGCACGGACTTCCTGAGTGCGCATCCACTCCTGTTGTCGACTCCACGCCTCACGCAAGACGCGCTGCCGCTCCACATCCGCCTTTGGCGGCCAGCGCCACGGTTCAGGTGGCACGTACCCCGCACACGTGAACACGGCGCGCAGGAACGACGCGAACATCAGCGCAAACAGCACGTCCCCCACACACAGCGCAACAAGGGAGTAGCGCCACGTGGAGCGGTAGTTGAGCCAAAAGACATCTGACTGCAAACCATTTAGGCGATCGTAGAGAGCCTCCTCGAGGAAGCGAGTTCGCATAATGGACTGTAACAGAGAGTAAAAAAAAGCGTTGTAGCCAATAGACAGAGCAACGGCGGAGACAAAGATGAGCAGCGGAAGTCGATACGCCACGATCATGCGCACCGCTTCACGCCGTGACCGCACGTTGGGCTGGGTGTGGAGGTTTGGAATGGACATCACTTTCAGCGAGTAGTTTAAAAAAAAAAGCTATAGGAAGTGAAAGAAAACACAAAAAAAAACGAGTGCAACGAGAAGAAAGACGAGAGACAGTGCGTATGGCAACGCTCACGCCATCATCACATCACTCCCTCTGCGAATCGCACGGCCGTGTGGCAGCAGCGAGGGTCTGCCACACCACAAAACTGATTTCTGTGCGGTGGTTGTGCGTTCAATGCGCAGAGGAATCTAGGAGAAAAAAACAGAAAAGGGAAAGCTGTAGAAAAACCCTCCCCGGCGATCGGAAATGAGCATAAAATGTGTGTGTATGTGTGTGTGTTGGACACAGCGGCCTCTGCAGCTGCTCAAAAAGAGGAAATGCACAGGGAAACAACTAGCGAGCAGAGCGAGCAGGGCGAGAAGGACTTCGAAGATGGCGGCGCCACTGAATGAAAGAGAAGTGCAGAGAGGACGAGGGGAGGGGAGGGACTTTAAAAAGAAGAGTGGGCAGCACCCCTCGTCTGGAAGTGTGCAGACCGAAACCCTCATTTTTCCTCTCTTGCGGTGGTGCAAACACGTACACGCAGACAGGAGAGAAGGGGCTATTCGTGAACGCCGACGCGCAGCAACGGTGAAGGAGCATTCCTCTGCCACCTCACTCCCGCGGCGAATGGAAACCTTCGCGTTGCCTCTCTTCCATTGTATTTTCTTCTGCTTTCATACCACTCTCGCTGCTCCTAAGTAATATGGAGGGCGAGGAGGGAGGTGGAAGGGAAGCACACTTGCCCCCGTCCCTCGAATAAACACGCACACATGCACATGAAGCACAAGTTAAATATACTCTACAAGCAGCAGCAAAGCGCATCTGCGAGACTGGAAATGAAATAAAAGGCAAAAAAAAAAGAGAGCGTCGAAGGCGAAGCGGACCAGCAGAGGCATCTATCCACTGCGGGGTATGAGCCCTCACAACTCCCTGGACGAAACAACATCAAATGCAAGCAACAGCACACACACACATACACACAAGCACTCAAACATGGAGGAAGCAGAAACAAAAAAAGAAAGGCGCGAGAAAAATACCGTCTGGCATCCCAACAAGGAGCAGCAGCAAAAATACTAATAATAATGCGTGACGTAGACAACGTCGCACGTGGCAATGGCATTTCTCACGCCGACGTGTAGAGACCGACGAAGCCCTAGCCCAGCTGTTGCCCTCCCCCGGCCCTTTGTCAATAGCACAGTATTATTCTTCTTTTTTGGCGGTTATATAGGGGACACACGTCACACCCTCACAAAGACTCTTCGAGCTACCGCGCTGCACCGGACACATGTATGGCGGTTGCACACGTATCAGCTCCCCATCACATTCGCTCTCTCTCTTTCACTCTTTTCTAGACGTTTCCTGGTACGGTGTCATCGGCTCTGTCGTCCGTACGCACTGGGAAGGGCAGGTACCGCCGCCACCACGGTGACTCGTTGCCCAGCAGCGTCCGGCAGTGCAGCTCCACCTTTGCCTGCTTCCGCCGACGCGCCTCCGCCTTCTCGGCTGCCGTCGACCGCGAACGGGACAGCGACCGCCGCCAGCCCTGGAAGGTGTCATCCCCGCGTGCGATGCTGTCGAGGGTGCTTTCGCCGTTGCATAGCAGGACCCGATGTTGGATGTAGAAGAGGATTAGGGAGATGCCCAAGACCAAGTCGATGGCAGGCACGGCGATCCACCCGATCTTTGACATGATCTCATCACGGTCGACGGCGAAGAGGGTGACGGCCATAAGCCCACCAGCCAGCGACGCCCCCACCCCACCATAGAGGAGAAAGACGATGAAGAGTTTGTAATTGTTGCGGCCCACACAGTTGTTTACGAAGGGACAGTGATGATCAAAGTTGAAGATGCACCGCTCGCACACACGACAGTGATGGGCACCGTCTGGTTTATATATTCTGCACGTGTAGCAGAAGCGGAGGGTGCCATTCGGGTTGAGCGTCTTCACATGATAGGGGTTCAACGAGGGACTCGAGGACGGGGCGGCAGTGGTGTGGTTGCCACTGGTCGCATCCGGCGCAATACTGTAAGGGTGGTTAGGGGTGGCGTAAGGGCTGTGACTGCCTGCTGGTACGCCTACAGGGGGCACCACATCGCTGCGCTTCACCTCCTCCTCCGGTTTTGTTGCTTCTTCACCTGTGTAGGGGGGCATGATTTGCTGCAACAGCGGACGGTGGCTGTTGTCGCTGCTATCGGTGTAGACGATTGCCGCGACGGGGGTCTCCACACAGGCATCGCCGGCCGTAACGCGCGCGTCGGTTTCTTCGCCGCTCTGCAGCGGGTTCGCACAGTCAGGTTGAGACGGTGGGTGTTGTGGAAGTGCGTGCGGCGGCTGTTGTGGTAGCTGAGAGACAGACAGCGGGGTGAAATAGGCACGCGGCTGGCTGAGATCGCTGCAGTTGTTAGGAGAGCGGCGCGCCATCGATGGCGCGAGCTGCTGCTGCTGCTGCTGCTGCGGCGGCGGCGGCGGCTGCATGTTTGGATTCGGCGGCTGGCCTGCCGTGGGTGGAAAACGCACCTGCACGTGGTTATCAGCGCGCTGCGCTGGCGGAGACCCGACGTACATCGGCGGATGCTGCCATGTCTCACGCGGCACAAAGCCAGGTGCAGTGAAGATGATTTGGTAGAAGGCCCAACTCACCACGACAAGAATGGCAGAGGTTAGTATGAATACGATGAGGCACACAATGACGCGCCACGCACTGTGCGAATTACGGGCGATTAAAATGATGCTGTAGACGTCACTAGAGACGACGAGGCAAACCATGAGAAAGGCAATGAAGGCAGGCGTGGCGTAGCCGCAGCACATCATGCAGCCCTCCGAGCACCCATTCGTCGGCTCCGGGTGTGCGTTTTTGTTTAAGCACCGACACGACATTTTGTAGGGGTGCTCACAGCTGCCAATGAGAGGGCGAGAACGAGAGCAGCAGTAAAAGAGAGGAGGACAGGAGCGCGGGAGGGCAGGAGCAGCAAATGTGAGTCTTTTCAAAACGCTGCCAGCGAAGCACGAAAAAAAAAATGAGGAGGGGGAGGGGAGAGAGTGCCGCAGATATCGGATGCGATTCAGCCGCGCCTGTCGTGCAGCCTCAACAACAAAAAGCACCACCTTCACTTGCCCTCGCCGTCACCATATAGTCGAAATGCAGACACACACACACACACAGGAGGAGCAGAAAAAAAAAGTGGGAGAAGATAAGAGAGAGAACAACGGCATGCACAAAGAAATCAACACTCGAAAAGAAGGGAAAGCGAGCCAACGAAGCGGTACACACACAGACACACATGCCATCACCACTACCCTCATCGGTTTCTTCTTGACGTTCTCGTGGCAGACCGCTGGGAAGAATGAAGGGGTGGTCAAGCCGTTTGTCCGTGATCAACACGCTGTCAAAGAGCAGCGCAAAAATAGTTGTGTTGCTCGACGCTTCTGAGGCTTCCGCCCCCGCTGTTACAAGCACATCAGTTGCGATGCTGCAATGCTACTTGCGTCACGCCCTATAAGAGAACTGCCCTTGCACACACACACACACAAGCATACATGAAGGGAGAGGGGAAGAAGAATCTTGTTGCTTTTTGTTGGAAATAGCATTTACATAATACAATCGTGAAGGGCCACTGCGTTGCTAATACCCGCAGTTTGCAAAGCTGCTGCGCGGTCGAGCGTGGGGCTCGCTGAACGGCAGCCCACCCCCCTTCGCCTCGTGTGCCCCACAAATAGATAAATAAAAAATGAGCGCAAGCCAACGCAAACGTAAAGGGTACACAACCCCTTCGTACCATTATGCTCACACGCACGCACACACACATGCATACACACGCGAACACGACACAAAATCTACACGAGACTCATCATGTACTCATCCACAGAGCCACCGAAGCGCCTGGCGTAGCCCGGTGGTGCGCGTCGGGTGTCGTGGTCTGGTTTGAACGGGAGGATTATCTGCCACCACCGCTGATCCGCTCCGAAGAGATCGAACATGTAGAAGAGTCGATCTTCCGCATTACGTTTGCGCATCTGCTCTACCTGCTCTGCTTGCTTCTTCGAGGCGATCATGCGAGAGACGGAGGTTTGGCCTTGATAGGCCATGCATACAAAGTGCATCGCGAAGGCAAAGAAGCAGAAGCCCATCGCGGTGGAGAACACCATAGAAAGAATGACAATGATGCTCGTCAGCATCCCCTCATCCGTCATGGCACTACTAAAGAAGTTGGGGAAGTTGAAGATGCAACTATAGAGGGAGGTGAGGACGATGTGAAAGGCCCCCACAGGGATGTAGCCGACGAAGAGCAGGAAGTACTTGCAGTTGCCGCGACCCACACAGTTGTTGATCCACGGACAGTGGTGGTCCATCCGGTAGACGCATCGGTGGCACATGTGGCAGTGGTGGGCCTGGTCCGGCTTGAACTGTCGACACGCCGCGCAGTACCGCAGCTTGCCGGTGCGGTCCAGGTCGAACACCTCGTACGGGTTCTCACTCACCACCCGGCCTTCGTACACCGGCGCCTCTGCCCATGGTTCGTGGGGCACAAAGCCCGGTGCAGTGAAGATGGCCCAGTAGAAGTTGCCAAACACCATCACCTCCGCGAAGATCATCATAAAGATGCAGTAGTAATAATACACAAACGACGCGTTGCCCAGCTCACAGGCGGCACGCAGCAGGGGCAGAAAAACGAGGTGGTAGGGCAGCACATTGAGCATGATGAGACCGACAGCGATGAGGCACGGAATGTAGCTCGCGGAGAGCGCGCACCACCCACACAAGCTGCGCGGCCGCACGGTGTGCACGGAACCCTCGCACATGGATGTCCTTTGCACGTTGGAGTGCTCGCGAGACAATCTGTGTCTACGGCTGATACACTGAACTACAAGAGATCGACCACGGAAGGAGGGAGGGCAACGGAAGGAACGGAAGAAACGAAACGAATGAGAGAGGAAGGAGGGGTGGTGCAGGCAATGGAGGCGACCACAACGACACCCTGCGTGTACGTCTGACCACCAGAGAAAACAGAGGGGTGGGAAGTACCGCAAAGGAAAAGCAAAGGAAAACAAAAAGCGCGCACAACGCAAATTTAAGGTGACAGCGTACAAGCCGCCCAACACGTCTGGGGAGGAGATGTGAGCGGCGTAACTCGAGTGCCCTACGTCTTGCCAGAGTCCTTTATCGTAGAGGCAAGTGCAATGCGGGTATTGAGGAAAAAAAAGAGAGAGAGAAGTGGGGAGATCGTCAGTCCAAACACACGCGCATATACACAATACCGCAATAGACTTCTTTTTCTTCTGTGAAGCACCGTCACACGCTGTGATCCAGCGTACGGTGTCCCACAGTCCTAATACAAACACAGCAGCACTTTTAAAAGATGGTGAGTAAGGAGAACAAAACGGTCAGCGGGAGAGAGAGAGAGAAGAAGAGTTGGAGAGGCGTGTAGGGTTTGTGGGGAGATGAAAGAGCATAGCACTCCTTTTGGTAACGGTGTGAGGTAGTTTAAAGGTGGGTGTTTGCCAGACGCCCCACCAGGTGTCAACGCAGCTTTGCAGCGAATTACGTGGGCTTCCCCTCCAGAGACAGCAGCGTAACCGCTATAAGAAAAAAAGGCACCACGTACACCAGTCTGTAAAAGAGAGAAAACGAGACCGCGCGTTACTACGTGATTTCACTTGATACATACAAAAAGAGCAAAGCAACGAAGAAACCACGAAGTGCAGCCCCACAGACCATTCGTGATGGAGTAGACGCGTGTACGATGGTCGGCAGTGTCACTGATCACTGCACTCTCCGTAGCAAAGCCTCAAAAGTCGTTGATGTCAGCTTCTTCTGCAGATGTCGCTGTTTTTCTCCAGTCTCTTTTTCGTTCGTTTTTGATTTAAATGTGCAAGTATGTGCGTACGTGGGAGCAATAAACTCTCTCTTGATATTACGGAGACATGTGCTGAGAGATTTCTTGGCCAAAGAAAACAACAAAAAGAAAAAGAACAGGACAATAAGGACTAAAAGCCTCGTAAGCACACACCCATACATACACACACACACACGAAAGCACAGCACCACGCAAACACTAAAGAGAAAGTGGAGCCCAATTTGCACGTTAGGAGTAAAGAAAAATGTCGGCAGAAACAAACGTACGTACAAAGAAGTAAAAGCGAAAAGTCGAGACGCCCAGCGCCCCCCCCCCTCCCCCCTCCTCCCCGCCATCCTTTCAACACTCACATCCGTGACGAGAGCTCCGGTAGCTCGCTCTTCTCACTACAGCTGCTGCGGTTGTCGCTCGCCTCTACGCTTTACAGCACCACCTCCTGCCACGACGAGCTCCATAAGCAAAGGAAGACACACGACCGTGACTTCCTCAGCTGTGTCCGTCTTTAAGATACGTGTATGTGTGTGTATGCGTGTGTGTGTGTGTGTGTGTGTTGATGTGTGCAGCTACTTACTAAAGATAAACTACAAAAAAAAAGCAAAGAAAAGATAGGTGTGTGCGGAAGACGTCCCCGCAACCTCCCTCGTACTCCTGTATCGGAGAGAAAGAGGAAGAGGGAGACTTGGGATTGGGATAAGCTACCTCCACGATGAAACATGACCGAAAAGGTCTAAGAAGCTACCTACACGCACCCACCTCGTCTTCGCCTCCCTAAACCGTGACGTAGCAAAGACAAAGACCAGAAGAAGGAAAAAAGATCCGCCGATTCACGATTATGTTGCTCGTTGGGTTTCGTTTGATTGTTTGTTTTTTTGCTCATCAGTGGGCCTTCGCAGCGTAGTTCTTCAGGGCACGCTCCACCAGCTCCGTCACCTTCGCGGTGTCGAGGATGGCACCGAGCTTCTCCACGCGCTCCAGGACAGAGATGACTTGTGTCACGTTGCCGGCATCCACGGCGGCATCAGCGATGCGCAGCAGTGCTGCCAGTGTCGTCTCAGACTTCTGAATCCGTGTGATAGCCTCCTGACGTGCGTCCATTGCCTGCCCCTCCGCCGGGCTCACGCCGTTCAGCACCCTCGCGATGTTGTTGTAGCGCTCTACAATGCCGTCCACCTGGCTACGGTGTAGGTTAGCGTTGCGCACGAAGGGGCGGATGTAGGCGTACTGCTGGAAGAAGTGGCGGAGGTCCACCACAAAGTCCTTAATCACCGGGAAGTTGGGCAGCGGTCCAATCGTCGTGACCTGCTGAGCAAAGGTAATGCAGGCAAGCGAGTTAATACCGTTGATGTTCATCGCGCAGCTACCGCACACACCCTCGCAGCACGAGCTGCGGAAGGCTAAGGTGGGGTCCTGATGCGCCTTTACAGCAATCAAGAGGTCCAGCACCATGTAGTCGTGGTGCTTATCGTACTCGTAGCTCTCCACGCGAGACGAGTTCGTCTCCGGGTCGAAGCGGACGAGCTGCAGGACGGCTTTGTTCGCGTTCACCGCGGCGGCCGCGTCGGTGGCAGCCATGCGGCGCACCATCGTCTTGTACGGGCGAGTGCTAACCTTGCGAAGCATCTTTGTATATAGAGAGAAATTACGCGTCCTACAATGAAGAAGGCAGAGGGGAGGGGGGGACGAGAGAAACAAAAGGAGACGGCCCCAAATTAAAAGAACACACAAGAGAAGGACGACGCACAGAAAGAGAAGAAAGGGAAGGAGGGCTAAATATGATATGCTAAGGATTTAAGTACGCACGCGTGGGGGTGGTTGGTAGTCGGTGGTCGGTGTGTGTGCGTGTGTTTGTTTTATTTTTATTTTATTGTTTTCTTCTCACTTGCGTTGCCTTTTTTTTTTATTATAGGTTGTTAATACTTGCCTTGCGTAGAAGACCTTTATTTCCACGCACACACACACATAGAGAGAGAGGTTTGAGGGCGATAAGACAGAGAAAAGCAAAGGAGCACAGCGACGACGCAAGAAAGGAGAGTAGGGACAGTTGTGCAGGCAGGCAGCTGAGGGCAGCAACATTTCTTTCCTTCTTCTCATCAGCAAAGCTGAGCTCGTCAAGAGAAAAGACGCACCACCTGGCCCACCTTTTTTTTTTTCGATGTGTGTGTGCGTGCTTTGCAGGTGTGCGCTGTTGGCTAAGGAATTGGGCCATCCAGTAAGTGAAGGCGGCGCTTAGCACACCGGCGGTGGTGAGGCGCCGCATCAACGCACACGTGGGCACGACTGCGCAGCATCCACAAAAGCCATCAAGAAGGCGACACGCTAATCGTATCGATTTTTTTTTTCAAAGTCACTTGGTATATTTATCGCGAAAGAAAAGAGGGGGGAGTATGAGCACGTGCTGGGACTTCGTAACTGCGGGTGCCGATGCAGCGTGGCTCTGCTTCCCGCGCACCTTCGTTGACTGTGCGTGCGTGTACGTGCGTGTTTGTGTGGCGTTGCAGTCTTACACGCCTGCGCTACCTTTCCAATTCATCACACAGTGTCGATGCACCCTCCCCTCCTTTCCCTTCTCCTTCTCTCGCCATTACACTTTTTTATCTGGTTGTGGCAGAAGTCGACGCAACGTCGGTGTTCCCCACACACACATGAAAAAAGGGGGGGCGACAGCGGAGAGAACCAGATATCCTCCTGCAGAAAGATCTGCGGGAGCTGCACGTGAAGGCGCCTCAATGAGACCACGTTGGGAGCCGCAAAGACGCGCACACACGTGTCGCTCTGGAGAATGGGAGAAGGCGACAGTCAGTGCTCAATACATGCACTCACACTTAAAAAAAAAAGATGCTTAAGGCTTACGAACCACACAAGCCAGTGAAATACAAATATATATATATATATATATAGTGATTTCGCACAGGTGTCAGAGAGAACAAGAAAACGGCACTCGAAACGACGACTGCTAAAAGCGGTGAGCCGCACGATGAAGATGTAGAGGGGGGAAGAGGGCTCGCGAGAGAGGAAAGTCGACCTTCTCTCTTTTTTTGATTGACGTACAACAGAGCACTCCCCTCCAGACATCCAACACTGTTAGGTAGGACAGGTGAAGACGTTAAGAGGTCGGCAAAGCAACAGGCGTGACTTGCACACAAACACACACGCACGCACATGTGTGCGTCAAGTGCCATCAAACCTCGTCTCGGTGTCTCTCGCCAGCTCCGTAAATGTTGCTGAAAACAACACAGTGAATTCCTCAGTGGCATTCACTCGGCAGCTGTCGATGCTCTCTCCCCCGTGTCGTCCTCCGCAACGCCGTCTGTCCTCATATAAAAGCAAAAAAAAGACGATAAGTGTAATCATTACGCAACACCAACACTGAATGGTGTGCAGCTCAGAGAAGCACAGAAGAGCTTTAAGACAAAAAAAAAAGAGAGCATCGGGTGGTGAAGCGCAGATCGTGCGTGGTGGAGCTCTGTGCAGCGCACTGACCATGCAAAAGCCTCCGCACCCGCGTACAGGTAGGATGAGAAGGAAAGAGGAAAACGAGTCTGTCCTTGTTCTTCTTTCTCTTTCACTTTCACTCATCGACTAGGCAGACATCAAAAGCTTTTCAATCAAGCCCACGTGGATGCGCACCGCTGTCTCAAAGCCCGTCTCATCCACCTTGAACTTCGACGTGTGAGCGCCGTAGCAGGCGCCGATGGCGTCGTTCTGCACCCCAAAGTACGCGAAGCAGCCCGGCACCACGCGCTCGTACTCAGAAAAGTCCTCCGCGCCAAAGCTGGGCTCCGTGATGACGTGAAATCCTCCCGCACCTGCCGGCAACTTCTCCACGCACACCTTCCGCATGATTTCAAAGCACTTCTGGTCATGCCGCATGCTGTACACGATCTCCGGCCACTCAAAGGTGCAGGTGGCACCGTACAGAGCCGCAATCGCATTCGCCGTCTCCTCCAGCATCTTCGGTGCATCCCGCTCGCCCTCGTCACTGAGTGCGCGAATCGTACCACGTATCAGTGCCGTGTCAGGGATCACGTTGAAGCTGCCGGTGCCGGCCTGCAGCGTCGTCACACTGACCACCGGCGCCTTCGACGCAGCGATGCGCCGCGACACGATCGTCTGCAAATTCATCACTATGTCCGAGGCAATTACGATGGGGTCGTTGCACAGCTGCGGTGCCGAGGCGTGCCCACCCTTGCCGTGCACCGTGATGTCGAAGTCGATCACCGCGCCAGAGGCGATGCCGACACGCGAGGCAGTATGGCCCACCTCCAGAGAGCTGCGGTTGTGCAGCCCAAATATCATGTCGACACCCTTCATCGCACCAGCCTCCACGATCTGACGAGCACCACTCGGACTCACCTCCTCCGCGTGCTGAAAGACGAACCGCACAGTGCCCTTGATCTTTTCCTGCATGGCACACAGGACTTGAGCTGCACCCATCAGACACGCGGTGTGTGTGTCGTGGCCGCACGCGTGCATCACACCAGGGTTCTGCGACTTGAATGGTACATCCGCTAGCTCCGTCAGCGGGAGCGCATCCATGTCTGCACGCAGCGCGATCGTGGGGCCCTCGCCAGCACCACCCTTCAAGTCTGCGATGATGCTTGTTTTGGTGGGGTGGGTGATGATCAGCTTAGCCGGCATCCCTTCCAGTGCCGCCAGCACGTACACCATGGTGGGGCCTTCCTGGTGGCTGAGGCAGGGGTGGGCGTGGATGTGCCGACGCCACTCAATCACCTGCGGCTGCACGTCCTTCACCATCTGGTCCAGCTGTTCCTTGAGGGAAGACATGTTTAGTTGAAGAAACGTCTTCAGGGGTGTGGTTTATTGAAGTGAGAGAGCGCGCGCGTGCGTGTGTGTGTGTGTGTGTGTGTGTGTGTGTCTGAGGGAGCAGAAGGTGCTGTGATAATCTGTCAGCAGACGCAGAGCGAACCGTTGCAATGGGAAGGTGACGCGCAGGCGGAGAAGAAAGAAAAAAAAAGAGTATTGCGGACAGACAGACGGCATTTAGACTCTCTCTCTCACACATACACGTACACATGCTCACGTGTAGTTGTCAGAATGAGAGGGAGAGGAAGGCCTGCGCCAACCTCTCCAACCACCGACGCAGCGATGGAGCAGTCTCACCTCCTCATCCCTTCCCTTGTCAGGCGTCTAGCTCAAATGTGCTTCTTTTTCTTTATTCTCTTCTTACTTCGGTGGGTTCGCTGTCCACGTAAACGCACGGACAGACACGTGGCGCGCACAATTACAAAGGCAGCTTGGCCCATCATCACAACAACAAAACACGAGATTATTCACAAGACGATGTAAGGTACATGTGTGTGTGTGTGTGTGTGTGTGTGTGTGTGTGTGTGTGTGTGTGTGTGTGTGTGTGTACGTATGTATGCCATGTCAGCCTTCTGGCACAAAGAGACCCCAGTCCACCACCTCTAGTGTGAAAAGCGCTCGCTGCAAGATGCGCTGCCGTTCCTCCTCCGTCAGCAGTCGCTGAACGACCTTCGCCTCTGAGCTGTCCGGGTGCAGACGGGCTGGGCAGGAGAGGGAGACGAGCACCTCCGTCGAGACCGGTGGCGTGAAGCGCAGCACAGCAAGCCCGACAAACACGTCGTTTTCCTTCCCAATCTCATTCCTGAACTTTGAGATCCGCTGCAGCCCGGTTGTCAGGCAGGCGTAGTCGCACACCTGCGCACCACTCGATCCAGGCACAGTATTCGATAGATGAGGATAGGTGTCAGGTGGAAGCTCTACTGTTATTTCATTGAGGATCTGTTCTACAGGGCAGCCGTTGTCCTTGGCGAGGTCGTGGTAGAAAAAGGTACCGGCGTCAGCGTTGGCAACCTCACGCTGCCGGCCGAGCAACTCGACAATCAGCGAAGCACCAGTGTCGGCGTCAGCGTACACCTCTTGATTATCCGGCACCTGGCGGAAGTCAGAGACGTCGACCATGGCAGCGGGCAGACACGCACGCATCGCACCGCCGTACAGCTCTACGGTGCGCATCGCCGCTGACATGTGTCACGCTGCGACAGGGGGGAGGGGGATAGTGCAAAGAACCAGCAAAGAGTGTCGACACTCCTCTGTGTGTGTTTGTTGGATTGATGTTGCGTACCCCAGTCGCACAGAGCGGCGAGACGAAAAGAGGAGGAGAGGAGGGGCAAGGAAAGGAGGGGGCAAGCACACCTGTGGCTTTCAAAGAGGAGAGGTGTCGAGGCAGCAGCCAGGGAGACAACTGGGAACCCATCTCTTGAGAAAGCTGCCGCAGACGCAGGAGTATCTGCCACCGTCGGCAGCGACCCCTCAGTCCCATACTGCTCTGCTGACAGATGCAGCCTTGCAGTGCTGCCACAAGTCGAAAGCTATTCGCTTCCCTTCTAAGCGAAAATACTGCCGCAGGAGATAGGCAACTACGAGGAGTCCCACTCTTATTATTGTCTTTGTCTTTTTTCTAGTGTTTTATGCAGGTGTTGTTTCTGTGGTGGTAGTAGTGCTGGTGGTACTTTAGCGTTGGTAACGCGCAGCAAGCACAAGCCAAGCAAGACATTATCAGCGAGAGAGAGAGAGAGAGTCAGAGACAAAGGGAGGGTGAGATGATGAGCGGCGGCTGCTATTGCACCAGCGGCTCCTCGATCATCGTAACCGAAACGCACAGACGCACACCAGCAAGCCGCAGTAGCCGTCAAAGAAGCAGACAAGCAGCGGCTCTGTCTACCAGCCCTCACCCCTCACCTCTCCCCTCCGCATGCACGAGGGCCCTCCCTATCCACTTCAGCGCTTTTTTCCTGCCTTCGCGGCTGCCACCGCCTCCTCCTCCCTTCGCAACTCCCGCATTTCGGGCAGCATAAGACGGCGCCGTGACGCCTTCAGCAGACGTATAATATCAATCATATGATGCCATACGTTCGCCACACCGTACGCCGTGAAGAGCAGACACGCCATCCACATCGTATCCGTCAACGTCGTGTTGCCGCTCAGTGGCCGCACCGCCGCGGCAGCGTAGACGAGCGGACGTGGCAGCTCTGCCTGGTGTTCCTTCGCGAAGGTGTGCAGCGTGTCCCCAAGGCCGTTGTACGACACCACGAGCACCATGCACAGTATAAAGGCAACAGGGACAAGCGTAACAGCAACGGCGAGGTGACGTATGATGTTGCCTACACGACAGGAAGCGAGCGTGGTGACGACCAGGTACGCACACGCGAGGACGCACGTGAAGCAGAGAACCCCGCTGGCCAGCAGCAGCGTTGCCGTGGAGTACGACGCCATGGTCCCTCGCCTCGCACCGTCACTTCTTGTTGCTCCCCCTTTCTTGGCTGCTCTCTAGCGTTGTCTCCTCCTTGCACTTGCCGGTAGTAAGAGGTGGACGTGTTGATGTGCTGCTTTTATTGCCCACCCAAAAAGAGAGAAAAGAGGGGGAGACAGACAGAAAGACAGAGAGAGAGGTGAGGCAGGGGTGGAGGAGGGAAGTACCACCACCCCCCGCATCATGAAAACACGACGACGCAGTGTACTGGAGCTGACAAGACCAAAAAAAAAAGAGAATTAGCGGTCGTGGCACCACGCTACCAGCTGATTAAGAAAGGCTGTCGGTGGCAACGCAGGCAGCTGAAAGGGCCGCCGCCTGCCTCCATCACGTGTTCACTGACACGCCCGTGTGTCTCGGAGGGAGGTGTGAGTCTCTGGTGTTCCTCGCTTGTCTGATTTCATGGAATAAACACGACCAAAGGCAAAAAAGGTGGAGGCAACAGCACACCAAAATAAAATAGAAAAAAGAATGGGCTACGCAGCAGCGAACGTCTCCACAGAAGGGTGGCAACACCAATGACAGCCACGCCACGCGCACATACACACACACACGTCTCTACGCTTCCCCATCTCGTCCCCCGGCAGCAGTCATCGGTCCCTGCTCTGCTAATTTCTACCGCGCGGTGCTGCCCCTCGTCGTCAGCTCCTGCAGCTCCCCCTTCTTTTCTTTAATTTGCGACTGCAGGGTGAGATTCGCCTCGCGGATGACCATCAGCGCCGAGCGCTTCGTGAAGAACTTCGCTGACTTGCTCTCCGGCGGGTTCATAGACTTCACCCTCGCCACCATGTCATCGGCATCCGCCGCAGCGATGAGTGAGAGCTTCTTAAAGCCTGCATTCCACAATGCGCGCGCACGCGGCGGCTGCATGCCGCGTATCTCCATCAGTGGAAGCAGGTCCGGCTTCACCCCGAACCCGAGCCGCTTCACGAAGGACGACAGCACCGCCTCCAGCGAGTACCACTCCATTGCGTGGCAGAAGCTAGTGATGGAGCTGCTAAACATCGAGGCAGAACGCATCAGGTTCTGCAGCTGCCCTCGATTCACGTTGTATCGCTGCTCCACCGTAGCCATTGGCACCTCTGCCAACACGTCCGCCAGCATGAGCGCAACGTAGAAGCGCTTTGCCGTGAAGAGACGCCGACGGCCTTCCTCGCTCGCCTCCAGGGGTCCACCCAGGCCCATTGCTCGTTGATCAATGAAGTACGCGTCCACACCGAGAAGGCTGGCGATGCGCTGGCGACTGTCACTCATGCGAGACATCATCAGTCGCAGCAGCTCCCAATCGCACTCACCCACCTCACGCAGCGGCGTCAGAAAGTAGCAGAGGTGAAGGTCATCGGAGAGAATAAGACCGGTGCGTCTCAGCTCGTCGAGCTCCTTCCTTAGTAGCAGCGCCTCCTCTACGCTGAAGCACGATCGAACAGAAGAGCTGCCGAAGGGCGTCACGTGAACCTGCAGGCCACCATCGTGGCTGGCGGCGCTCCGTGCCTCCACCCCCTCCCCTCCTTCACATGCGTCCTCCTCCTCCGCATCCTCCACCGCTTCCTTCTCGGCCCCGTGCCCCTCAGCGTCGTTGGGTGAGGCGTAGGAGACGGCCACCAGGCCACAACGTGCCAGCGTGTGCAGCGAAGCTCGCACCATGGACTCCAGGGCAGCCACTGGCACAGAGAGAAGGGGCGGCGCAGAGGGCGGTGGGGGCGGAGGGGCCGGCACGGATCGGCTGCTCTCCGACTCTTCAGGAAAAGCAACGGTGGTGGAGTGGTCGACGCCGCAGTCCTTTACAGAAGCATTCGTCGTATTTGTGTCGGTGGCCAGCAGATGCCCGCGCCACACCGTATCTACAGGGCCGACAGCGTGCGAGCCAAGCAGCGACGCCGCCCACTGCTGTGCACTGGCCCAGTCTGTCACCAACCCGACGCCCACGCACTCTAGCAGCGAGCGGGTCAGCGTCCCCTCATCTTCCAAGATTTGACTGCGGCACGGCTCTACCGCAGCGTGCATTAAAGCGTGTCCGCGTGACTGGTCACGGCGGCTGAGCAGCAGAAAGGACTCCCCGTAGGGGTCGAGTCCCGCACGACCCGCACGGCCGCACATCTGGAGGTAACGCGACTTGGTCAAGAAGTCGCGGCCCACGTACGGGGTTTTGATGATCACCCGCCGTGCCGGCAGATTCACGCCGGCGGCGAGGGTCGATGTGGAGCACAGGATGCGAAGATGCTTACGACGAAAGGCCGCCTCAATCAGCTCTCGCTCTTCAGCTAACAGCCCACCGTGGTGGAAGGCGACGCCGTGTGGCACGACCTCGCTCAGCTGCGATGCTTCGTAGTGTGCCAGCGCCGTCAGATCAGCGAGAAGGGTTTTGATGGCGAGTGAGGCCTGCGAGGGCACCGATGCCACGGTGGACTTCAGCACCACCTCAGGGAACGCGACGCCAAAGACAGAGAAAGACGGTGCCTCTTCTCCGGAGGCAGCAGGAAGGCCTGGCAACGACGCCGGCGGCAGCTGCTGGCCGGCAATCGCCTGCGCCTTTATGTAGTTCACGATGCCCCGCGCAGTATCCACGCACTGCTGCCGGCTTGCACAGAAGATCAGCACGGACGCCTCTGGAACCTCCGTTGCAAGCTCAAGAAGATGCTGATTCACGCTGCTGCCGCTCAAGCTGCGCTCACTGCGCTGCCCGTCCCGCAGCACGAGGCCGCCCACAACGCTGTAGGCTCGCAGCGGGACAGGGCGGAAGTCACGCTCGAAGCAGGCGGCGCGCAGCCACTGCGCAATCGTGCTGAGGTTGGGTACCGTGGCGCTCATGCCAACAATCTGCAGCGGGCCCGGGTCGTTAAAGACCTCCGTCTGAGCCGGGTGTCCTCCGTGCCCCTCCAACTCGCCCTCCTGGTTCTCCGGGTAGTACGCTGCTTCTTTGTCTTCAGTGGCGTTCACTCGACCATTCAGATCATCCCTCGATTGTTCATAACAGTGCACCTGCATGGCTGCGGCATGCTCCCGCTGCTTCTGCCGTGCCTTGTCGATCATCAGCAGCTTCGACAAGAACAGCTCCAGTGTCGCACCACGCCGCGACTCGCCGACCATGTGCAGCTCATCCACCACCACCACCCCGATCTCCGCCGTGCGGCCCTCCTCCAGCATGTAGTTCAACAACGAGTTCGCCTTTTCGATCGTGCAGACGTAAATGGCGGGTGCATCGCACAAGGGGAAGCGGCCGGAGCTGCCGTAGTGTCCATCCACGCTGAAGTCGAACACATTTGTCAGGGGCTGCAGGGCCAGCGTCTTCTCCTCCGCCAGGGAGACGAAGGGCAGCACGAAGAAGCCGGACCGCCGTCGATTCAGCACGCACCGCAGAAGGCTGAGCTCGGCGACGAGGGTCTTGCCGCCACTGGTGGGGAGGCTGTAGATGAAGTTGCCGCCACGGCGCACCTCGGGCTGGGTGAGCAGCTCGTGTTGCCAGTCGTACAGCCTCGTCACGCCGCGTTGCTTTGCATAGAAGTCGCCCACCGAGCGAGGAAGGTCGTAAAAGTCGTTCCCGTGCGCAGTCGAGGAAACCGTTGGTGTGGGGGGAACCGCACCGACGACGTGGTTGGACGGCAACGTTAGCAGCTCCTGCTCCTCGTCCATGTGCACATCATGGTGCTCCTCCTCATTATCACCGACTTCACTCCCGTGCAGGACGTCAACAGGCAGTGCGGCAGCCACCGTAGTTTCCAGCGGTGACACCACAGGAGGTGCCACGGTACTATCGTGTGAGTTGACGGATGTCGGCCCGCCGTGAACGTCGACCACTGCGCTGAGTCCCTCTGGAAGTGATGTCGTCTCCAACACCGTGGGGGCTGCTGTGAAGGAGGGGTCGAAGGCTGCGCTGTCCAACGCAGGGTGTGCTACATCGTGTTGGTCTGTCCCAGGTGAAGAGGTCAGACCCATCCCCTCCCCCAAGGAGTCCGCCGTCGTGACTAGCGGCTTAAAGGTCGACAGGGGAGGCCGGCGGAAGCTGTTGCTGTTGCTATTGCTGCTGCAGCCTTCTACAACGGCTCCAGCTGTGCCACTGGTGACGGTGGGGGTGGGGATAGCGCCGGCAGCTGCGGTGGTCGTCATCGTTGTTAGCGTCTCCGTTACATTCATTGGGGAGCGTAGCGTGAAGCACGTCCTGGCAGGCCGCGCAGCCGCGGTCGTCATCACGGGCACAAATGTGTGGAGAGGCGAGGAGGGAGGCGCCAGTGATAACGGTGGACCTTGCAGGGAGGAGGTGGGGGATGTGGAGACGCCACATGAATTGGTTGGGGTATCAAGCAGCACGGAAGGTGCGGAAGGCAGTGGGGCCGGCACTAAACACTCAACACCAAATGGAGCCGTCTGCAGCCCCTGCGGCGTCCAGCTGAGGTCGGTTGGCTTCTCAGACAGGAACGGCCTCGTCTCCCCCAGCGCAACGCGGGCCTCCGTCACCTCGGAGACGGGCGGCACCTGAACCTGCGGCACCGTCGACCCTCCAACTGCCTCCTCCATGATGGCCTCAGCAGCACGTAGTGTGACTTCAGCACAGCTGCTACCCCCACGGTGTGACACCACTGCTGCCGACACAAAGGACGGGGGGACCATAATCGTCTGCTCCCCCTCCTCTCCCACCTCCCCCTCCCTCTCGCTCCCTTGATGGACACACGGCGCGGGGGGCGGCGCCTCCGCAGCAGATGGCGTTGACGTGGAGGTCTCCTCCTCCTTCCCAGCCGCTGCCCGAAGAGAGGAAAAGGAGAACACGGTGCGGTGCCGACTGCGTCGGCTTGTGGGCCCTCCAGACGACACGGCAGCCGCAGCAGCGAGGGTGACTCGCTCCCCCTTCTCGCCCAGCAGCGGGACGGGTATGTGCGGCAGTGGTGCATCGTAGATTGGACATAAGGAGGAGGAGAGTGTCTGCTGCTGTGGTGGTAGGGGGAAGTACGAGTCTGTTGAAACAGTGCTACCGGTGTTGATGTTTGGGTCACACAAGTCGAGAGCGGGGGCGTGGATCGCACTGGCTGCACCGCTGATCGAAGCAGCAGTGGATGGAGGTGGGGCAGCAGCAGCAGCAGTCACAGAATCGTGATGCGACGCCGGCGCCTCCCCATCCTTTTCCTCCAGCAACCCACCACGGCAGCCTCTGCCGTCATTAGTGCTGCCAACTTGGCTTCGCTCTGCCTGTGCCTCCCCCTCCTCTTCGTGCATCAGCGACGACTGCGAGAGCAGCGGTGGGGCCCCGTTGCCAGCCCCCGACGGTGTGAAGGCGACGTCCATCGACAGGCGGAGATCCTCCTCAACCTCGCGTTGAATGGTCTCGTCCGACTCCGGCGGCGGCTGCTCCTCCTCGACGGTGGCAGCGAGAGGTACCGCACCCACTTTCATCCTACTTTGGGGGTGGTTCGTTGGCAGAGCAGGTTGTACTGCTGCCTTCTGTGCAAAGGCTGCGGTGGGGGTGGTGGGGGACAGCGGCGGTGAGGCACCGGGAGAGTTCAGCAGCAGCAAGCCCTCCTGATGGGTGGAATCCTGCGAGCAGTCCAAGGTTCTCTGCGATGGCGGCGGTGTTGATGATGACGTCGGAGGCTGCGGTGGGGGGGGACGGGGTTCGGGGTCCCTGCCGACGGCGTCGACGATCCCGCATAGGGGGTCAAGAGCAGCCCTGTTACCGCCAGTGCCGTCGTCGTCAGTTGCTGCTGCTGATGCTCCAGGGCAGACAAGAAACCCGTGCCCGACTGCGACGGCACCGTGGAGGACAACGCAGGAGTGCCGGTGGTTGCCGAGGCACGCTGCACCGAGTCAGCTGTGTTGTCCACCGCCGTATCAACACCCTTCCCCACAGCTGCTGAGTCTACTTCAGGCCTCTCTGATGTGCCACAACCGTTACTAATGAAAGGGCAGATTGCGAGGGGCAAATCGCCTGTCAGTGCGCTGCCAAACGAGCCTGTGGCATATGGCACCGCGAAGGGCGTGTTTTCATTCTGTGGTGCGGTCAAGCTCTCGCCCTCCACCACCGCCGCAGTGACGGAGAGGAAGGCGTTTGCTTCACGTGTGTTGTCGTGGTGCAGCGGCAGCGATGCGCCACCGACTGCGGTCGACGACGGCGCCGCAGCCAACTCCGCTGGTAGGGGATAAAATACGTTGCGTGGGGCATGAGACGCAGCGAGGTACGAAGACATCCGACGAGAGGCACGAGAGGGCGGCGGAGGAGCAGCGACCTCCTCGCTGAGCATCGTCCCCGCAAATCTCGTGCAGGGAGGCGAGATGGAATCCGCTGGCGTCGCATCCTCTGCAGAAAATGAGCGGCAACGCTTGCGTGGCTCTTCTCCGCCCCGGTGTTCGCCCGCAGCAGCCACCGGAGGGACGGCAGGGGTGGGGGCGGAGACATCCAGCTGACACCTGGTGGCTTTCCCATCTGCGCTGCTCCGCGGCACGGCTGATGCAGCACTGCCGCTATTTGGGAGGGAGGCGGAGGAAGCCGAAGACCTCGCTGCCGGTCCTCTACCGGTAACGTTCTCACGACGCAGTCCGCGACGGAGGTGATTTGCGCTGAAGTGACCGCTGAGTGTCCCTCTGCTCGACAGCATGGCGCTGGCTGCGCTGCCATGCGTGGGTGGATTTACGGGTGATGTTCCTGTGCTGCCGCTGTTGGTTGTGGTGGCAGAGGAGGAAGTGAACTTGCGTCTAGAGTCCGACGGCGAAGACGACGGCGTCCGTCGCTTCTTTGGTGCCGCGGCAGATTTGGAGGCGTCCGCAGCAGCAGCAGAAGTTGTAAGCCCACTTAAAGCGTTCACCTTCGGCCCCGCGTTGCTCGTCGACGTTGAGAGAGGGTCCACTGGGACTTCCGCGGTGGTTGAGGAAGATAAGGAAGGTGTTGACTCTTCTGGTGGACGACCTCCGCTGGGCCTTGGTGCGTGGAAGCCTCTGGTGACCGCAAAGGTACGTCGCATGGCCGTCTAAGCCCTTTGGCGCAGAGCTTATGTTCTTATAAGTCCTTTTTTTTGTGTGTGTGGAGACGGTGTCGTCGTCACTGCCGTCAGCCGCAGCGCCACGTCACACAGAAGAGCTCCCACCTGCAGAAAGCGGAGCCCAGAGAGAAAAGCAAAACAGATTATAATAGCAACAGCAGCGAAGAGAAGAGAACAAAGAAACGGTACTGACAACTGCTCACCCATCACAATGTTGTTACGTATGTATGTATGTATGTATGTGTGTGATTATGTGTGTGTATGTGAGTGTATGCGCGTGTGTGTTAGAGAGAGGGAGAGAGAGGGGTGCCGACTGTTAAGCAATTTGTGAGGCCAGCAGCCGCCCTCCTTCCTCGCCCTCAGAGGACGCAATTCAGAAATAGGGTGCGGCGAGGTACACGCTCAAAGACGAGTGTGCAATGAAGCGTGAGGTTTTCCTTTTTTTACTCACGCACGTATAAGAATGAGTCACTGTGTTTATGTCCCTGTGCGTGCGTGTGTGTGTGTGTGTGTGTGTGTGTGTGTATGTGTGTGTCTGCGAAACTACCCCTCGTCACGTGTGCACGCTCACCACAATGAGGCCTCTTCTAGAAAAAAGGGAGTGTCTTTTCTATTGCCAGCGCTGGCACGTGTGTACGTGTCGATGTCTGATTGTGAATGAATGAGTGATGCATGGAGTTGAAGTTGGACGACAAAGCTGAGGAGGGCACAGCGCTGTGTCGCAATACCTTTCAAATGGAACAAGTGATTTCATAGACAGTTGCAGCCTTTTGTTTTTCTGAGCAGCTTCATAGACAGGGCAGGAGAGGAAGGAGAGGGGGCAATGATGAAAAGCTCTCGCCTTGTCACTGCTCCATCCGGACCCGCTGTACAGTGTGTCACCTTTACAGCACAATAAAAGAGAAAGAAATCAAGCACACAACAAGTGCTTTTTTTTTTCTGATCTGAGTCTTCCGTACAAGGTGGCAGTGGCCCCCCAAAACAAAAAAAGGGATGTATGTGCAAATATGAAGGAGTTTTGTCTTCCCCACAGCACGCGTGTGTATCACTCAATAGGAGAGGTGAGAAAGAGAAAACATGAGGAGCTGGCGTTAGTGACAACGCTCTAATGACACAGCCACCACGTTAGTGATGGACTCTTCGTGTTTTAGTATTTGGTTGTGTGTTGGTGGGTCACAAGCAGCTGATCGCACCCCAGCCATGAGCCTCAAAAAAAAAAGGAAGCCATGAAAGATGAGTAGCGAGCATCGTGCATGTTGTTGGGGGAGATTACACAGCAACAATAGCAGCAGCGTGGAGAAGAGAATAAAAAAAGAGAGCAACACAGCGGAAGGTCACCCATAAAACCTGCGAGCATCGTCGCGAACGTGTTACTGTCTTGGCCGGTGTTCGCCTCCCCCGTGCACATACTTCCTTTCACGAGATACTCACCCCCAGGGTCATCTAGTATCGTGGGGAGCTAATGGTCACTTCTCTCTCTGTCTTTTTTTTGTCGCTTTTGCTTTACTGCTCTCGTGCACCACAACAGTTTAAATGACAGAAGGAGGAAAACTGTTGTGTTTTTTGTTGTTGTTAGAAGGCAAAAATGAGCAGGACAACCTCCCCAATCACGAAAAAGGCTGAATTACAGCGCGCTGTAGAGCAAATTGAGGAAAGAGAGCGAGAAAAAACGATGTCGTGACGACCTTCGCTGACGCTGCCTTCTTTGCTTTTGTGTTTGTTCTCTTCACTCTTTGGAACACCGTGCCACCAGTTGAATCAAAGGCTCTGCTTTTAATGCAGCGACTGCAGCTATCCATGCGCACTCCTTTACGAGGTGGTACTTTTCTTTTCTTCGGCAGGTTGGCCGGATCCACAAAAAAAAAGGCAGTAAAGTGCGCACAAGTGTTCAGGCGTCATCACAGCACCAGCGGTGGTGACATTTGTTTCCGTAATGTTCTTTCATTGCTGTCTTTTTTACTTTCACCTCTGCAGGATTCAAAAAAAAAAGGAGAAAGACGGCGTGCAGCATCAGACAGCATCACACACAGGTGCCTGCCTGTTTCTACTGGTATTCCTCTCTCTTACCTCATCGATGAATGCGGACACTTGGTTGGCAACCCTTATCCATCAGAACAAAGCAACGCAACAACAACACAGGAAAAAAAACAGGAGTGAAAGCAGGCCGCATTCGGCGGCTTTGCAGCTACCGCGGAAAAAAGGAGAAGAAAAGAGAAGTCCACTCTCTCTCGATGGCACAGTTGAATACTCTGCAACAGAATAACAACAGCGGCAGCAGCACCAAGAGCAACAACACAAAAAAAGAGCTGACAGGGATCCGCCACTCAGCCTCTCCTCCCCTTCTCAGAAGGGTTGAGAAAGAGAAGGGGGGAGTTTAAAAGCAGCTTAACCCTTCTCCGGATTTGAATAAATGGAAAAAGCGAGTGTTCACGTGAACGGGTCGCAGTGATGAAATAAAGGAATGAAGACATATATAGAAAAAAAAAACAGGCACTCGTGTGTGTGTGTGCGCGCCTTCCTCTGCTGTGCAATCAAAGGTAAGAAGGAGGCCGTACAATGGCCAGCAGCCATAAGCAAATGTTCCAGGAAAAGAACGCAGCACGAAAGACACCTCACCCTTCCAATCACATCTGCAACGAGCACCACGAAACGCCAGTGCTGTGCTTTGCCCTCTGTGCCACGACGCTGGAGAAAACAGAGGCGGCGGAATACGGAACGAAAACCGTCAAACTACAAAAATCACACTAAAAAAAAGGCATTGTCGCAATCACAATCGTCGTAGTGCAACGGCGCTGGAAGTCACCAACTACACTCCTTTCTTTCTTTCCTCGTTCGCTTTGTTTTTTTTTTCCTTTCTTCTGCTTGTCTGCCAAGACTAAAAACAAAACTCACTTAGGTGAGCTTGGCATACCTATTACAAAGAAAGACGAGCGGAGAGTGCGAGAGAGCGGTGGACCTCACCTTTCATTTGCCTCCCTCACCCGTCACTACACATGCACACGCACATCACGTCACACATTCATCACCAGGCGAAATTTTAAAAAAGCCAGCGAGGAGGAGAGGGACACCGCTCCCCGTGCATACGTCGAAGAAAACTAAAAAAAACGCGGCAGCGGAGCAGAGGGAGCAGCGCTGGCTAATTTCGCCTTAAGCCGCCGTCTAGACAAGACAACGACAGCGAAAGTTCTTTAAATGAACTAGCAGCAGCAGCTGCAACAACAACAACAGCGGGAACACGATCAAAGACAGAGCACAGTGAGAGGTAAAGAAAAACAAAAACAAAAAACGCGGCAGTTGCAGAGCGGCCGGGTTTTTACGCTAGGTGTAGGGAGAAAAGGGCCTCCCCCCGCGACTCGCGAGATCGCTTAAAGGAGTTCGTGACGGCGCTGATCGGTGCTGCTGGCACCGGAGTGGTGGACGCACCAGCCGCTGCCGCCCAGCCCCCACCCTTCGCCTCCACCCCATCGACATCAGCCTCCGCTTCCTCACCACCGTCCTCGTCGCCTACGAGGGAACCGCCGCCCTGTGAGCCGGCCGCGGCGGCACCGTCCTCCGCTGACATCCTTCGCACCTTCTTCTCCAGCGAGAAGGGCAAGAAGGTGTTGCGTACATCATTGAGCGAGGCGTACAGCCTCTCCACGGACTCCACAGTGGCAGCCGACTGCGTAAAATCCGCGTAGGCTTGCGTGGCCGCTGCGTAGCCCGGGCTGCCCTCCTCTAGCACCGTCATTAACTGGTCGATTGACAACCTCGAAGCCACCTTCGCCACCTCCTCAGTAATGTGTGGGGTGCAGGCGACCAACTCCGCAGAGGGGAGGCAGTGCTCGCAGATAAAGCTGGCCAGCCGCGTGGGCAGACGCTCCCCGGTGAACAAGACCGGCGTGAACGAGGGGGCGGGGTACGCGACGAGCGACGGCACGACCTGCTCCCGCTCCGCCACGGGCCACTCGCGTTGCGTGAAATCGTTGTCGTCGATGTTGGCAACAAGAAAAGGAAAGACGAAGGAAACGTTGTCGGATGGGTGCTCCGCGTGGTGGGCCGCGACGAGACGGATCAGCTTCACGATCGCCTCGATCAGCATTAAAACACCAGGGCAGCAGGGGCAGCGGTCGCTCCAGAAGACGCAGAGGGCACCACAAGGAGCTCTGCTGGCGTTGGCTGTGTCGAGGAGGCGAGAAAAAGTCGACGTCACGGCCGCACGCGCCTCGCACAGCACCGCGCCGTGGGTGGGCTCGAACACGTCCTGAGGTGGTGGTGCGGCACCCTGGCGGCAACGCGGCTCCGTACCACGGCCCACACGGACAAAAAAGTCGACGACTGCCTTCATGAGGGCATGGTCGTCACCGCTGATCATATCCTTCAACTCCAGCAGGAAGCAGTGTTCATCGTCATCATCGCGCATGTCCACCACTGCGAGAAAGGGCACGCGGCCGAACACCGCCGTGCAGCGCTGCACCACCTGCTGGTTCTCCTCGCTGGAGAACATGACGTGGGGCATCGCTGCCGGGCCACAGCAGTGGGTCGATGTGCTTTCGTCGTGGTCTGCGTCGCCGTACGCTGCGATGACCGCCGGGTGCTTGCACGCCGCATCCACCAGGGGTGCCACCGGCTGGATGATGGCCTGGTCGCCCACCAGCACGAGGCACTTGTTGCAGTTTAGCTCACTGCAAATGTCACTGGTAAACTCGGCCCACACAGACGCAGGAGTGCAGGCCATGAGCACACTTTTTTTTCTACAGTGTGGCAGTGTCAGGGCGATGACGGAGGGAGGAGAGAGAGGAGGTGATGTTGCGGTGTGTTTTCCCTTCCCCTTTATTGCTTTGCCTCGTCACCTTTTGCAGCTATCACAACAGCTAGTTTGCTCTTACTTGCTGTTGGAGATGAGGGGGGAGTCCGCCCGCGGTGCAGACGAAGTTGAGGAAGAAGCTGATGAAAACAAACACAAAACAAAAAAAAAGAGGGTCAATAAATACAAGGAGGGAATCGAATGCTAGTGAAGACAGAACAAAAAAAAGACAGCTTTAAAAAGGGCACAAAAGTACTTTTTTTTCTTCGATTGTGTTTAAAAGCAGGAAACACCCTTCTTTATTTGTAAAAATGTAAGTCGTCTTCACTTCTTTGTCAATGTAGGTGTGGCTGTGGGTGTGGGTCGCCCTGCGATAAGACGCACGAGGCTCCGACGCAGGGCGCGCGTGTAATATGTGTGCACTTAGCACTGCAACGTCTTCTTTAGCTCCGTTTATTGGCAGCTCTTCAATGAGCTTTTCCTTTGTTTGTTGTCAAGATTATACGTGTTTTCTTTTCGCTTTCTTTCTCGCCCGTGCGTGACCCGACGCTGCGAGAGCTCCCTTTTGGGTGGCACGTATGCTGAAGAAGGGCGGGGAGGTCTCGAATTGGGGTAGGTGTGGGCGTGAGAGAAACTATGGCAGCCCCTGCACGATACCGCGAAGGGCAGTGAAGACGCTTCAACTCACAAGGTAAATAAGCACAAAGCAACACGCTGTCCGCAGTAAGAGGACGGCGCACCGGCACCAAAAAGAAGGACACAAGCGAAGGAGGAGAGCGACAAAAAAAAAAAAAGAAGTGAGGCCAACAAAAGCCTCACGGTGTAAGGAAAGGGAGGGGGGGAAGTGGGTTGTCAAGAGCAGCAAGAAAATACCAATAATAAACAGTGATTACTATGTACACAAGCGACGCTCGCACACCCTCCACGACGTACACCACGAGCACAGCTTATCTGCAAAAAGAGTGCGTCGCTCGTGCAAGGCTAGAGTGAACGCAGAGGGGGCAGAGAAGCAAGCACAAACAGGAAGCGCAGTAAAAGAGGACGTAGCGAAACCAAAGCACCCAATGTAGAGAGAACTTTAGTTGGTTATATACAGAAGCGTTGAGCACGTGTTCGCGCTACAGGCAGAAAGGATGCAGCAGAGGAATACAAAAAAAAAAAGAGCGATCCAAGAGAAGAAGTGCAGGGAGGGAGGGTGGAGGAGAGGGGAGATCGACGTCATGCAGTTGTGGAGACAGAAGAGGAGCGCAGAGTCGCCAGAGATGAACGCGAGAAGGACTACGGCAACGCCATTTCAAGTGACGAGGTCCACAAAGAAAAAAGTGCCACCGCAAAGGGAAGCCAGTGTGTTTCCCTCGTGTTGGTGGTGTCTGATTACCTCAGACACTGTATTTGTCGTCGACACCTCCACGTGATAACATCAAACGAGGTGAGGTTGGATGAAGTTGAGACAGCTCTTTCCACCAACACGCCAGCTCTTTCTCTTCACTTTCTTTCTCGTAGAAACTGACTCCTGGTTACCGTTGCCTGTAGTTATCCTTGTACGCAGGGCGGCACAGTACGCAAGGTGGAAGTGTCTTCGACACAACAACGCCTGAAGGACAGAAAAAAAAAACCGTAGTACATTTAAAATTGGGGAGAGCATCAAAGCAATTGCTGTCCAAAAAAAAAAAGCTCCAATGAAGAAGAGGAAAGACAGAGTCCTACGTCGTTCAAAAAAAAGGGGGAGAGGACATTGCTCTCAAGAAGATAAAAAAAAAAAAATGAGAAGAGAGCAAACAATCCAAAAACACGTGCCCCCGTCATTGACACCGAGAATGAAGTTCTTTTTTCTTCGTCACATTTTGAGCTGGCCAAGACGAGCAACAGGAAGAAGAGGAGGACGGTTTGTTGGTAGTGTGCTGTCGCCGTCGCTGATCCGAGTCTCTGAGCTCCCACAGCCACCACCACCCACTCTCGTAACTCCCCCACCCCACCCCTTCCTTCTCCTCCGCTCCGGCTCATAAGTACACACGTCTGCCATTTCGAGGGAGGAGGGGTTACGAGCATCGTATGAGTAGAAGAGAGGTGATAAAGGAGAGACTGTAAGCAAAACACCAGTAGCAATAATAACAAAGCGGTCGATTGTACCAGTTAAATAGTAAAAGCGGGTCGAACGAAGAGTGATGTCGCCAAACAGTGAGCGCTGCGTTGCTCCCCAGGCTGTCTCCCCCCTTCCTGCGGCCACCACACACACATACACACACACACACACACAAACACGCAGAGACCAGCGGCATAGAGGTCACGCAGAAGTAAAACGACAAGTAGCAGACAAGCAAAAGAAGAACAGAGACATAAAGAGAAAAGAAGGAGACATTTAGAAAAAAAAAACAGTTGTTTTCCTTTGTTTGCTTGTTTGTTTGTTTTGCTGCTGTTGTGTGCGTTTGCCTCACAGCTTCATATCACCAAACCCAAACAAACAAATAGACAAAGGAACAAACAAACAAAGGACTGCATAAAAGCACCCTGTCAAAGAGACCAACGTGTCGTCTCTTGACTCGCTGTCAAGTCGACGTATCCCACTACTTTTTTGCACGCTGTGAATACCTTTGTGCCGAAGCAGCAGCGCCGACCCACACACGTCTAGCACGGAGAGAAGACTCAGTTCCTGCTGCTTTCCTCCAGCATCTTGTCGAGGGTTGGTCTTTTGGTCAGTCTCATCGCGCGTGATAGCGCGAAAATGGGGGAAAGAAAAGAACATGACGGCAGCGCACAGCACCTAAACTCGGTAATACCTATGTAGTGCAAAAAAGGGCCGAGAAGGCAACGAAAGGGTGGGAAGGGTTGTGTGTGTGTGTGCGTGTGCATGAAGGTGCGGCTGCCAAGGGTATTAATCGTGTGGACTACCTCCTCACCGAGCACCGCCATCACAACCACTTCTTGCCCGCATCCGCACGACACTGCAAGATGGAGCGAATGCCTTCAAACAACGGGTAGAAGCACGCCATGTTTGTCGTCACCCACAGCACACGTATGCCGCCACCACGGACAAACCCCCGCAAACCCTCGCGTCGGTAGGCCACCCGCACCACGCGGCCCACCGTCAGCTTCGGATCACTGGCGGTTGCCACCACTGTACGGGTGCGTATGTTGTCGAGCGGCACCGTCAGCGCAGACGCCATCAGCCCACTGAAGCCGCCAGAGAGAAAGGTGCGGGCCAACTCTGCCCCGTAGCGGGAGAGAAAGCTCTTTGAGGTCAGCTCACCATCCGGTGCCGTGGAGGAAGAAGAGGAAGGCAGCTTCGCACTCCACTGCTGGGTCCAGGGCCGCAGGGTCTCGTAGACCACCCATTGGATGATGGAGTACGGGAGGTCGTGCATGACGGTGTGCGGGATGAGCAGACGCAGGTTCGAGTGCAGTCCTTGCCGCCACAGCTGCACCGCCGCATTCAGCGAGCCGGCTGTGGCGGCGGACTGCACTCGCATCTTCATCGTTTCCATCGGCACCCGCAGAGAGCAGCTGACGATCTCAGCGAACACCGCAGCGGCCATCGTGCGCCACAGGTAATCCGGGCTGCGCTGCGAGCCCACCGCGTGTGCCTCGTCTTTGCCGTTTTGCAGCGCGCGCTGGGCGTAATTGTAGCTTGAGAGGTACAGCGCCTGATAGGGTACGTAGAAAACGAGCTTCACTGGTAGGCCGCCGTAAAGGTGCTTAGGAGTCCACTGACCGGTGTACTGGTGCCGGAGCTGTCGGAGGCGTGTGCAGGCTAAGCCTCGCCACGTGTTGCATTGTGCGTGGGGTGGCAGCACGTCGGTGCGCAGGAGTTGTACCCTGCACTTCAGGGTATCCAACGGGTGCAGCAGCGACTTGGTGAACACCGCTGCGGAAGAAGACGCTATCGCAACGATCTCGGTGTCTGCAAGCCGTGCACTTGTTGAATGTCCTTGCTCAGCGTGCGTCGTTGCCGCTGATGCAGCGCGGTCAGCTCCAGAGAGAGGAGACGGGACCGGGAAGCTCTTGCCTTCTTCTATAGTGCCAGGCCCCGCAGACGGAGCTGCACCCGATGCTGCTGCCGTTGCTGCTGAGGTGGCACATGGTGAGAGAGCGGCGCCACGGTGCTGGGTGTACTCGGACGCTTCGGAGTGCGCCAACATGCCGGTCCTTCTACAATGGCGAGCCCGGCGTGTCCAATTAAAAATGACAAAGAAAACAAAAGCAGCAGGAAAAAGGATCTGACAAGAATGCGTAAATGCAGAGTTTTTTTTTTTTTAAAAAGTCGGGCAGGATTCTACAGCAGCGGTGCCTGAGCCTGTGACGCAGATCGTACCGTGCGTGCCTCCCTCACTCACCCGATGTAGCGACTTGTATTTAAAAAGGTTAGTGCAGCCAGCGGCACGAAGAAAGGAAAACAACAAAACACACAAAAAAAAACTGGTAAAATGAGAAAGCAAAGAAGAGATGAACGTTGCGGCAATGGCTAGCAAAACAAGAAGAGGAGACTTAAAAACACGAAAGAGGAGAGAGAGAGAGTGTGTGTGTGTGTCGTGCTTGTGGTTCTTTATTATTATTATTGTTATGATAGACGCACACGGGAGTGTATAGCCAATACACTCTCCGGTGAGCGGCCTACGTTTTATTTTCCGCTTTTCTTTTTATAGCAGAGATAATAGTAGTAATAACAATCGTAAAGAACAGACAATATAAGGAAAGCGAGTGTGTGTGCGTGTATATATATGAAGACCTCTGTACACAAGGAGACGGTTCCCACCCAACCGCAGTAGCAGAAAAAGGAGGCGAGGCAATCGAAGAGGTGCTTAATTGACGTGAGGATAAAGAGCTCCCTCGTTGACGCCTTTTCTGCCGCTGCTTCTTCTTGTTTTTCGTCTGTCTCTGTCTTTCAATAAAACAAAACTGCTTCACAGTAGTGAAAAAAAAAGAAAAACGATGGATGCACTTAGCGTGTGTGAGAAGAGGTGCGCTGTATATAGTGGAGATGATGTGAATGAGGGTTTTTTTTGTGTGTGTGGTGGTGGCTGCTTTAGCAAGCAAGGGTTCCGGGTTCGACGCAGTGACGGTCATGAGAGAGAGAGAGAGAGGAAGTGAAGCAAACACACAAAGAGGTGCAACACATGACGGCTTGCATTTTAGCACTCCCAACAACGCCAAACAAACAAAAAAGAAACGAATGGGGAAAGGGGCTGCTGCACTGCACCCCACAGACAGTTCGCGAAGGAGGCATTGAAAGCACCCGCTGTGAGCGGCTCACAAGCCCACCCCGTCAGTACCTTGCATACAGCAAAGAAAGGAGGCATATACAAAAAACACAGCTAGCAATACTGCTAGCCATATAGGAGCATAATGTGACGTGTTCCTCTCGCTTGGTACCGCCATCTGTCGTTGAAGATCCAAGCTCGTCAACACACACACAGAGAGAGAGAGAGAGAGCCACAAAGGTCCTACAAGGAGATGAACCCTCAGCAGCAGTTTCTTTTGCATCGCAGCGCGTGCGTTCGAAAGCGCCGTGTTGGTGGCGACTCCGCCTTATCATTTAGTTTTTTCGTGGTTTTGCAGGGAGTTATTACTAATCCAGACTGTGACGAGAGACAAGACGTCTCTACAAAGCGGCATCACAAGCGCAACACTGCGACTACACCGCCGCTCACACAAAACAAATACACGCAAAAGGACAAGAGAGAGAAGTAGCCACAGTCAAAGGCAGCCAACGATAGCGTCATCCACACCGATTGAGTGCTTTCATAGCCTAAAGAAAAACACAGAATAGTCCAGCGCCACCACCGATGGTACCCCGCCCCCCACCCTGCACGTCTGCCAAAAAAAAAAAAGCAGCAAACCGCCCCATACGCGTGTGTTCGTCATTCCCAGTGCGTATTCTACGAGTCGTTCGACTTGGGTGACGCCACGCCCATGCGGTCACGAGCGGCGTACAGCTTGTCGGAGCGCGCAGACGTCTCCTCCGTCAGTCGCTGAAAGCGGGAGCCGCCACCAAAGTTACTCGCCAGCATGTTGCTGAAATCACGAAACGTCATCTTCTCGAATTCGGTCGCCGTGTCAGCTCGCGAGGCGACGCGCTGCTCGCCCTGGCTAACCTCCTCTGGCAGGTAGACGGCTACACGACTGTCACGGGCACGTGCATCTTGCTTGTCTCGCGCGCTCCGCTCTCGCTCGTCGTTGAACAGCTTCAGCATTTCTGCCGCCTCGCGCTCCGCGAAGGCCGTCGACTCGGTGGCGTGTCGTGCCTCCTCCTCAGTCATAAATTGGTTCTCGAAGCGGCCCGACTTTTGGTCAATCTCCATCGATGTCGGGGTGTTGAAGTAACGCGTGTTGTAGTCCGGCTTCGGCTCTGTGTTCTTGGGTTGCAGGAAGGTCATGAGGAAGTACTCGGAAGTCTTCAAACCGATTGTGTGGACGTCCTTGCGAGTGACATAGCGGCGTGAGAAGGCAACAAACAGCACGATGCACGAGGCCCCCATCATTGCCACACCAAACATCCACATCAGCGACTCATTGCGAGCTCGCCGCTCCGCCGTCAGCTCCTGGTCGACCTCCGCACGGGCGTTGTCGATGAACTGGCGGTAGTACTGCCGACTCTTCTTCATGTAGACGGACGAGTCCAGGTACTCCAGCAGCACCTCGGTTGCGATAAGCACCTCCTCCTGCTTTGCGTTGGTACGCTCTTTGTATGCCTTTCGCCACTTCTCTTCCAGCACCTCCTTCGTCAGCTTTGGCAGGTCTTCCTCCTTGATGCCAAGCACCGTGGCAGCATGCTTGGCGTCCATCCACTTGCTCGCCTCATCCACGTTAAGGTAATCCTCTGGCTGATTCACGGACTTGCGCCTCAGCGGGCCCGTCATCTTCTTCACGAGGTAGTCGGAGAAGACAGGATCGTGCCCTGCACCACCCTGCGGGCCACTGCCGACGTCCTTCGAGGTGTAGGACTGCGCTTTGTGTGCGTTACCCATGCGCATGATGGTCATGTCGTGAATGCGCTGCGCGAAGGACTTGTGGCGACGGGAAGCGAGCAGCGGTGTCACCGACGCAGCGGCTACAAGGGGAGAGCGGTGCGAGGCACGTACTACCGCAGGTGTCCACGGTGCAGCGAGCGTGCCCCTCAGGCCCCCGCGTTGCATGTTGCTACGTGACAAGAGAAGCCAGCGAAAGAAAGAAAGCACACAGCAAAGTCAGAGAAGCAAAAAGAAAGCTGTATCAACAGGGTTCGTCGTAGCTTGCACGAGAAACTGAACCGTCGCGGGAGTGTGAAGAGAAAGAACAAAACAAAGGAGCGAGAGGGCTTACGAGAGAATAGCGCATCTGTGCAGTCTTGCGGGCTGCCACAGCCTCCCCAGAGCAGTTCCCACCCCACTCACCCTCACCACCCCAGCAGCAGCTTTTTTTTTCCCGGAGGGGTTTTCAGACAATCAAAACGAGAAGCTGCTTCGAACGGCGTGTGCCTCAGCAGATAGGCGAGTGTCTTCCTCTCATTCTGCTACGTTGCTTTCCACGTACGCTATGGAGGGGCAGTCGTGTCGCACTGCTTTGCAAGAATGCAGGGTTCTTATTATTATTGACTTTTTTTTTTAAGGCATGTACGGGAGCACAAGAAGCCTCTTTCCATCAGCCGTTTGAATCAGTGTCGGCAGCGTGCCCCCACGGCTTTCTCTCCACCTTCTGCTCCTCGATGCCACCACTGCTAGGAAGAGCAGCTCACGCGGGTGTTTGTTTAAATGGACAGGCATGGGCAGCAGTCACTGTTTGAGCGGAGACTCGCAGCAGAAGAGGAGCGCAACGGAGTTATTATTATGGATATTCAAAAAAGAAAAGAAGGCCCACGTAAATTCTTAACATCATCAGAGCATCGTCATCTTCGGAAGTTCACACACACAAACGCAAAGAAGACGAATCGGAAATAAAATCTGTGGAAAGCAAAAAAAAAAAAACGGACGGCCATGAGAGGTGCGGTTTATGCGCACAAAACAAGACCATAATAGCACAGGAGGCAGGAGTGTCTCACTGTCATTACCACGCCCACCGGCATCATACGCATTAATACGCAAGAGCAGTGGTGGCAGCACAGGTGCCTCCCTCTTCATCTTATCGCGAAGTGGACCGTGAGAGGAGGGAAGGATAAGAAAGGCGGAGCGACTTCAGCCGTCACATCATAACCCATGTCCCATTCCAACGTGCTCCTGTGTTTACTTTTGTTGCACCGACGCACCAAAGCCGAAAAATGACTTGACAGAGTTCAGGAAACCACGATACGCGGAGTTTTCATTGTCGTCATCCTGCACGACCTGCTCCTCTGTAATCGCCGTTGCCGTGCAGTTCAGATCTTTCACCATGTAGGTCTCCTCTAGATGATAGCCGAGCTTCGCGTAGTAGCGACGCACCCCAACACCGGCGATGACCGCCGTACGCGCAAAGCCGCGCTCGGCTGCGAGCCGTTCCGCCTCTCGCATCAGCTGCGTGCCGACGCCCACGTGCTGCGTCTCATGCCCCGTGTTGTGCTGACTCACCGCGATCAGCTTGCCGTAGGTGTGCAGCTCGCGGATGAGAGCGCAGCCGCGCAGCACCGAAAGGATATTGCGGTCGCCCTGCATCGCATCGTCGCGCAGGCGCAGACGGAGGTGCCCGTACAGCTGCGTGCGATCGCGGTTCTCCACGGAAAGGTAGAACTCCGTCCCCTCGCTGGCGCGAAACTCGTCGACGAAGAGGTGCGTGTTGGCGCGGTCGATTGGGTTGCCCTTGCATTCCCGCTCACGGATGTCCCGGCAACGTATATTGCGCGCCCGCATCTCAGCCTCGATGACTTGTCGTAGGTTGCATCGCTTCTCCCCGCCCATGATGTACGTCGTCGGGATGTCGCGAATAATGCGATTTAGGCGGATGCGGTAGGGGCAGTGTTCCATGATGTACACCAGCAGCCGTACCATGTAGGCACCGTTCTCCAACTCCGCGTAAGGCTTGTACAGGCCCTGCTCATACCACTCGCTGATCTTGGTGAAGGGCACCGTTGCAGTTGGGTACACCTTCCACTGATCCACCTGAAAGGACTCGTTCTCCTTCGAAAACAGCGTCTCGAACATCTCCATGTCCTTCGCGAAGCTGCTGCCCGGCAGGTCGGGCATCCAGTGCGCGTCCACCTTGAAGCCGGCATCGAGAAGACGCTGAATCGCCACCACCGCCTTCGCGGTTGGGCAGTCGCGATTAATGATAGTCAGCACGTCATCGTCGAGGTGCTGAATGCCGAGCTGCACGCGCGTGACGCCCAGGGTGCGGAAGCGGCGCAGCTCACGTGCGTTGATGTAGTCGGGTCGCGTCTCGACCGTCACACCGATGATGCGGCACCGTGCCTCCTCGTTCAGCGTTATCTCTTCTCCCAAGCTGCGTATCGGTCGCAGTGGGGCGGAGTCGTAGTACGTGTTGGCGGCATAGAAGGAGGCCGTCATGAACTCCTCGACGTACTGGGTGGGGTAGAAGGAGAAGGTACCGCCGAGGATGATCAGCTCGATCTTGTCCACCATGTGTCCGTTGTTTTCCAGCGCGCTGGCGCGGTCGTAAAACTGACTTATAGGGTCCCAGCCGTTGCGAAACCCACGCAGCACCCCGGGCTCCTTTAGCAGGTAGCTCCGCGCAATCCCTGGCTGGTTGGGGCAGTAGTAGCAGTCTTTCGGGCAGCTAAACTCGCCTGGGCCCATGAACACCGTCACCACGAGCACCCCGCTGTGCGACTTGCCCTTCTTGCGGATCAGCAGTTCTTCTACGATGGGATGCTCTCTAATGGCGCCGTCACGCACGAGCTGGCGGTAGGCTGCCGTCAGTTCCGACTTGCGTGCCGTGTCTTTAAACCCGTGGAGCCTCGACGCCTTCACACGGAGGTGCTCCAGCTGGTTTGCTGACTTTACCCCGCTGATTTTCGACACGAGGGTGCGCACGGACTGCATCAGCGCCTGCTGTCGACCCTCTGGGAGGTCGCTAAAGTCCTCATGTCCTCCCACGAGGTCCTCCACGTCCTTTGCCTCGGCTGGCACTTCGTACGTACCGAGAAGCGAGTGGAAGGACGAAGGCATGCTGCGTCCTGCAAAGCGCGCTTCCTTAGCGCTGGTGTGAAGGCGCGGGGAGGCGGAGTCCGTAATGGGGTCGGGTGGGCACGATGGGCTCGATGAAGCAACAGAGGGCACCTCCACACATTGGCGTTTGAGGTCGGCCTCGCTGCTGCACCTCGATGGTGCCGCCCTGTTGGTGGCCTCTCTCGCAAGGGAGGACATCTTCTTGCGCTGATGACTGAAGACAGCGAGAGGAAACGAAGATAATTGAAATGCAAGACTGCTGAAGACGTGCACGAAGCAGCTCGGTTGTGGAGGGGTTAAAAGGGATGTGAGAGCCGGTGTGGCCGTGTATGTGTGTTTGTTTGTGTGTCCGCATCCAGTACCAGCGAAGGAACCAGCCGAGAGCGTACAAAGAAAGACAGAGAGGTTGAACAAGGTAGAGTATAAAAAAAGAGACGTTGGGAGAAGGAGGGGGATTTTAAGGCAGCATCTCGTCAAAAAAAAAAAGCGATGACACATGAATCTGCCCTTCTCGCTCTGCGCCCCTGTCCAGCACAGACGTGGAGAACTACGTTTTGCGGCAGCGGTGTGCCGCTCTTTTTTGTTTGTTTGTTGCTTCTTTGTCCTCCTCCTTTTGCATCAACATTTTTCTTTCTTTTCTGCTTATCATCTGTGAAGTTAGTCGTGCAGCCCCTCATAAATGCCCTGCCATTCCAGCATTTTAAACAAAAAGTGGGCAGAAACAGAGAAACACAAACGCGCACACCAAACCAAATTCTCGACAAAGACACGACAGCAGCACGGACGTTACGTCCCTCTATCCCTATTTCCCGTACCGCAGTAGGCGAGCGGCGTCCACAGCACCCTCCAGCGTGTTGCGGTCGATACGGGTGCCTCGCTTTGTCCACAGCGGCGCTGCAAACTCATACTGATCCTCCAGCAGACGCGGCTCGGGGTCAACCAGGTCGCGTGTCTTGCGCTTCACCACCAGCTTCGTCATGTAATGCTGCATGCGGCCGGGCGGTTCGCTGGATACGATGCGGCGGAACAGCTCACGGTCGCCGGCAATCAGCGCGGCTTTCGCGCAGCCCATCCGCACAGGAGCCGAGGCAGACGGCAGCAGCGCCGCAATCGTGTCGGAGATCTGCGGATCGCCCAGGTGACTCAGGTACTGAAGGTGCATCCCCAGCCGCTCCTGTGCCGTGTACTCCGGGTTAGGGATCTCGCGGGTGCCGGGGTACAGCTTCGGTGGTTCAGGCAGGTGTGTGGCCGCCTCCAACTCCGCCACCCGCTGTCGCATTCCAGTCACGCCCAGCAAGTCGTGCACTCGCTGGGCCCACTGCATAACGTAGAAGACGCTCAAAATTGCATCAACAGGCACGTCGGACGCGAATTCCGTCTGGAAGAGTTTGTTGAAGCGCCGCGCCAGCAGCCCGCCACCGCACAAGTTTTGATTGTCCGGCCACATCACCCGCACAAAGACAGGGATCTTCATCTTTGGCACCACCTGCGAGTCCTTCCAAAGGAAGTGAAACCCCTCCGGGTCCTGCGGCGGCAACTTGACCTCAGCAGAGAGGTGGACCGAGACCTGAAGCAGCGCCTTTGAGAAAATACATCGGTAGAGCGACGGCACCACACCAGCACCCTCAACTGTTGGCGTCATGCGCTCCGCGTGGGGGTCGGTGACGGTGCGCAGATGCGGGATGGCAAAGAGGAACGGACACAGGTCCAGGTGCTCCAGCAGTCGCTCCGGGTCATCGTACTCACCCAAGAAGAACTCCTGCTGATTTGGGTACTCGCGGAGAGGGGCGTCGAGGTACGGCGTGTTGCGTGCCTCATATGCCATAAAGCGCAGCACGTTGCCCTCGCATTCCGTCGGCAGCTGCTGCAGCTCCATCACCCGCTTGGCCGTCTCGTAGCGGTGCTCGAACACGGCGTGCTGCTCCTCGCGGTGGAAGAAGGCTTGGGCGGCGAAGCTGCTCAGCACGCCACGCACGGCAGCGACGGTCGCCCGTATCGGCAGCCACATCGCAGGAGGGAAGTCCGGAGAGAGCTGCAGGAACACAACTGGGGTGGGGCAGCTCGGGTCAACCAGAAGGCGGGCCGGCTGCGTGCCCAGCGAGGTCGGGATCTGCCACCGCGCAGGGAAGCAGTACGTGTTGCAGAAGTGCACGTACTCCCTGTCGCGCCGCCCAAGGCAGAGCTTCACCTGCTGCTCGGTGGTGTACGTCGACGTCGCAGGAAAGACGTAAGGGCCGATGTGATAATCCTTCACGTCCAGCAAGTCGAAGGGCAACCAGGTGTAGGGGTCCACCTCCGCTGTGTCCGCTGCACGACGCGGAGAGGTGCACAACCCGCGCTGGGCCGTCTCTCCGTCGTCGGGTTGCATGCGGCGCCAGTCGTTGGCACGCGCTGCCGCCTCTGTCTGCCGCTGCGCAAGCGGATCACTCTCTCGTGCCGCCTCATCCAAGTCATCAGTGTTGCGTTGGCCGGGCTGGTTGCTGTCAGTGCGGTAAAATAAATCCTTGCAGAGCTGCACAAACCACGCAGGCGGCCCCATCGGTGAAGAGGAAGAAGACGAAGCAGCAGAGGCAGAAGCACCTGCAAAGTGGTCCCACAGCCTCCCCTCCACGTGTGCCTTCTGGAGAGGTCCCATGCCCGCCGCCGCGTTGCGGCCCATTGGCGAGGTATTAGCATCGACGCTGCGCTTGGTTGTTACGTTAGGCTCTAGTGGGTTGTACACCTCGCAGCGCTCCACGACGTCCATGGTGGTGTACGTGCGCGTGGTGTCCACCAACGGAATGGTCTCCTCTGGCTCGAGAAGGGCTGAAAGAAAAGACGGCGGTGTAGACGTGGTGCTGAGGGCGGTTGCAGCGGCATCACCAACGGTAGCAGTAGCTGCAGTAGTCGATGTGCTCTGGGTATGACATCCGCGTGTCGAGGTGCGCAGCGCTACCTCTAAAAATGTGTGTTCCTTGTGTACTGCGGTAAAGATATGGTGAAAGCCATAGCTTCCCCAAGACGGAGGTCGAGGAGGTGTGCGATGGACTGCAGTGTACGCAGCGGCAGGCACTGGCACGCACAGACGTTGAATGTGCGACCTGTGCCGTGTGCCAGACCGCAGCATTGTATTGTCTTGTATTGTGTGTGTGTATGTGTGTGTGTTTACGCTGCAGTACCGTGCACACACACACTGCTTTGTGTGGTGTGTTGGTACTCTGATATGGTGACGGCGATGCGTGTGTTTAAGCGGACCACAAAAGCCGCTGCAGAAGGGCAAAAGGGAGAAGATCAGCAGAGGGGAAGACAAGAATACAGAAATACGATGTCACCCATCAACGCAGCGTTCTACTGTACGTGGGCAGTGAGTATCTGCAATTCATATAATAGTAATAAGAGAGTGCTGTGAGGAGGCGTCCGAAGACACACCAGCACAGCTGTGGCCTTCGTCACCTTTTTCGCTCGTTCGCTGCAGCGTTCATCGTGCTGAACTCGCTTCTAAGCGGAGGAGCTGACATGCGTCTGCTACACTGAGCTCGCGTTTCTGGTAGTCTTCCTCCTCTTGTCTTTTGAGACGTCTGCGCTCGAGCATTGCGCAGCCCCGAAATATGTGGTCCATCACACACACACACACACACATACACACACACAAAGAAAAACAACCGAAAGCACTTGAATGCACGGAGGTGGTGGCTCACATGACAGAGCGAAGAAACTGCTGCAACGCCTTCCACTGCTGCCACTGCTCCGTCAGCCACTTCTTTTCAAAGCCAACGGCGCAGTCCACCGAAACGCACCCCTGCGGTACCCCTCGAGCTGACAGCTCCACCGCCGTGGCAAGGTGGAGAGGCACACTGCCCACAGCGCACGCCTGGGTGACACCAGAGCTCCTTTCCTCCCTCATCTTCGCAGAGGCAAACACGTCCATGTCCTCCATGTCGAGGGTGGCCGACTGATACACGGCCTGTGCAGCGGGTCCCCAGTCACCACCGCTGCCAATGCAGCACGCACAGATGCGCTGGAGTGTGTGAAGCTGCTGCCCAAAGCTGCGGCATCGCTGCTGCACGTGCAGGTAGAGCACGAAAGGATCACTCCAGCACCGGGTGCAGATGGGAGGAAGGAGAAGACGCATCGAGGAGGCGGACGGCAGTGATGACGAGGGCGGTGCGGTGGCACCGCTGACTTCTGCGTGTGTTGCTGCTTCTTTGTGTGTTTGATCTGCACAAGTCCCTTCGTTGTAGTCGACTACGTCAACGGTGGCTCCAAGCGTGCGATCAAAGCGTTGCAGCACCGCTCGCTGACGTCGCACATCGTCTAAGCTCACTGCCTCCTTCTCACACACGACGCACAGGGTGCGGGGGTAGAGAGTGTCTAGTGTAACACCACCTGTGCCTCTTCTCGCACCACCACCACCTCCACGACCCTTCCCTCGCACAGGGGATCGTGAAGGTGGTGGGGGCCTTGGAGGCAGCGTGCAGCTGGCCCCTCCAGTCGCCGCAGAGAGGCATCCTCGCTGCGTCGCCATGAGTTGCTCCACGTCGATAAACTCATGCACCGTCGGTCGGGTCAGATCTTCCACATCTACCGGCTGAAGGAGAGAGAGGCGGGCATGAGTGTTAGCCTCCTCTCCCGCCTCCGCCGCCTCATCGTCGCTGATGACCTCCTCCTCCATATGCGACAGCAAACGAGCATTCTGGCGGTGCAGCATCAACGGGCCGCTGGTGTCGTGCAGCAGTTGTTGCATCTCCGCTGCCAGTTGTGTCACGCGACACAGACGCACTCCTGTAGCCTCGTCATCAGCAGCATCTCTCGGTAAACTATGCGCGCCCCCTCCGCCTTCACCTCGAAGCTGCTGTCCCGCACAGCGGCTGCCGGGGGCTGGAGAAGGGGGAGGGGGGACGGGGGCCGGTTGACTGCCCCCTTCTGTGCGAGCGGATTGGCCCGGCTGCTCCTGCGCCTTCATAAATGTTGGCAGGTTGAGGAGCGCTGCGTGGGCGGTACGGCGGCGTGGCATGGCCTGGTACCATTGCGCAAAGCTGATGCCGACGAGGTAGAACATGCGGTCCAGCGAGGAGTTGATGTTACGCGTGATGTAGTATGACGCATCCAGGCTGTGTCGGTCATGGAGGTACAGCAGCTGTGCCGGGTGCAGGACTTGATCAGTAAGATGGTCAATGGAGTGCGTGGACCGCACCACCACGTACGGCAGTAGCTCGCCCCAGTACGGCGTCTCCGTGACATCCACCTCGATTTGCTTGAGGGCAAGGCGAGCAGCTAAAGGGAGGTGACCGTCGCCGGAGCGGCCGTACCGCCCTAGCTTCACGGCACGTCGAAACACACACCGGACGGGATTCACCGTGCCCGACTGCATCTTCTCCATCTCACTGTAGTACACGTGTCGCAGCGTAGCGGCGGTTGCGCCGTCAAAGAGCAGCGTTAGCATCTTTCGTACGAGCTGCGTCGTCGCCGGGCATTGATCCCGCCGCACCACCTCAATCCCCTTCGCCAGGAACGTCGGTGCTGTCTGTGTCGGTGAGGTCCACATGTACCCGGCATAGCGCTTTTTCACGAGCAGCAGACACGGCGACAGCACCTTCTCCAGCTGCAGACGGATTGGAGTAGGGTTGGACTGCGTGACCGCCGCTGCCATCTCCTGTCCAATTAGGAACGCCTCCTGCAGCGTGCGGCCGTGCAAGCGGACGAAGAGGCTGTCTGTGTCGCCATACACCACCTCCGCCCGCCACGCGGCAGTGCTGTGGATGAGGGCGATGGCACGCTCTAACGTCTGCCGGCCCAGGGAAACGATCGCCTCGGCCAGGTCCACGCACGGCATACGCCCCGTGTAGGAGGCAGCGGTGTAGCCGTACGTGACGTTGGCCAGCATCTTTAGCGCGAGTTGCTGTTCCTGCAGTCGTTCCTGCATCATGGTGTCAGCCATCGGCTCCGCGATGTGCCGCAGCGAGGCTTGAACTTCAAACCTGGTATCTAGCACCGCCTGCACCATCTGAGGCAGCAAACCGACCCGCGTGCTGGGGCCAACAAACATGGCCCCGTTAGGAGTGAAAACCACCCCGTCGTGCTGGACGCCGTCATCCGGCAGCAACTCTGCCAGCAGCGAGTCACGCTGTGTGTAGTTTGCCAGCACACCAAGACGGCCATGGGCGGTCGGCTGCACCATCCCCAAGCACGTCGTGTAGCACAGGTTGTACGCGATGATGATGCTTGGGTACAGGCTGCGGAAGTCTAACACGACAACAGGGTCCTCTCGCTTGTAGAAGTTCGCCTTGGGTTGCAGGACAAGCGGAATGCACTCGATGCGAGGCTGTCGGTGCACCTGCAGAAGGCTGGGTGAGAGCATCGCATACTTGAGTGGGTGGGCCAGACGAAGCAGTGTTGCCTCCACGCGAAACTGGCTGCCACGTGTCAGCACCTCCTCTACCAGGATGCCGTACATGCGCGAGAACTCCAGTAGCTTCGTGAACCAGCGCAGCGCACGCGCAATGCGATGTGGGGCTGCCACCCGCGCCGCCAGGTAACGCAGCGCCGCTACCCGCTCTCCTGGGTCGTGCGTTGAGTGAAAGAGGTCTGCCAAATAAGTGTCAGTGAAGTACGGCAGCGGTTGTCCAAAGAGCTGTGCATGCACCATCGGCAGGGCGTAGCTCGGCATCTTGATGTCCTTACGCAGGCTCGTGCCAAGGCTAGTGCAGATGCGTCCGTTGATGTGGACGTTGGCACCGAAGCGTTTGGAGTAGGAGGCCACAGCCGCAGTAGCAGCAGTCGCTTCTCTCGTTGTCGACGCTGCAGCTGTGGTGCCTGCCCCTCCACACCGTGCTGCATAGGGCTGCTGCTGCTGTTCCTGCGGCGGTTGATTTCGCTTCCCCCGCTCCTTCCTCTGGCGCCAGCCGCCAGAATGCGCAGTGAAGGTGTCGTTCGGTGCCCCTCCCGTGCCACTAACCTCATCATCATCATCACCATTATCATAATCGCCGTCAGCCACGTCCTCCTCGACATCGCACAACACTGCAGAGGAGACCGAAGACGAAGAGGAGACAACACACTGCGGCACGGGTGGAGGTGGAGGAGAGGGGAAGAGTGGTGGGCCGGACACCACCTCTGCGACCGGATTCATCGTCGTACGTGCGGCGTCCGTCGTTCCTGTGCACCTACCCTCCGCGGCACGCAGACGCGCTAGATCGCCTGCGTTGATGACAGCCTGCTGGACACCGCCACTCACAACACCTGCCGCGCTTGGTGCTGCCTTCCCCTGCCTCTCCACGTGTGGGGAAGGGTGGGGCGGCTTCGCCTTCGGCGGATACCCGTGATGCAACAGCATCCGTGATAAATCGGACGCCAAGCTGCGTTGCAGGACTGCACGATAGCGCAGGGCTAAGTAGCCCAGGCCGTACTTATAGCCCTCCCACGAAAGCAGCACATCAGCGTCGTAGGCGAGCAGCTCATCGCGTACGCACGTCAGCAACTCCGCCTCATCTGCCACCGTCACCACCTGCACCGGGGAGCACAGGCCGTGCAAGCGCAGCTCAGGAAGCGGAGCCGCTGCACCCGGTGCCACCGTGTCATGAGCCTTCTTACCGCCATCAGTCCTGGTCACCGGTCGTGTGTCTTTCCTCGGCGCCGGTGATGCCACGCAGAAGACGCGCACGCCGATGGTGCTGTCTGCTGCCGTCGTTGCCTGGCCCAGCGCCACCGCCAGCACATCGCTCGTAGAGACAAGCTTCTCGCCTGGTCGCCGGTTCAAAAGAACCTCGATGTACTGCACGCGAAGGACACACTGCAGGTAGTGCTGCGGCTGCTGAGTGACGGAGAGGGAGAGACCGGGGACGTGGCTTGCAGATTTCGCCTCCCGAGCTGCAGACGCCGGGGACGGCAACGCGTTGGTGGTGCCTGCGGGTGCAGCCGGTGCTTTCGGAGTCTCCGCCGGCGCAGCGACAGTGATTGCAGAGGGCGTCGCTGTTTCCTCTAGCCGCACATACTCAAGGTGCTCTGCTGACAAAGACGAAGGAGTTGACCCTGACATCGTGGGTGGTGCGATGTACGGCCACGTTACAGCAGACACCCGCAGCCGCCTCTCGTCGCCTAAAACGCCTGGCTGTGGGCTGTGTGTCGACGCACGGCGTCGCAGCCCCGTCCCCTTGTCCGTGCTGCTCCCACATGCCGTCACAGAAAACCAGCGGGGCACGCCGTCCAACGTTGCACCGAGTGCACCGCCTGTCTGCAACACCGTGCCTCGTACGCCGCCCCTCGCACTGACGTCACCCTCGTCGGTTTCAGCGCTGTGAAAGAGCTTTAGAAAGGCCCGCTGGGAAGCCGTGACCATGCCCACCGCCTCCACCGATGGCGCCTCCGACAGCGGCACGTCGCTGTCGGACATCGCAGAGGAGAAGCGCGAAACACCGCTGTCCCTGACGGTGTGGTGCACCGGAGCAGAGGGCTGAGGCAGCAACCCGAGCAGCACCTCGCCTTCCGCCACTCCGTCTCCCTCGACGTAAAGCTGGTGCGTTGACAGTCCTTCCTTGGGACAAGCATTTTGAGAGAGGTTGTTGACGCGGAGCGGGGTCCCCGTGTATGAAAGCGCAGGCACCCTCTCCCGCTCCGCCTCCCCGTGCAGCCGCCTGGCAGGAGAGAGCGACGCGTCAGACCTTCTCACGTCCTCTGACATTGCTTTCTGCGACAACCCCTCCCCGTCCTCCCAGGTACCCGTGTCGTGCGCCCGCTGCAACAGCCGCTGCTGCTCCTGAGTTGGCAAACACTCCGTGGCGACGCCAGGAGCCACGGGCACGCTGCGTGGAATGCAGAGAGCACCGAAAACGACTTGCTGCACCGGCATGCGCAGCGTGGAGACACAATACGGCGTACGAGCTGCACTACCTTCCGCAGTGCCGTGCGACCGCTGTGTTGCGTTTGTGGGTTGCCCTCGATCTTCTGCGGAGAGTTCGCTGGAGGTGGCAGCACCTCCCAGAAGGCTAAAGTGCAATCTCCGACGACTCTCCAGCACACCGGGTCGCGTGTTCGGCGCGCTGCCGCCGTCATCATCGCTGTCGTTGGAGGAGCTGCTGGAAAACAGAAGTGTGTCTTCGCCTTCGCCTTCCTCTGCCTCGGCAACATTGCGATTTGGCACTGCCGCATGCCGCCCACCACTCTTCTCACTGCTACCGTTTTTTTCCTCTACCACAGGAGCGTGCACCGCAGAGCCGCCGTCCACGCTTATCAGAAAGGGATCAGTGGTAGTGTTAGTGTTGGTGGGACGGGGGTTGGGCAGGTCTGTTGCAACTCCCTCTTCCTCTGTCTCATCACTTGCCTCGTCAGCGCCGTTCGTGCAGGAAAGCACTTCTGGTTGAGTGAAGAGCACACGTGACGCCCGCCGGTGCGCCGCCGAGCGCCGCTGCGACCGAAACGCAGGAGCCGAAGAGGAGCGAAGCGCCCTACCCATAACTTCTTCTTCTGGCGCGCCAGCAGCGCTGCGCAGCATCTCCGAGTGGACCACTGCTACCTGAAATCCCGACGGCACATCAGCTGAGCGTACGGTATACAGTGGCGGTCCCTTGATACCACGGCCCCGATAGCGCTGTCCATCATCCTCGCTCACGGAGATGAAGCAACCATGTGGCAGTGTCGTGAGTACGCGAGCCTCCATCACATACTGATATCGGCACAGGATGCGCAGAGAAGGAAAGCCACAGGTCAGTTGGCTCTCATGCTGCTGCTGCCCTGCGTCCCCGTCCCCATCCAGCACGCTCCTATAAGTATCTGCATCACTGCAGCACTGCACCGGCCACATGTGCACCACCCGCTGATCCCCCCTGTTGACTCCGAGGGTTTCGCAAATGGCCGCGTTTTGTGGCGACGATCTCGTCGGTGGTTCGATGGGGAGTCGCTGAGTGGGCGCAGAGTGTGCAGCGGCGTAGGCAAAGGCGGAATGCGGCACACCCGCCAGCACACTCGCCGGCACCGTGTCGACAACGTCACTCAGCAGCATCTCACCCAGCAACAGCAGCAGCACCGGACACTCTGCTGACCCCTTCCCCCCTCCCTTACGTGAGACCTGTCGCGCCTTTGCGTGATGGGTGAAGCGCATCCACGCACCCCGTCGCACCAAAGCCCCCTCTTCGCCAGCAAGGTGTGTTTCATTCAGCTGAATTAACCACTGGAGGTCCACGGTGTCACCGTCGATTCGCGCGAGACGTGCAATTGCCAGCACGTCGCACTGCGTTATCGTATCAGCCCGTGGAACAGCCGAAAAGCTCGACGAGGGGTGCTGCTGCGACGGCGGCGGTGTCAGTGTTGGTGTAGTCTCATCTACCTGAACAAACGCCACACAATCACCAACCCTGTAGCCATGCATATCGCTGCAGTTGTGACTCTCGTCCTGCAACGGTGCAGAGAGACGCAGCAGGCTGTGCGTCGTGTCGCGCGTTCTCTTACGATTTAAAGTCGTTCGGCCTCCTCCATCCCGTTCCTCGCGGTGGTGCTGGTCAGGTATACTGTCAGTCACCGTCCGTGCGTTGCCTGCAGCGAAAAGAGAGGTGGACGGACAGGCAACGTTGGTCAGCCCTCTCGCACCTGCATTCGGCAGTGCATCCGACAACCTCCACAACGGGTAGCGAAGGCCAGGTGTGGAGAAGTCGTCGTGCTGTCGTACCTCGCCAGCTTCTTGCACCATCACGTCCCCGTTGACAGGGCATGAAGTCAGCGGGTTCGACGGAGTGGTGGTGGTGGAAGGGATAGCGCCACCACTGTTAGCCCCTACGGATGTACAGAGCACAGCGGGCCTGCGGTCCGCCTTGGCCGCCTTCCTCGGCGCTGCACGACGTTTGCTTCCGGTGTTGATGGCCTTGACGACGTCTTCTTTCGTCGTCGACAGGGATGAGTTGGAGGACCACGATGACCACGAAGACCACGACGACTCTAACGACGCCGCTTCCTTGCGTGGTGCAGCGTCGGACGCAAGACCCGCAGCGGCAGCAGTTCGTGACGGTGCATCGCGTGCGGGAAGGGTAACAGCGGTTGAGGTGCGGTGCTCGCCACCGTCACCGCCCGTATCCGCCTCTGCAACACACTCTCCCTCCGCTGGTGGCTCCTCATTAGTCGACTTAGTGTCCTGCAAGGCCGGGTGTGGCTGAGATATCGCTTCTGGTTCTGCGGTTTCCTGCCTGACTTCCAGCGAGGCAGAAGAGCGCGCCACCAACGCAGCCATGAGATCCTGCGTAGAGGTCGCTTCCGCCTCCCTGACAGCGTCGACTTGAACATCACGCAGCCACACCTGTGACGCGTTGTTTACTGCACTGGCTGAGTCTTCCACTTTGACGTCCGCTGCCTTCCACGCCTCCTGGGACGGGGAAAGCTGGAGGCTGTCCGAGCTGAAGCCGACGTACACAGCATCGCCGCTGGCCCTCTCCGCCGCTGCCGAGTGACCAAGCGGGTGTTTATTCTTGTCAGCCATCTCCGCAAAGGTAGGGAGCGGCGCCGGCACCACTACCCTTCCTCCCGAGTCTGTCTGCACGGTGGTACCGCGGCTGTAGCGGTTGTGTTTGCTGTACTCGGCTATCAGCTGTGCTCGCATCACACGCTGCTCTCGCTGCTGCTCCGCTGTTGTGGACGCCGAGACCACCACACCGTCAAACGGCACCGTTGGCGGAAGACGTGAAGATGCTTGCGACGGCGCAGGTTCTCGCGTCTCGCCGAGCCTCGCTTCCACATCAGCACCCTCGCCCACCGCTGTTAACATCTGACGTGCACACAAACGAGGAGCGGCGGTGGCTGTCGACGTTGCAGTAGCAGGAGGAAGAGCCACACGACGCTGCTCAAGGTACTCCAGCATGCGGTGCCGCATCCACCGCACCGTTGGGTCAGCTCGCTGAATTTGTGTTACGCTGCCGTACCGCAGCAGCACATTTTGAAGGGCAGCGTTGTCTTTGCTTCGTCCCCCTGCTGCCGCAGTGATGGGCGTAAGGGCGCTTTTCGCTTGCATGCATCGCTCCATCGCTATTGTGTCCGCCACCCGCAGCGCATCCGACACCCCGTGTTCCTTGAAGTACTGACAAATCATCCGGCGCGTGTAGCTCAAGTTGTCGCCGGCAGCTACACGGAGACGGTGCGAGGCCGTTAGGTGGGAGGTCCAGCCGTTGTGGCTCACCACCGTCGCCGCGTCGCTATTCCACAAGCTGCCCGTCAGGCGATCAGCGTTGCACGAGCTTAAGTTGCTCTCCGGTGGCTCGCACAAGTCGCGCGCGGCCACGTCCATCTCCACCTCCGCCGTCGTAAGCCGGCCCAGCTCATCTGGACGCCACACACGCAGAAACGAAAACTCCTTGCCTAATGATGCACCGCCCGCCGATCCGCTGATGTTCCCTCTGGAGGTTGTCTTCGCCTCCTCCATCTCTGTCTTGAGTGAGGCCTTGTGCCTGCCACTTCTGCGGCCACCACCACCACGTTCTCGATGTGAACCCGCTGGCGAATCGAGGAAGGGGAGAAGCTGTTGGTGGTGGCAGCGGAGCTCCACGGCTGTGGGGAGACGCACGTGACACCGCGACACCGGCAGCGAAAATGGTGCCACCCCATTGATACGGTGATGCACCATGAACTGCGTGTGGTACTTCAGGTGGGCGTCGTACAGCTGCCACTGCCGCCCGCCCACCTCCTGTGTGTTCTGCAGCACATCCACCACTCTCTGCTGCATTGCCGGATCGATCAGCTCCACTAAATAGAAGGCGTAGGTGTGGGGACGGTAGCCGTAGACGCTGTACCGGTGCACAACGCGGACGTCATGCACGAGCTGCTGGCCTGGTATGACGACGCCCTGCCGGCTCAAGACACGCACCACTACCGTCTCCAGCTGCGCCGCAAGCTGCTCAGGCGAAACGCTACGGTCGTACTGGGGAAGCAAAAAAGATGGATACGCGCCATGTACGTGTAGGCAGGCACGTCGCTGCGTGTAGCGTGCACGCAGCATCGTCGAGCTGCGACACGTCTCCTCTGATGCACCAGCCCCGTTCACGGAGGCGCACGAGTTGCCAGGAGCACTCGAGGGATGCGCGTCGCCCTGTCCTCGCTCGTGATTCTCGAGTGATTCGACGACGTGCACCGAGCGCGATGTGGGCTTGGGGGATGGAGAGATCACCGTGGTCCGTCGTGCTGAGTCCCCCGCACTAGCGAGCGGGGGTGGGTTGCTGCTCGGGGTGGTGCCCTTCGCTTCGGGTTCCAGCAGCGTTGCGAGTGGCACGGCGTCGCTGTGCCAGCTGCGGCTTCCGCTTCTCCCCTCCCGACGTGCAGCTGCAGGGGCCTGTGGGGAGCTTCCTACGAGCGGGAGATGAACGTAGCCGAAGAGGTGCAGCACCGGGCAGCGTGCCGACACACGGCGGAATACCGGCGAGAGCAGCACATCGCCCAGCTCCTCCTGTGGACGTCCGAGGGAGTGGGCAACGGATACCACTTGGAAGTACATAGGGGGAGTGGGGCAGCAGATAAAACAAAAGAGAAAACGTCCTCTGTAGTCAACCAGCCGCACGTAGGCAGAAGAGATGCAGCAGAGACACGGGAGAGGGTAACGTGTTAGCACGGGAGTTGCAAATTGTGAAAAAAAAAAAAGATGTGGCCGAGCACACGGTAAAGGAAGAGCTTGATAAAAGAAAGCAACACCTCCCCCCACTATCCTCACCCTCCTGTTGTACCACCTCACCGGAAGCAACGCAACAGAAGAGCAGACGGCACTGCTGCTGAAACTCGAAACGATGTGGAGCGACGTCAAAACCTGACCTTGTTTCCTTTCTCTACGACGTCCTTCCGTCGTCTCAGCAACACCAGCAAAGAACCTCCTCTTTTTTTAGGCTTTTTTTGCGTTTGTTTTCAGAAAACTAGCTGGTGAAATAAAGTAAGCTGCTCGAGAGGTGCTCAGGATGTGGACTGACAGCAGTGGAAGGAAGGGATAGCCGGCAAAGCTGTTCTAGTCTGCTTTTTTTTTTAGGAGAGGGTTTCTCAACGGGTGAATGCGTGAGGCAGGAAAACAAAAACACACACAAACAGCATCGGGCGACCACCAGACTCATGTATACGTCGGCGTTCTACCCCTACCACTGGTGTACCTGCTCCCTCTTCCTATGCTGTTCACACGCCTCTCGCGGTGGTGTGCGGCGACACCGGAAGGAAAAAAGAGAGAAAAATAAAAGGAAGAGAGAGAAAAGACAAGAACAGATCCAAGTGGTCGAAAGATAGCAACGGCTCAAAGTTCGTTGATGGAGAGGCACACATGTGTGCACTGCATGCTCAGAGTAAATACGATGCCTTCCTCATGCCCCCACGCTTTGTTGTGTGTGCGTGGAGCCATGTGTGTGTGTGTGTGTGTGTGTGTGCCGAAGGAAAACATGAAGGGGAGAGAAAATAGACGGCAGCGCAGTTTCACGTACTTCGTGCGCAGAAAGACGCCACACACACACACGCAAACTCTGCAAAGCACCTTCCAAAAAAAAAAGGAAGTGGAGAAGAGAGGGAGGAGGCAGTGCACTTCACTGTAGGCAAAAGTGGTGTGGGGAGAAGCGGTGGGGCGCCAGGGGCTTTCCCCATCAACGCGATCCGTGACGTCAGTGGGTTGTCAACACCCCAGACACTGAAAAAAGAAAGAAAGCACTGGCAAAGCAGTTCAAAGCGGCGAACAGAAAGATGGGTGTAGCAATGCAGCTATATCGCTTTTCATCACTCTGAATGTGGTAGTAGCGTTGCTGTCATCCACGCATGTATCTCCAGCTGTTGTGCCATTCTGTAATGGATAAATATCTCGCCCCGAAAAAAAAACGAGGTGCTTGTCCCTCCTTGACTTTTTTGCTTTCATATTTGTATGCTTAAAGCTGCGCATCGAAGCAGCGACAACGCAATGCACCACGCGGAGACCACCCGCCACACCCCGCCACCACTTTCCCAAGAAGTAAGTACTGAGACTCCCAGTGTGAAGAGAGCTCTACCCATGTGAAGGACATTCGATCACGAAAAGAACATCGCCCCTCCTCTGCGTTCCTTATTGTTTGCTTTCTGTTCTTCCCTTGCTGCGTTTTACAGCTTCAGCACCTTTGGTGGAACGCGAGTCTCCACCTCCACTACGTCGGCCTCGGAGAACAGGCCCATCCACAGCTTGTATGGAGGCACATTAAACTGACTCATCCTAACAGGGCAGCGCACCACCAGCTCAGCCCCTTCCACTGCCTTTGTGCATTCGATCGAATGGCTCTCCCCGTGCAGATTCAGCGTCCCTAGCACGCGGCTCTCCGTGTCGGCGGTGACGTCGAAGGTGATTAGAGGGTAGCGTGGCACGTTCAGGACGTAGCTGCGTGTCCGCCGTATCAGCCGCTCCACCTCAGAGTAATTCAGCGGAAGCCGTTCAAACCGTGATGGCATGTAGACCTCGCACTGTGGCATCAACGAATCCGCGTCTACTTCCACCTGCTGCACCTGCCGTTCACGGCGGTTTACAAGAAACGAGAAGCGCTGCACCCTAAAGCGTAGCGGGCGGCCCAGGTAGCGGCCCAGCAGACCAGCAGGCTGCACGTAGACGTACATGTCCACATCTCGCAGCTCACTGCTGCTCGACATACGTTTACCAGGCCAGCTGAGCATCACGGCATCGCCCCGCTCAGTACCTTGTTCACCTCTCCTCTATGGCTTTCTTGTTGGCTGGGTGTGTGTATGTGTGTGCAATGCAGAAAACAGCGTGCCGTGGAAACACTGCACGAGAAAAATGCGAGGTGGGCAGGTGTAAGAGAGAGGGAGAGGCGGGGAGGGAAACAACATGGCTGACGTCATCACGCACGTGTACATAAACCATCACCATCACCCTCTGTTTTACGTGGGACTCGTGTAAAACAGTGAGGTCGGCTCAAGTGCTCGCAAGGCACATACGCACATGGGCAGCAGCTACTATGCGGGCAGCACTTAGACTTTGTAAGTGCACAGATCCACTGAGAAGCCACGATAAGTCGAGGTGCGCAGCTGCCGCTCCGAGAAAAGCGCCTATCAATCTATGCTGGAGGAGATGGAGGTCATTTGGAAAGCCTCCATAGAGAGAGAGAAGGCAGCAATAACATTACAAGTCCCATGACGGTCGGCAGTGCTGATTGCATCAGCAATCACTCATCAGATCTCCTTTTCGCAGCTGCAGCCGCTGCTGCAACACTTGTTGTTGTTCGCCGGAATTGTGCGTTTGAACATGGAGTACATGAGACAAAAAAAAAACGGGAAAACGCTGAGATGTCTGTCACACCACGGACGTGGCATAGAACAGCGTAGGACTAAACTATACATCAGAAATTGAAACAAGTACGCTCAACACCAACTCAGCGGCATTGGCAACGAGAGCGTAGAGGCGTGGAGTGAGGGAGAAGGAGTGTCATCGCCTCCCTCACGCACACACACACACACACACATACACATCCGTCACCCTGACAAGACGCCGCACGACGCTGTCCTTCGCCCATGATGACAAGCGCACTACAACAGCTGAAGAAGAAAAGAAAAAACGGTGGACAGAGCAGATCACTCGGCACCCTCCTTCCTCACCTTCGTGCTGCTCAACAAGCAAAACAGCAAATCAAATCCAAATGATAGTAGGAGGCGTGACACGCACGAAAAAAAGATTTCCGCCCTTCATCTTTACGGGATCCGCCACGGAGGCTGTGTGTTTGAGTGTAAGAGTATGTGTGTATGTGTGCGTGTGTGTGTAAGTCTGCTCCTACCGCTGCATCCTGCGTCGCACCCGACGCGTCGCAAGAATTCCTTCACCGTATAGATTTGCCGTCTAGGTGTATCAACCCGCAACGCACGTCGCCGACTGTGCAGTGCAGAAAAACAAGGCGTAGGAAGCAGTGCCCCTTCTTCTGCAACTTTTTTTCTCTAAAAACCTAGAGCACCCGCACATATATATATATATATATATATTAGCAGGAAACCACTCAATCCATCCAGCTGTTCACCCTCCCTTCCACCAGACAACGACATAAACCACGGTCATCATTCTACCGCAGCACAGGGAGAGGGGTAAAGAGAGGGGAAGCGAAGCAGCGTGCGCTACTCATCGGTGGACAGAAGCAGCGCCGTTCCACGCTTCGTGTACGTCTCCGGTACCGCGTCGCCGGCGTCAAGGTCCACCGCCACAACGTACGATGGGCGCTCACGTGTACCGGTGCGGATGGGATACATATACAATGGACACTCGTACACGTTCGCCGGCTTCGGCTTCCCAGTACGCAGCTTCGGCTTGAAGTGGATCACCGGCATGGCCGCGATCAGCTCCATCGGACGTGGCTCGCAGAGTGTGTTGGCCTCGGCGCTCCAGCCCGCACCCTCCAGGAAGATACCACGCACGTAGGCACCCTTCTTTGGTCGGTGGGCGATGGCCCGCTCCTCGCTTGGCAGAATTGCGAAGTCCCAGTCGTACTGGTCAATCGATATTTGATCGCGCCGCGCCTGCTGCTGCTGCAAGGACTTGAGGAAGCCGGTGGGGTAGGTAAAGCCGGAAAGCCAGAAGACCGTCGGCGTGCGCTGGCTCCACAGACGCATCTGATCCACGCGGTCCACCAAGTCCACCGCCCAGCTGGCGAGAGGCTTGAGGCTTGGGTAGGCGCTCATCCATGGCGGTGGCACACGGCCCAGCAACAGAGCGTTGAAGATCGTCTCCAGCTCCTCGGACATGACAATCTCACCCTTCACGGCACGACGGAGCTCCGCCTTCTGGCGGTGTATCTTCTGCAGTAGCACGTTGTACCGCTGCACCTCCTGCAACAGACACGTGTTCAGCGCATTATCGCGATCGCCCTCGGTGGACTCGTAGATGGCGGTGTAGTCCAGCAAGCCAGGCGTAGCCGTCTTGCTTGGCTCATCAATCGACGCGAGAATCTCCAGACAGCGCTCCTCCTGTGTCATTACCTGCGCACCGCCCGCACCACCGCTGCCACCGCCACCACCACCGCCGTCACGCACGAGTGCGGTGTTGACGCTGATGAGCGACTCGAGCAGCGCCGTCGACTCTGCAATGCGGCTGGCGATGTCAGCGTTGGCGTGTTGCCCAAACGCCTCCGGGGGGTCCGTGATGGGAAGCTGAGCGCAGTGGTTCTTGTAGGCTTGGAGGGTGCTGCAGTCATCGGGGATGTAGTACTCCTCCGCTGCGGCGAGGGGGTAGCGGTCCTGTGTGATGGCTTCTGGGCACATGTACTGCGCCATGTACGTGTTCAGCACACGCCGGTCCCAGTCGTCCGTCACACGACCTCCGTAGGACGCCTCTGCGATTAAGTAGCGAATCGTCACAAATGGGACGTCCTCGACGGAGTCGGAGTGCATGTGGTCGATGTACAGCTGAATGATGTTCTCCGACACCTCGAAGTCGGACGAAGTGAAGTCGTAGAGGACGTTGTAACCTAAGGTGCCGTACTTACGCCGCTCCAGCAGCACGCTGTGGAAGAAGCAGAGACTAAAGAGGAGGTTGCGGTAGATCACCGGGTGCTCGGCGCCGCGGGTGGCGAGGTCGTCCTCAGAGAATGTGTTGTACAGTCGTTGCATGTTCGCCTTAATCCCCTTCGGCGGCTCCGTCGTCATCTTGATCGCCCGCTGCAGCACTCCGATGGGGAACTGCGGGGTCGGCACGGAGCTCAGCCACAGACGGAAGTCGCGGTGCGGGTTCTGCTCGCAGATCACATCGATGATCTTCTCCAGCTCCACTAGCCACGACACCATCAGGTGGCAGTTTGCTAAAAAGACCCACCCACCCGTTTGACTGCACTCCTGTAGTGCACGCTTCGCGTTGTCGCCTTGACCCTGACCGAGCGCAAGCACCTTCAGCTGACGGCCTTCACGCTGCGCAAGCACCTGCAGCTGGTTCGTCGGGTCGACACCCGTCGACAAGACAAAGATGAGCGGAATCGTGTTGGTGCTCTCGTCGTAGGTGTCCTTGAGGTTGAAGGCAGGTGGGTCCACGAACTGGCTACCCAGCTTCTCCTCGATGAACTCGTAGACCATGAAGACGAGTCGGTCTGGGCGGAGGCAGCGGGTAAATATCATGCGCTGCAACGCGTTCTGCCCGCACCGCGCCTCCCACTCCTCCGGCAGCGCCGCCTCCTCTGGTCGTTCCAGCAGGTACCACTGCTTCCATTCCTCCGCGTGCTGCTCAAAGTGGGCTGCGATGCCGTGGAAGGCGCTGAGGCGGTCGAGCTCCAAGACGTGGTCCCAGGCGCGCTCCGACAGCCACCCCGCCGCCGGGTTTGGCACACGGCTCTGCTTATCCACCACCTGACCCCCACGCATCATGAAGACGTACTCCTCTAGATTCACCTGCCCCTGCGCCTGCAGAATGCGCATCGTCATGTGGAAGGCGAAGAGAAGCTTGTGACGCTCGAAGAGGCCACGGCACGTGTTGTTGTACACGGCGGCGGTGTGCCACTCGTTCAGCGTCTTGATGCGCTCCTCCATGCTGTGCGACACAATTTTCTCCGACGAGCGGCGGATGCTGGTCTGAAAAAGCTGAATATAGGAGTCCAGCGCGAACTGGTACATGCTGTCGATGGCGCCGAGGTCGGCGAGGACGAAGAAGAGAATGGAGGCGCGTCGTGCAGACTCGCGGTACTCCTCACGGGCCTCGCGAATCTTCACGGAGGTGACCTCCGCCTCCTGCAGCTGCGTCTGAATGTTTGCCGCCGTCACCTTTGCGGTTTGTAGTGTTTCAATGAGTCGCTGGTTCTCCAGCAGGGACACCTGCGAGGTGGACAGGAGGTCGAGGATGTCCTCCTCCAGCTGTTTCATCTCCTTCTTGGCGGCTGCCGTGCTCAGGATCAGCTGCTCGTTTTCATGCTCCAGCTCCGGCTTCTCCTTCTCCACCACGATCTTCAGCAGCTGCTCCTCGAGGCCCTGCTCCTTCACCGCGAAGTTCAGCAGGCAGACCTTCGTGCACGTCTCGGGTGTGTAATGTGGGTTGGGCAGCCGTGTCGTGATGTACAGCTTAAACCCCTCCTTAAACTCCACGTAATTGTCGCCCACCTTCACCAGCTTGCGACTACCCTTTGTGATGAAGGAGCGCGACATGATAGGGTCGAGTAGGGGGTCAATTTCCTCAAGCACGTCCTGCAGCAGCAGCGGGCAGCCGAACTGGATGGCGTACTCCACCGTCTTCTGAAAATCCGGCTGCTTCGGGTCGATCACCTTCAGCCCGTTGTCGCGCTCCATCCGCTTCACCCACTTAATCGCCTGCTGCTGCGGGTCGATCATGAGCGGGTAGCGCGGCCCATACGCCACCATCGCGCCGTTCTCCTTGCTGAACTCATCACCCGGCAGCCCCGCCTGCTGCCAGTCGCGCACCTCCGTCGGGTCTGCTAAGAAGTCCACGAAGTCGTAATCGCGATTCAGCGGCAGCTGCACTCGCTTCACCTCCTTCAACCAACTCTGCCACAGCATCTGCCGGTAGTCCGCGGTGAAGGCGCCGCAGTAGCACATAAAGGCGCAGGCGAGTAAGGTGTCGCCGTTGATGTTCTCCAGCGCCGCCTCGAAGCGCGCGATGGACTGCGTCCACCGCCCTCGCTCGCCCTCCAGCCCGTCGACGATGATCTCAGCCTTGTTCAGCTTATCCTGGGTGGCACGTGCCTCGGCCATGAGGCGATTCTTCTCCGCCACGTTCGCCTGCAGGTCCGTCTCAAGTTGTCGCACCTCGTCCACAATCTTTTGCAGCTTCTCCTCCTTCTGTCGCAGCATCTCCTCCTGCGCCCGCACCTTCTGCTGCGCGTTCTCGTTCTTTATGATTTTCGGGTGCACCTCCTTGTAGATGTTGCCGTACTTGTAAATGGCGATCACCCACTGACAGAGACCACCCGCCGCCTTAGACACCGCGCTCGCCGCGGCTGGTGTGAAGTCGTTGCGCTTCACATACTTCTCCAGCGCGTTCAGCAGCTTCTGATCCGTCATGTCGTGCGATTCATGGTAGGTCTTGAGCATGTCGATGAACTTCGGCTCGCTCAGCGACTTCTTCGCCTCGTCCCAGTCAAGTTTGCGATGCAGCGCAGTTTGTACCGCCTCCATCACCGTGCGGATCATTGCCGCTGGCGTCTTGTACGACTTCACCTCGTTGATGTCGCTCTTATCCAGCTTGTCGAGCGCCGCCTGGGCCTCCAGCAGGGTGGGCATAGCGCGGTCCAGGTCGGTCTGCGCCTCTGCCTGATCGGCCAGGGCGGCACGCTTTGTCTGCTCGATCTTCACCTTCTCCGAAGCTACGAGGGTCTGCTGCTCTTCGGCAATGTGTTGGCGGGCCTGAATGCTCTCCGTTGCCTTGCTCACCTCGGCAGACTTCGCCTGCAGACGAGCGTCCTGCACCTTTAGCTCCTCACGCATGACACTCACCGTCACCTTGGTCTCCTCCAGCTTCGACATACCATTCGCAAGCTTGTCGCGCTGCTCGATGATGCTCACCTTCTTGCTCTGCAGCATCGTACGGAAGCCGCGGACGAGGTCGATGAAAGACGACGGTGTGACGTAGGTGTGTCGGTGGATCTGCTCCCGCATCTGCTCCGCTTTTTGGTTCGTCGTGTCGTGCAGGTACACGAAGAGATCGCTGATCGTCTCCAGCAGCGCGTCCGACTCGGCCTCGTCGCGCGAGTCACGCAGGTGCCGCAGCCCAACCTCCTTCAGTGCCTCGTTCGGCCAGGCGTAGTACCAGTCAATGGAGGTGCACGAAACGAGTGCAGGGAACTGGCGCAGTCGCACACGGAACAGCTTTTGGGCGGGTGACATGGCGATGACAAGATGCAGGTGTTGGCGCGCCTGTCGAATAAAGAAGTTGTAAAGCTCATCCGGCGTGTCACGGCAACCGTTCAACAACGCCAGCTTGCGCACCTCGTCGTTGATCTGCTGCACGTCATCTTTCGCGAACAGGTTCGGCACCTCCCCGGCGGAGAGCATGTTGTTGAGGTCCTCCAGAAACGACGACTCCACGAGCTGGGTGTCTGCAATGTAGAAGACCTTCTGCTGACGCTTGACACCACAGGCGCGGTAGAGGGTGCGCAGATCGTCGTGGAAGCGCTCCTGGTCGTACTTCTTGTGAATCTCAATCGTGAACATCGTGTAGCCGGCGAGATACGTGGCGAGGCGACTCAGCGAGTTGCGGCCGCTGCCGCCCAGACCAACCAGCAGCGCGTTGCCCTGCGGCTGACGGAGCACGCGGTGGATGCGGCAGAGATGCTCCAATGCGTCGGCGAAGAAGACGATGTTCATCGGTCGCGCACCTGGCTCGGCGTTGTAGTTGGTGAGCCCCTCCTCCACGATGTGTCGCAGCTGCTCCAGTGACGGAGCCAGCTTGTACTTGGCCATCTCGTCTTGCTCCCCGTCAAGGAAATCTACGAAGATCGGGTTCTCATTCTCTGAGACGACGGTTTGGTTCTTTGCGTCGTGCGAGCGTGCCTTGAGCATACTCGCCCATTTGGTCTGGAACGTGTTGTTCAGCCGGTCGTTCAGCAGCTGCTTAAACCACGCTTTGTCTGCCGGGTCATTCATGCGGTCTGAGAACACGCGCTGCGACTCGTGCACCCACAACGCCACGAGCTGCTCCTTGCTCGTAATGGCCTCCAGGTAACAGCCGTAGATGCCTTGAAACACCTTGCTGAGGTCGCGCAGGCTGAAGAGGTAGTGCGACTTGCTCGGGATAGGGAGGAGGTCAGTGGAAACCTTCGTGTACACCTCGATGGTGGCCCGCACAATGGCGTCGACGTAGCCCTTCAGATCCGCGTACGGCGCAAAGCGGTGACCAAGGATGGAGGAGAAGATGTTCACCAACACTGCCTCCGCTGGGAAAGCCACGTTGAACACGTTCAGCTTGCTCAGCAGTCGCGCTGTGATGTCGGGGCGGCCGTAGGTCATGCAGCATAGCAGCTGCATATCATTCACCATGCGCTTCGAGCGCGTTGTGCGGTCGTACCAGTACCCGTTGTCCATCCACTGCCGGAGCAGCTCCAGCGGCGGCTGCGCACCAAAGATCTCTTTAGCTGGCATGTTCAGGTCCTCGATCAGGCACACCATCCGGCGACCGCCAGGGGGGTTGCAGACCTTTTTCGAGGTGTGCTCCATGCGACCCTCGATGATCTCCTGCACGTTCTTCGCCGTCGTCTGGGCTGAGAAATGCAGATGCGTCGTGACGAAGGCGTCCTGCGGCAGGTCGTGCAGCACCTTATGAGCGATGAGCGACTTGCCGGTACCCGTCGTGCCGACCAGCACCAACTGCACACGACTGCGCACCAGCTGAGAGACCATGTAGGCGTAGCGAACCGTGTCCACGGTGGGCACGATCTGCTCGTAGTACGGCATCCCCTCCGGTGGCGCGAACGGCTTCTGCACCTCCGGGTGCTCCGCCCAGCCCACCCACCGCAGCGTCGACAAGTCCGGGAAGTACTCAAAGACGGTCTCCGTTGAAGGGAAGGAGGAGTCCATTTCTCGCACAAAGGCATCTAGCTTGCGCCGCGAGTCCGCCGTGAGGCTGCCACCGACGGCCCAGACAAGCGAGAAGGTTGCCATCATCTTCAGCTGCACGAGGTAGTTGTCGCCGGCCTGGGCAGCTTGGTAGCGTGCCCCGCCGGGCAGCACCGCCGCCGCCTCCGTGTTCGCCAGTGCATCCAGCATCGTCGTGAAGGAGCGTACCGTGTTGAACTCGGTCGTTGCGATGAGATCTGCGCACTCAGCCTTTTTGAACTCCAGGGCTCGGGTGAGGGCGTTGTCGATGAAGCTCTGGAGCTCACTGAGCGTGGTGTCGGGCTTTGGGGCGTTCATGGCCACCTCAAAGAGCCGTCGTGACTGCAGCCAGGTGCTGATGAAGGGCCGCCAGGTGAGGTCCTCCACGCTGAAGTAGACCATACCGCAGCGGGAGACCGTTGCGGGCGAGGCTTGCGAGAGGTCTTGCACTTCGAACAGCATACGTACCGTCGGGTTCATGTTAATGCGCTCACCAGAGTTGAGAGTTAGCATCTTGTTGTCATCTAGCACTGTGTTCATGCTCTCGATCCACAGCGTGTCGACTGGGCCGTCAAACACCAGCCACTTGTAGCTCCGGTCCGTTGCGTCACGGCATATCTGCCGCATGAGATCTGACAGGATTCCGTCCTTCCACTCACGCGTGGCTTGGTTGTAGCTGCCGTACAGCTCGTCCATCGTGACGGACTTGGGGTTCAGCAGGGACTCTTTCACGATCTCGTAGGGCCCCTCCACCCCGGCGTCCTTCAACCGCTTCAACGCCCCCGCAAGTGTGCGCCAGGTAATGGTCTTGCCAGACGCGGTGCGGCCCACCACCATCACACCATGGCGGGTGTGCAGGGTGTCCCAGAGGTGCAGACACTTGGTGATGATATGCTCGTTCATCTGCAGCTTCTCCGCCTGCAGCTCGTCCACCGTGGCGGCGCGCAGCTCCTCCAAACCGGCCCCTTGCGGGGTCACGCCAGGGAAGAGGTCACCGAGCATTCCAAGAAACAGCGGAACGTCCTCCTTTACAAACTTGGGCAGGTTCATGTCCTTCATGGCCTTCAGGCACAGCTGCTGCTCCGTCCCCGGGAAGTTCTCCCGCTTTAGGTTGCCCGCCTGCACGAGCACCGCCTTGATGTTGCGCAGGGAGAAGTCGTAGTGATCCTGCTTCGACAACTGCTTCTCCATAAGCTCATACAAAATCGAGACCTTCTTTGACAACGGCTCCGACTCCTCAAAGCCCTCGGAGAGCAGCGTAATTTCGCAGATGAGTGTGAAGTCCGGCACCATCATCGAGATGGGGCGCAAAAGAGCCTTCAGGTTGTCAGGCAGCTCTGACCGGCCGGCGTAGCCGGGGTTCATCGTCACAAACAAGCCGCAGTTGACATTCAACGGGATCTCCGCCCCCTCAAATAAGAAGTGCTCCTTGTTCTCCGAGACCGCATTGAGGATGGACAGAATCTGCTGCGCCACGACGGAGAGCACCTCCACCTCAATACGGTTGAACTCGTCGAAACACGACCACGCGCCGGTCTGCGCAATGCCACTCAGCATACGCCCCACGGAGCGGTAGTCGAGGCCGTCTGAGCAGTTGAACACCATCACATACTTGCCAATCGCCTTGCCCAAGTCCTTAACCGTCTCCGTCTTGCCAGTGCCAGCCGGGCCCTGAGGAAGTCCACCACGGCACAGCTGCAGGGCCGTCGTCAGCGTCATGTACGCCCGGTCGGTCAGACCTGTCACAACGAGGCGACCGCTGTTGCCCAGATACTCGTAGTCGTACCGCACCAGCGCACTTGCCTGTCGCACGACGCACGTCGCAGCGGCACCGTCAGCGCTGGCTGGGTTGTTACCCACTGCATTTGAGGGGTCTTTGTTCATCTGCAGCCCGACTGGCTCACCGGCATGACCGTCGTCTTCTGCGGCGGCGCCGGCTCCGCCGCTACCACCACCACCACGAACGCCAGCGCCACTCATGCCGCCCTGACTGTTGTTCGACGTCTCCTGGTAGAAGCGCAGTTGCCGTGACCACTCGAAGTCGTCCACCTGATAAACGCGGTGGCCGAGGAGGTGGCGCAAAATGTCGCGCGAGTGCACCTCGATGGTGATGAGGGAGACAAGTTTGTTGCGCTGCAGCCTCGACTGCGGCTCCCGCACCATCTGGCAGTACTTGCGAATGAGGCTCTTCCACTTCTTGTACACCTTGTAGAGAGGGGACGCCTTGCGTCGGGCGAGGCTCAGACCGTTGTGGTGGAGGTCCCCGTACTCGATAATAGCAACCTCCGTCTGATGCGTCCAGTTCATGCAGGCAGCCGTGATGAGCGCCTGGCCCTCGTGCTGCTCCACCCACTGGCGCAGCTTGTCGCGGTTGATTGGACGACGTGGGGTGTAGACGTTTTGTTGCAGGTCTGCCAGTGTGTCATTCAGGCAGGACTGCACTGTCTCCCGCATCTTCATCTCAACGCGGTGCAGCCACGTCTCGACAGGAATGCCGTCGATCTGCAGCGGTGGACTGAACGGCACCTCCTCACCATCCGCAGCCGCCATCCCTTCCGCAAAAACGCGGCTGTTACGGCTTGTGCGCAGCGCCAGCCGGTAGAGGCCCTCGAAGCACTTGCGCAGGTGCGGCTGCACCTTCTCCGGCTCCTTTGCGTGCCCCAGAATTTCCAGCAGGTCGTCGTTGGAGAGAAAGTAGAACCGCGGGAAGCTGCGGCGACGGTCCTCGAGAAACCCTTCCAAGCTGCGCTGGATCAGCTCAAGGTCACTGTTCATGCTGTTCAGCTGATCCAGTAGGCTGTCGCGGCGGGTGCTACGCACGACATTCGGGTCGCTGATGAGGCGTGCGATGATGGCGAGCCACTGCGCGTGGATGGAGTCGAACCTCTTTGACTCGGAGACGAGCTTGCGCTTGATGTCCTCGCTGCCTACAAAGATGCTCTCCAGGTACATCCACTTCGTCTGGACACCGAGCAAGCCTTCGATTGTGTCTGCCACCTGCGACAGCAGTTGCTCCCACTGAATCACGCGCGGGCGGAAGCTGTCCACGAAGCGCGACATCTTCATCGAGCTCAGCATCATCAAATGCTCCGTCAGCGCCGTGTTAATGTCCTCGACAGCGGCGATCTTGTGGTATCCTTGGTACGGCTCAATGATCAGCACCGTCTCCTCCCAGAAGAGAGTGATCTTCTCGAGGTCAGTCTCGATCTTCAGCTCCTCGCGTGCGGCGACGGCCATGTTGCTGATGAACTCTGCCTGCGACTCCACGTGCACGTCCATCAAACGCTGTAGGCAGAACGACTCCTCATCGTCGAGGTTGAAGTCGGTGTCTAGCTGCACCTTCAGCTGCTCCCAGTGGCGCGGACGGATGGCTGGCGTGCGCAAATCGTCGATGATGGGCAAAATTCGCTTGATGAGGTCAATGTCCTCCTTGAGCTGCTGCCACACATCCAGCTGCTCCATGTCCTTGCGCAGCTGCATCACCTCGCGTCGTGTCGCTTCGATGTCCTCCAGCATGCGCTCGCTGTTCAGTGTCATGAAGTACGTGTGCTTCCACGAGTGGGTGTGCGTGCGCCAGTCGCGTACCAGCATCCACAAACGGTTCAGCAGCGTCAGCCGGGCCTCCGCCTTCACCAAGTCATCCAGAGGCGGGTGCTCCAGCCCGAAGATCTCGATTCCCTGCTGCAGACTCTTCTCCAGATTTCGCAGCGAAGCAGCCTTGCGCTGCAGCGCGTCAAGGTGGGTGAACGCCTCTGCTGTCTTCAAGCTCCACGTCGTCGGTGCTTCATCACGCACCTGCTGAGAGAGCGCGAAGCTCTTAGATGCCAGCGCCCGCAGTTCCGCCTCAACTTCCACACGGAACTGCTCCTTGTACACGTCAAGCTGCTTGCGAATTTCGGTCAGCTGGGCCGTGTAGGCCTCGAAGGCCTCCGGCAGCGCCTCACACCGCTCCACGTCAGCCGGGTCGACGCCGCCAAAGCTGTACGCCTCGCTTGTGATGAGCGCAAACTTCTGTGAGAGCAGGTCGAACTGACCCTCGACAGAGGGCAGCGCGTCGAGGGCCACGGTGCATTGTCGTATTTGCTCCCCCAACTGGTCGAGCGTCTTGGGCTCGCGCTTGAGTGTCTCTGTCGTGAGCTTGAAGGCGTCGTAAGTGCTGTTCAGCTCCTGCTTCGCCTCGGCGTACAGCAGGCTGTGGTAGTGCTGGATGACAAACTGACACTGCGTGCGAAACCTCTCCTTCATCTTGGTGAAGTCCAGCTGCAAAAAGACGACATCAGCAAACACCTCCTGCTTCTCGACACCCTCGCGACGCTGGGCGACGTGGTCCATGTTGATACGGTAGTCCTCCAGCTTCCATCCCTGCTTGATGCGGCGGTCCTGCCGCTGCGTCGTCCACAAGTTATCCGTCGACGAGGACTGATGCAGCTGCCAGGTGAGATTCAGCTTGTCACGCACCTTCTCCGCAACGCTGGTGAAGGCGTCCTGGATGCGGCTGAGTGTGAGGATGGTGTCCTGGTCACCCGTCATGTGCTCGTAGTAGGAGCCCTGAAGCGCCAGCAGTGACTCCCCCTTTGGGTGGGCGTAGCGCACGGCGGTCGTGTTGTGCGCCGCGAGGTACTCCTCCGTCTCCGCGTGCAGGCGCTGCTGCAGCGAGTCCTCCAGCCGTGGTAAATCACGCACCACCCCAATGATCGCCTTGCAGATGTCGTTGACCTCCTGCGACAGCTCCGCCACGGAGGGCGAGGCGTGAATGACGGGTTTGTGGTCAGCGGCCACACTGATCAGGACGTTGAGGCGGAATACCTTCTCGTCCAGCCTGTCTGTGCTGCTCTCCTGCGGCAGCACCCGTTCCACCGTTGAGAGGGAGCGCTTCACCATCGTACGCAGGGCCTCCTCCAGCTTCAGCTCCACCCGCTCCACGTAGGCGTGCCACTCGCGCCGCACCACGTCGCTGGCCCCGTAATCCTCTCGAAAGTATTGGAACACGCTGTACAGCTTCTGCACAATGAGCCGATATATCTTCGTCACCTTTTGGATAACGGCAGCGCGGTACGACTTCTGCTTTGCTGCAAACGCCTCTGGGGTGTAGATGACTTTCTTCTCCACCAGCACCGCAAGCGTGTCGGCGATGAGGTTGCAGTGGTAGTCCGTGAAGGTCCCACAGAATTTGAAGTCGTCCACGATGGACTGGACCTGGTCGGCCTGCACGCGACACTCCCGCACAAAGTACTCCACGATGCCCTGCGAGTTCCACAGAAGTTTATTCAGCCCGGGCTGAAACTTCGCGTCCATCGCGTTAATGCGGAGAGCAAAAAGGCGCAGCTCCTCCTTCGACAAGGAGTGCACCACCGCGTTGTGCAGGCGAACAGCGATGGACACGTTCTCGCGAAAGAGACGCAGCCGCTCCTCACGGACACAGATCTCCGTCACCTCCGCGGGCACCGGCTCGCCCATGCGCTGCCAGCACCGCGCCTCCGCAAAAAGCAGCAGCAGGTCCATTGGGAAGTTCACGTCGTACAGCGGGGGGTGCTCGACATCGGTGCCAGTCGAGGGTCGCTGCATGAGCAGGTAGACGTCCAGCATCTCCGCCGGTTTCGATGGAATCGTCGCAATCCACTCGCTGTAGGCTTTCCGCATGTACTCGCGCAAAATGCGATCCAACCGGTCGTACTGCTGCGAGGCTTCTTCCTTCTCTGGTGAGTTGGGCAGCGCGTAGCACCGGCGTAGGGTGACTTGCTCGTTCGCCAGGAACGCGAGACGGAACGACGCCCACGCTGCCTGCCCGGCCAGCGGTGGGTGGCGGTAGAAGATGGGTGGGATGCGACCAAAAAAGCGCTGCATGTCTCCCTGCACCAATTTAAGGTGCTGCGCGAAGAGGCGGAAGACGCGGTCGGTGTTGCGGTCTAGCTGCATCAGCAGCTCCTCGCTCTTGCTGATGAGGGTGAAGGCTTCGATCACCTCGGCTCCCATCGACACGGAAGCTACGGCGTCAAAGGCTGCGGTGATAATCTGTCGCATCATCACGCTCAGGTTGTCCACATCCGCCTTCAGCGCGCGGTAGTCGTCCACCCACTGCGTCGACTTCACGTCGAGCACGTTGTAGGTAAAGTGCTGCAGCACCTCCATCTTGGCCTTGAACGCGCGCTGGATGTCCATCAGCTGTGACTCCAACTCCGGGCCCTTGTTACCACGAAAAATAGGCAGCTTGCCTTCAAATAGCCCCGCAGGCGGCCGTATCACGCTGTCCAGCTCTGGCACATTAAGAGGCGCCCCTGCAGGAATGTGCTCCCTGCCAAAGCCGGACGGCTTCGAGCGGCGGCTGGTGCGGCGGTGCGTTGAGACGTTCGTGCTGGCCCGCGCAATGGAGGTCGGAGGCACGGCCTCGCCATCTGCCCCACCACTAAACCCAAACTGCAGCTGACTCAGGCAGATCTCTTTCAGGTTCTGACACCGGTGTCGCACAAAGCCGTCCATCTCGTTCAAGAACGACTCATCGAACTCCACCTTCTCCCCTCGCTCAATGCGAAGGCGGCGGCGGGTGGCGGCCAGCATGCGGCGGCACTCCGTCAGCCACGCCTCTCCTGCAACCATGCTGTCCTCCAGCGCCTTCATGCTGTCGACCACGTCGCCGGCGAAGATGGCCTGCACGTTTATCTTGCTGCTGCAACGGCTGATGATCTCACTCGACACCATGCGCAGCAGGCGGATTATGCGCTCCTTCTTGTAGTACTTGGAAAAGATGAGAATGAGTTGAATCCGCTTCAAGACGTCCTGCACCACGCGTGGTATCTCGCCCAGCTCTGCTGTCGCGAGGCGCTCGCAGGGCTCGCTGAGAGTAGAGAGGTAGCGCAGGTTGTCGTAGGCCTCCTCGGTACCACGTTCAATGTCGCTGCGGAGGCTGAGGAAGGGCTCGAGGTAGTACAGCGACTTCGCGTCTTTGAGCACCTTCACGACGGCCGCCACCTCGACGCGGTTGAGCTGGGTGCGAATGTTGCCCAAATCCCGCGCACGTGCACGCCAGTACTGCAGCTCCTCCAGCGGCCCTGCGCCGTCTTCGTCATCCGTCGTGGTGTCCCGCTCGCTGACGACCGCCTTGATCTGCCGGGTCCAGTGGATCACTGTTGCCTCGTAGCGCTGCACAAGTTCGTGGTCGGTGTGCGCCTGTGCGTTGCCCTCGATGGCCAGGTCGCTCGGCACGTACAGTACGGTTCGCCCCTTCAAGCCGTTGACGTCCTCGACCACCGTCGCCATGAAGCGATGAAGGGCGGCGTGCACGTCCTTGTGAATGCTGGTGGGCCACGGGTTGTGTAGGAAGGTCGGCATGATGATCTGCTGGGTTGTGCGCAGGAAGCTGTCGAGCAGGTGTGCTCCGCGCAGGGTGCCCCACATCACGTAGTTCTCCAGCGTCTCGCGCAAGAGGGGCTTGTCAGCCTCGAGGCGCACAAAGTACGCGACGTCGTTGCACACACCAGGAATGCTGCCACGCAGGGCCAGCTCCGGCGGGCCAGCGACGATTTGCAGCTTCGGCTTTGGCGGTGCAGCAGCAGCAGCCGCGTTGGTCGTGGTGATGCTGGCGGAGCGGCCCCCGTCGCTCAGAGCAAAGGCCTGAAAGGCGGCGGTGTTGCTGGCGGCATCCTCCTCCACGTCGTCCTCCGCACCGCTGGTTGGGCGGCTGCGATTGAGTCCGTTCGCCGCCTCCTTTGTCGCCGTGCCGCGTCGCGACGACGGCCGCGCTGTGTTCTGCAGTGACGGTCGGCCATTGCCGATTTTGTGGCTGACGGCGTGACCGTTCGTCATGTCGGCCTTTTTTGCCTTGGTGGGGTTGACCGGGGGTGGCTCGGCGTAGTAGGCGAAGAGAACGCGGTACCGCGCATCCTCGCCCATGAGCATCTCATTAATCAAAAACTGGTGCTCCACCGTGAGCTCGGTGTGTACATTACATCGTAGGATGTCCTGCAGGCGATCCCCCACCCACTGCAGGCACTCTGCACTTGCCTCCGCTGACGCCATGCTGGTTTCGAAACGTCAATGTGTGTGTGTGTGTGTGTGCCCGTGTGTGAGTGAGCGAGCGAGAGAGAGAGATTTCACTCAACAAGAAACGGAGAAGTCGTTTTCGTAGTGACAAGCCCAAACAAGTCTAGCTTGGGCAGCGAAGGGTGCAGGTAGCTCAAGAAGAAAAAAAAAGACAATCAAAAAAGAGAGAAGGCACGCGTTTGGCGGCTTCTATAGAAGGTACAGAAAGAAATCGCGCCACGTGTATGGGAAGGTGTAGGGCGGGCGGCAGTGACAGGCCATAAAAGATCTGCGCAGACAGGCAGAAACAGAGGCGCACACACGCCGGAGGGGGATGGGATGGGGTCCGCAAAAAGCAGGTTCACGTAAACCAAAAAAAAATGAAAGCACAGAAATTGTCAGCAAGCAGTCCGTCCTCCGCTTCGTCTCTCCTCGACGCACGGACGGCAACACGTGCGAAAGAGGAAGTGAGAAGAGAGAAAAAAAAATGAAGCTCTGATGAGAGACTTGGGGGTGATCTTCAAACGAGAAAGTGCACCTCTCCCACACAAATGTATATGTATACGTATACGTATATATAAATATATGTGTGTCTGAGGGGTGGAGAGGAAGTTGCTGCAGCGTCCAAAGCGGACCGCCTTTCTTTTTTTTCCTTCACTTTCCCAAGAGGGAAAAAAGGGGGGACGCAGAGGGTTCGAGCGCCCACCACACCCCAGCAAAAAAGAAATAAATCAGAATAAAAGGCAGGGACGAGAGAACGAGAGACAGTTTGACGTGGGGTGGTCACAGGAGAGAGACAACGGAACAGCGAGAGGCAACGCAGAAGCACGCCGCGGCAGAGATGACGAGTAGCCGCTGTGCTGCACACCGAAGACTCTCAGGGCCAAACAACAAGCAATGTCGAGCACCTCCAATACAGCCTCCCCTCCCCCCCCCCACCTTCCGCTCAACGTCGTGGAGATAAGGAATGTGCAATTCAGAGGAGACTGTGTGAAAAAAAAGTGCGTCTTCAGTACAGTGTTGCTGCACCTTCGAAACGCTCCCTGTCAATCACACAAATTACGCGTTAGCGCACGACGCATTACTTTTTTTAGATTTTCTTTGGGCAGAGATAGCGCATAAAAAACAAAACATGAAACGAAAACAAAACTGAAAAACACATGATTTTTGATGCGATGTCGCGTCGTCCTCCCCCTGTTTTTCTCTCCCCTTCTCATTCACTCCTTTTCATCATGTATGGCGTCCATGGCACTTTGCCGGCGTTTGTCACTGCACGACAACACAATGATAACCAAGAGACACGCAGGGACACACACACGCACATATATATGCACGCGTTCGCCCTCTCTCCAGGGAGTGCAAAGCCAGGAGACAAGAGCGGATGGGGGAAGACGAAGGCGTGAAAGGAGGCGGTCTTTCGCGCCTCTACTTTCCGTGCTGCCCACTTAACCTCAAATCTCTCTCTATATATATAATTGTTTTATTATTATGCGACACCAAAAAAAAAAGCACACAAGTCATGCAATTCAGAGCCCCACTTTTCACTCCCTCCTCCCTTCCCCGGTCAGCGACACTGAGAGCGGTAAAGGGGAAGAAAAGGAGAGAAAGAGAACTGCTGGGCCTTCAACGCCTCCTGTGACGAGACGGTCCACTGCTCCCACTTGTCACCTGAGCATCCATTAAAGTCAGCAGAAACGAAAGCGCACTCCTTTTTTTTCTTTAAGTACGAGGCACAACGACTCCACTTTTTGTTTTTTTTGTTTGCAAGCCAGAAGGAAGGAGGGAGACAGAAAGAAAGAGATAGGCTAACTTTGAAATTGAGCACTTCGTTATCTAAAAACAGCTAAGCAAAGCCACAACGTGTTGCTCAGGGAGGAGGGGGGGGGAACGCAGAAACAAAAAAAAGAAAAGAGAGAAAACACAGAAAACGACACTGAGAATCGACGCTGCCGCCCTTTAAAGCGTCTTTCATCGGTTTCGTGGCGTAAGAGGGCAAGTCCGTCAAAGCCCGTTGGTGCTACAGCGCGCACGCCAACAGAGAGAGAGGAGGGGGAGGGGGGGAAAGAAGGACTGAGATGCGACCGCAGCACCGTGTCTGCAGGACATGCTGCATGCGTGTCCCACCTCTCACTACGTGGGATTTCTGTTTCCTTTTTTTTTTCATTCCCTTTCGTCCACTACCGTTCCAACTCACTTACGCAGCCTTCTTGTTGTGGCGCGCGGCCGGCCTCCTCCTTGAAGCGGCCGCAAGTAGCCCTTCTCGTCGTGGTACGTCCGCCGTACACAGGGTCCACGTAGTCCTGGTCACCACGCGTGCAGCAGAGCGTCGCCAGCTGGTGCGTCTGCTCTGCAGGGCGGTACGACCCACCCAGGGCGGTCCCACACCGTCGTGTACTGCCGGTAATCGTAGTTGAACAGCTCGTGGTGGATGGTGTGTGGCCC
>OESO01000018.1:1456995-1479651 GCA_900240985.1 Crithidia bombi | reverse complement strand
CTTTACCTGAAGCGGAAGTTGGAGATGGTGCCGCAGGAGGGACACTGTTCTTGTCGACTGCGTAGGTCCTACAAGCTGATGAAGACGCCGCAGTATAGGAACGGTGCCCTGACCGTAGGAGTACAGTGGGATAAGGAAGCGGAAGCGAAAGGATGTTGTAGATGAAGCAGCAGACTTCGCCGTTCAAGAAGGCTTCTGCTAGCTGTGGACTGTTGTGTCGCCCGCCTCGACGCGTTCGTCCGGTATGTGCTCCGTAAACCTAACGCTGCACGAGGTAAGGCAAATGTATCCGGCCACGCACTACTACGTGACGGACGTGAAAAGAAAAGGGGAAATAGAAAAGAAAGTTAGATATGACGTGACAAATGGTGAGAAGCGTTTGTGGGGAGGCCGCCGCACGAGGACTGCATGACAAGGAGAGACGTACCAGAGAAGTTTGATAGTGTGTTGGTGGTGCGGTGGGGAGGGAGGTAGGAGAGGAGGGGGAAGGGTGCAAAATGGTCAGCAGCAAGAAAAAGTGAGATGCAGGACCGTTACGTTATGACGAGGGAGAAAGAGCGAGAGGACCAGATGAGAGGAGATAGGAAGTCTTTTTTTTTTAAGGGGGGTAGTCGAGTGACCTCCAGAGGTGCTGAAGACATCTGAGAGACGAGTTAGCTCGCAGAATATTCGATCGATTAGCTTAAAAGCCTAGCGGGTTGCCGTCTCTGCGTCACTGAGGCAGTGAGCGTCGCTTCAAGTTCGAAAAAGTGCCATGGCGACCGCAGAGCAGCACGCCTCCAATAAGAGGAAAAGGGAAGGAGGAGGAGAAGCATCCGTACGAGCTGGTCGAAAGCGTTCGTTTGATTATTCTGTGTATCTTTCTATTTCTTGGTGTTGCAAATGTAACCTTCCCCTCTCACGAAGAGGGAGAAACATGCGGGTCCTCCTCTGCAGGCCGCGATTTCATCTAAACTCCGTGATCCACCGCGGCAGCTGTTAGGAAAGAAAAATAAAAGGCCGGAAAAACGCTTTAAAAAAAGAGAAACAGTCGCTGTTTGTTTTTATTTGCTGTTTTGCTTTGAGGCGTTGATGCGCTCGCATCTCTTCCCTACTTTCCTCGTCGCTTGTTTTGTGCTCACGTCGTGTTTGTGTGTCTATCTGTGTGAGTGTTGCCCTCCTTCCACGTTGCACACAGTAGTCCTCGGCTGCTCTTACCATTACCGCAGCGGGACGGCTAGTCAAGCAAATCCGCCATAGCTCTGCACGATGTTGCTTGCATGGCTGTTACGGAAAGTGGGACATATATAGGCCAGACGCACAGAGTGGCTGACATCTTCACTCATGTGCAAAAGTGAAGAGAAAAAGCAAAGCATCTCTCTCAAGCACAGAAATGCACGCAGGAATACGGCAAGAGAAAGAGAACACAAAGCAGCTCTTGGCAGATGTGCTTGATTATGTTATGGTTAGCCAACATTACGAGAGATCCACTGCTGGAAAGGGACGCAACCTCCAAGAGGGACACCTGCACGCACACACTCGCAGGCAAAACAAAAACAAAGGAGCAACAACAAACTCTCTCTATTTTGTCCTTTTCATATACTCTCTTTTTGAAGGTACGGCCACGTAGCTTTGACTGCTCTAGCACGCAGAGTAGCTTCCTTCCCGTGTGGCGCCACTTTGTTGATCTCCTGCGCACTCCCTGTTTATCGTACATCTCTCCCACCGTGCTACTGGCGGCACCTCTTGCGAATTGCCACACAAACGCACCCCGCGTCGCTATCGTCGCCAGCCACTTTGAAGCAGTGGACGATGATGATGATGATAATAAAAAGACGTCAACGATGCAACAGCGCGTTGCAAAAAAAAAAAGCGGGAGATGATAGCAGCATCGCACATGATGTGAGCTAAACTGAACACAGCGGCATTACACAAAAAAAAAGAACGAGAAAAAAGAGGGAACCACTCGCTGTGCTGATGTGGGACTTATGAGTGCCACACGAACAAAAGAAAGAGGCACAGACTTCGCCTTCGGCGGTTTTGTGGAAATTTGTCCTTCCCCCACCTCCCATTACGGAAGCAACAGCCGAACACCAAAAAAAGCACGAAAGGTCTGCCGTGCAATCGAGCGGATCAAATTTGATAAAACAGAAGCAGGAACACAAATTTGTCAGCTCAACCCGCCTCGCGCACTCTCTCCCTTCCTCTATCCCTCCGCACACACGCGCACAGTCTGCATACGAGGAAGCAGAGAAGGGGAGACAAAAAACAAAGCTGCAAAGGTCCAGGTGAGCTTAATCAACGAGCGTAGAGCCTACGCGAAAAAAAAAAAGAGAGAGCTAATAAACGCACACTAAGAAGACAGAGGGGCATCTGCGCAGTAAGGGGGCTTGTGTGTCTGTCAGCATGTGTGTGTGTGTGTGTGTGTGTGTGTGTGTGTGTGTGTGTGTACATGATAGATAACGCTGCAGATGCCGTAGCAAAACGAGAAAAAAATGCCAGTGTACAAGATCCAGGGCGGCAACACCGTTGGGGAGAGAGTGACTATGGGGACGCTATGAGACAGGCGGACAAGCAAACACACATGCATTGGCGCACAGACACACGAAGGGCCGCCACCAATGCCTGCTTGGAAACCGCGAAAAAGAGTGCCGCACACGAGCGCACGGCCGTTCCTCAAGCTGTTTGTTTGCTGTCCCCCTACCTTTCTGCGCAGCAGAGCACTTAAACGCGCTGTCCTGTCTAACCCTTCTCTGAGCCGACAGCCTCCGCAGACGCCATCAATGAAGAAAGCCACATGTAATGCAGCCACTTGGTCGCCCGTTTGAGTATAGTTACGCGTGTTTTTCTTTACAGGTCCCACCTGCTGCGCGCTGCACTCGCTCTCCTCCGCCTTTTCTCCGTCTTTAGTTTGCTGTTTAGCGGCAGCCTTCTTGTTGTGCGGCGCCGCGCCTCCTCTTGAAGGCGCCGCAGGTAGCCCCTTCGTCGTCGTGGTACGTCGCGTACACAGGTCCACGTAGGTCCTGGCTCACACGCGTGCAGCAGCGCGCCAGTGTGCGTTCTGCTCTGCAGGGCGGTACGACCACACCAGGCGGTCCCACACCGTCGTGTACTGGCCGTAATCGTAGTTGAACAGCTCGTGGTGAATGGTGTGTGGCCCGTCGTTTCAGAAGTGACCCCGAAGTCCACCTGGTCGTGATCGAGATGGTCCAGAAGTTCACCATGACAAACAAGCACATAGAAACAGCCACGTTGTGCAGCGGAGAAGATCACGAAAGAATATAATAACGGCACGCCTTGCCAAAGCATCCGACAGGTTTGAAGGCCGTGCGAGGAGAAGGGCGTCGTGAACTTGTACGTGTGGTGCAGCTTGGGACTGCCTGTAGATGATGGGTGTGCCCGGCCCGCGGTGGAAGCGTACACCATGAAGTCGGTGAAGGCGAAAAACAAGATGGGCGACAAAAAGAAGTAGCCCCAGCCCGTAATCGGAGATGGTTGTAGTACACCTTTGCTGTAACCCACGGTGCGAGAACCACCGCAGCAGGCATCATCAGCAGCACCGCCATGAACGGAAATGGAGCACGTCCGCAAATACCAATCTCGGTGTATGGACACTGCTTTGCGCAGCTCCGCCGTTGTGTCCGGGTCGATCGTCTTCGGGAAGAACTGCGCTTCAGACGACGGACAGTAGATGTTGTAGGAAAGCGAGGCAAGGAAGGTACATTGAGGATGCCACCGTGCAAGGATAAGCCAGAGCGAACATCTGATGCGTCACTGTTCTTGTCTCAACAGGAGGACGGGCCGTGTAGAGGTTGAAGGCGAGTCCATTTCACGTTTCTTCTCTTGAGCTGTGAGTCCGCGTGGGTACTTAATGTTGTTGTTGCTTACTTTTTGCGCGGTGTGTATGGGAAAATGTCGCGGATGAGATGGTGCTTTGCGCTGTGTGTGTCTGCGTGTCTCTGTGTTAGCAAAAGAGGAGACGAAAAGTGGTGAGAGAAGGCGAGAGATGCGGTGGTGTGACGCGACCACGTCTACGATGGACAGAACGGGGGTGAGATGGAAGAGGAAGCCGGGCAGTAGTGAGGTCACCAGGGGGCAGATGAGAGAAAGCGAGGAGCCGACAGCAGAGTAAAAACAGATAAGGGAGAATTATATACAGAATGGAGGGAGCTTTGACAAGCTAAAGTACTGATAAGAACAAGGACAGTCCTCTATATGTGTTTTTATTGTTTTTTTGTGTGTGTGAGCGTCAGTGAGAAGAGGAGTAGCGGATGAAGAAGAGAGAAGGGAGGTGCGCACAAAATATGTGTTGGCGTTGGTGAGCGTGAGAGGAAAACACACACGTACACCGTATTTAGAAAGGTGAGGGGGAGAAGAGGAAAATTGCGGACAGAACTTTATTCCAACAAAAGCGACAGAACAAGCAGCACTTCCACCTCATCAAAGAGCGCAACGGGTTCGGCGGCAACAGCTCACTGGAGCTTGTAATCGCCATCTTTGTTGCTGCAGTCTTTCCCATGTTCACACTACTGCCGAAATCGATTTGAAGCACACCAGAAAAAAAGGAAGAGCGAACCTCCCACTAGTAGGGTTTTCTTCTCCCTCCCCCCGACTCGAACAAGCAGATAGTGCACACACACACACACACATGTGCCGCTAAAGAGCAGTTAAGAATGCACGCGCAGATCATTTAGCACAAGAGCAGAAAGACACGAACTTTTGGGTAGGGATAATAGAGCTATCTCTTCCCCTACTCCCCTGCGGCGATGAAGGAGACCCATACATACACGCACACTCCACTCACGCCAATGCATCTCGTATAGAGCCAAGTGCTGCATCTGCCACAGATTGTGTGTGTGTGTGTGTGCAATCATTACAAATTTGTTTTTTTTTCTGCGGTTCACGTTGAAGCGTGTGTGCATTCATGACATTCATAAAGCGTAGGTGAATGAAATCAGAAGGTTCCGCCGTAAACAAAAAGCAGTGCCGTCACGCTATAAAAAAAAAGAGTATTGATAATAACAACCACCAGGTCAATCATAATGCGTTGTCGCTGCAGAGGGAGGTGGTAAAACGGACAAGATGAAGGCACAGTCCTTGGCGGCACCAAAGCATCCCCACACACGCAAGAAAGAAAAGTCAAAAAAAAAAAAAGAGGAGTAGGAGTGATCGTGAGTGAAGCGCAGCTTAAACGATTTCGAATGGAAGAGACAGAAGAGAGAAACACAAAATAAAGAAAAGACAAAAAAAAAGAGTTTTAAACTGAAAGAAGAGAGAGTACGCGCATGTAGAATGGCGTGCAGCTCCGTCGGCGAGAGAGCGACAAGATGGGAAGAAAAATGGACAAAGAGAAATAAATACAGAAACGTATATACTTGGAAAAGAAAGGAAAAAGGGCAGCGAACACCAGAATTGGACTATACCCCCACAGAGAAAATAACCGCAGACCCTTTCCCTGCGTTGGCAGGATATTACAGGTGCTACTCTTCTTATTCTCCTCTGGTGGAAAAAACACAACCCAGCTCGAAGGAAAGGAAGATGATGAGCGGCTGACTCGTCCAAGCCAGATGTGCCTTATCCGCACCAAACTACTCTGAAGTGGGGAGGAAAAAAAACACACATATATCATAATATGAGAGTGCACGGAGGGGGGAGTCGAAATCGTTGAAGTACCTTCCTCTCAAATAACAACAACAGAGAATGAGCCATTGCGAGTACTTTGTTTTCCCTTTTCAAAGGGAGGCGGGCTCTGTGCTGAACATGCGACAGTGCTTCCATTCTGTCACGTATGTATGTGTGTATGTTAGTGCAAAAGTTGTGCACGTAGATTTGGGGGAAGAGGAGTTGCTTGTGCCCTGGGGAAACCCTGTCCGCCTCAGCACACATTAACACATCCGGCTCCCAGGCAGCGATGTTATCGGTGCTCTTGTCTCTCAAGAAAGAAAACTAATAGAAAAAGGGTAGCTAAAAGAGCTTGTATTACAGTGAATAAAAACGTGACATGTGTTCGTAACATCTTTCTTTTGTTGTGATTTTTATTGTCTTGTTTGTTTTACTGGAGTCGCAGCCTTTTTGTCTTGGGTAAAAGAAAGGACAGAGAAAAAAAAAAAAGTAGCAGCAGCGTGTGTGTGTAGGACTGCAAGTCTCTTCCTTTGTGATGCTATTTGACAGATAACTGTGCTTTTATCGCAAAGGCTCACGCACACACACACACACACATACACATTATGATGATTCCTTTCCTTTTTGTTTTGTTATTGTTTTCTCGGGTAGAGCACAAAAGCAGCGCTGGCGCTTCGCCTCATCTAGCACATCGCATCATAGTGCAGTGGCCTAGCGCTTCCAAACAGCCGCGCCTTTCCTGACATCATCCTAAAAATCCATGCCTGAGTCTTCATGTTTGCGTGTATATATAAATAAATATATATATATATATGTAATCAGAAAAGAACTAGCTCCTGCAGAAATGTCCATCCAATTCCTGTCGAAACAAAAAAAGAAAGGGAGAGAGAGAGAGTCCGCCACCACGCTAAGAAAAAAAAAAGCTGAGCAGAAAGCCCCAATTCGTGTAACGCCGTGATACGGAGTCTACATCGCAGATCTGACCTCGTTTCCCACACGTGTGCCAAAAAGCTAAATGAGAACAGAGAAAAAAAAGATAACGCTAATACGATGAGGTGAACGTAGAGAGTGGTCAGCTCTCTCATTTCTTATATCCCTTCTTTTTGTGAAGAAAGCACATGTATATATATATATATATATGAGTCGTCAGGGAAAATATGCCGGCGCGGCGTTACGCAAACGCACACGCACACACAAACTCACTCTCTTACACATGCATATTTAATACGTCCAGAAAAAGAAAAACCAAAGATCGCAGGTCAGCCAACAAAGCTAGCTCGCACATTAAGAAAAATCAGGTATAAAAGCAAAAACACAAAAAAATTGAGGGATGGAACTACACAAGAAGGGAGAGAGAGAATACGCGTGACATCGCCTGGGATACGGCAGAGATAAAAGCAAAACAAAAAAAAAACAGTAGGAACGAGAAGATTGCTGCACCAAAGTGTGGTGTGCAGGTTTGAGAAAGGGTTAGAGTACAACCAAAGAAAAAAAAAGGAGTTATACGTTTTCGTTCCTTTACGGCACACAACAATAAAGTTCGTGTGTGTGTTCCTGCAGAGCAAGAAAGACACTGAAAAAACGGTAGAAGAAAGCAGGGAAAGAGCGAGCAGAGACGTCGGCAGTGACAGCCACCACAGCTGCCCCAACGCACACTGGGAAGGGGGAGGGAGAATGGTTTGTCTTTTTTTTTTTTAGTCATCTCCACCTATTGTTCCGCTTGCTGCAGTTTTCTATTCTGCTGCAATGCGGCACGTACCTTCCTTCTCGTCACACTGCATTTTTCCTAGCGCGGCGCCACCGAAGAAGCGCGTGCTTTGATGTTTATGTTGCTTTTCGCACACGCCCACCTGCCGGTGCTGCACGGTACCCCACCCTTTTCTCTCCACACGCTAGCTAGTCGGTGCAGGTGGCAAGCAAAATCAGCCCAAAGGAGAGTAGCGCCGCCAACGCCAGCAACGTCCACTTTACAAGCGTCTCCGACGATGCGCTGCGCGGCTGCGCTACAAGGGATGGCTGCGCGAGCCTCTCGCCCGGCTTACCTGTGACCGTGATGCGCCGCTGCTGCAATCCACTCAACGTCCGCTGCAGCGACAGCAGAGCGGCACGCGCTGCCTTTGAGGTGCCCGCGATGGCGCCAGTGTTCCGGCCGTCGTTTAGCGCCGTGCGGTCGGCCCCGCTGCCCGACACGGAATCGCCGTTGTAGCGAGAGTACGGCTTTAGCGCTGGCTTTGGCAGCGGCATCTGTGGCTTGTACGTGGCGCCAACAAAGGTGTCGCCCAGCGCAGCCGAGCTCGCAGAGAAGGAGCGGCTGGCGGAGGCAGAAGCGGCGCTGGCGGCTGCCGTGGTGGGGAACGCTTCGATGCGGCCGTCTTTGAGGTTAAGCCGCAGCGACAGCGTAGGAGCGGTGGGGACGGTGGTCGTAGGCGTCGCCGCCCCCAGCAACGGTGACCCGCTCAGTTTGGTGAGCGTGGCCACCGACGCGTTCCCACCGCTGCTGCTGCCACTACCGCTGCCGCTGCCGTTGAAGGCGCCGCTGCCCTCCGCAGGCCGCGCACTGCTCTCCGGCGAGGTGCTCGCCACTTCCCCCAGCAGCGGGGTCGTGTTGAGAAAGGTCGGCTGGATGCTGCGCGGGGGAAGGGAATGGCTGCCCCTGCCTTCGTCGCCGCTGTCGCCACTCAAGCGGATCGAGCTGGTCAGAAGGATCTGGTCGGAGGCTGGGTCCTGCAGGTTGAAGTGCACCCGCTTCGGCCCCGTCGCCGGCGACTTGTTGCCGCCCTCCACCACCTGGGAGAGGGAGGCGGTGCGTTGATGAGCTCTGAAAGCCGATGCAGCTGCCACCGCGTCGCTCTCGTCCGCGGCGGCGGAGTCGACGGGAGGAGAGGTCGAGGTCTCGCGATGCGAGTCGCTGCGCCGACGGTGCGCCACGTGACACGGCACTGGAGAGACCGACGTTGAGCGAGGCAGCTGCGGAGTCGACAGCACGACGTCACTGCTGCCGTCCACCGCTGCTGCGAGGCCGCCGCCGCTACCACCACCTATGTTGCAGCTGGCGGATGGCGACACGCCACCACGACGGCGGGACACCAACCCCTCCTCCCGCCCCACCAGCGATGCTCCGGCAGGCGCAAGGGGTCCGTTGATGTCGCTTGTGTAGGCGGTGACGGGGCTCATTGGGGGGCGGACTGCGATGATGGAGTTGTTGGCGCTGTTTGTGCTGACTACCAGAGTGACGGGGTTGCTGCCAGGACCCTCACCGCCGGCAGCCAGCGGCGACGCCGAGTTCGCATTGTTGCCCGTCGAGGCCTGCTGTGAGGCTACGCAGCCACGTCGACCGCCGTCCACCACAGTCGTCATGAAGGTGGCGGGAGGGGCGAGGTGCGGGCCCCTGCGCTGATTCGAGTAGAAGGACAAGAGCAGCTGGTCCTGGCCGGAGCTGCTGGTGTGGCTGATGCAGCCCTCCGCCTCCATTTGATGCGGCCGAGACGGCGACAGGGACGACTGCGGTGGCGTCGACAAGTAGCGCGCCGTCGGTATGACGCCGCTGCCACCCACGAGGCTCACCGTGGATGGCGACAGGCCCTCCGACACCGTCGCGCGGCGGGACAGCCGTTGTGGCGGTGCCGTGTTCAGCGGGTTCACTGCGCTGGGGGTGCCGTCGATGCTCATCAAGTTTTCGAGAGACCCAAGTCGGCTGGGGATCTTTGACTGTGGTCGACTAGCCCCGCTGCCGCTACGGGAGTGTAAGTGCATTCGCTGGCAAGGAGGGCGCTTGATAGTGTTGCTGCTGTTGTTAAGGTCGTGGAAGTCGACGTACGATGGAAGCTGGGCGATAGTCGCTGAGCAATTCGTGGGGCTGCTGTCGGACAGTAAGTCGGTGGACGTGTGTGACTGAAACGGCGGCCCTAGCTTCAGGGGTACAGCCGGTCGCACGTGACGACTCTTCGATGGACACTGCTGAAGTGGATCCGTGCTGCAGGAGAGGGTTGCGGTGGTATGTTGGCGTCGTGTATGATCGCCCATTACTCGAATGCGTATATATACTTGTGTGTGTGTGTGTGTTGTTGTTATTTTTCGGTGTACCGGTATCCCCTCTTGCTTGTATATGGTCTTTTTTGCAGTTTGCAATGAACACGACAGTGGAGATATAAACCCGTGAGTCAGCACAGTTGTCACGCCTTCCGGCTCGAAGAATTCAGCGAAAAAGAGAAGAGAACTAAGAAAAGACCTGCAATAAAACAAAAGAAATCAGCAAAAGGAGTGCAACACACAACCCGGAAAAAAAAAGCACAAGGTACAAAGGACACACGCAAGCGAGGTGAGGCACACCTTCCAACACACACGCTCTCGCACAAGTCTAAACTACCTCAAGAACAAGAAGCAAATTAAATGAATAAAGTAAAAAAGTAGTCCTCTCGATCAGTGGGACAATGGAGGAGAAAGGGAAGGGGAGTATCCAGACGCAGCAAAAAGCAGAAAAGAAGATGGGGATCTGGCAGCACTGGGGGAACGCCAAAGGAGAAAACAAAAAGAGAAACAAAAAGAAAGAGAAGCGCAGCTGCCCAGAAAGCTTCAAAGAGAAAAAAAAGAACGGAGAAAGAAAAAAGAGGGGGGAGAGGCCGAGTAACATAAAATAATGATACTAAAACTAAAGAAGAGAGAAGTGATAGCAGCAATGAAGCGATGCAAAGACAGGAAACCAGTACTACTTCGGACGGCAGAGAGGACACAAGAACAGAAAGAAAAGAGGGGAGGGAAAACAAGAAAAAAGAGCACTCTGTTTAAATAGATAAATGAACGCTTTATAGGCGCGCAGCAATTCCACTTACACACACAATAATTTAAGGGACGACGCACAGACAGAACGGTGAGTGCGGAAAGTGTAGGGGAGAAAGTGAGCTAATGAAAACAAGACAAAAAGAAGATCAGCTATTTCGAAAGGAAGTAAGAAAAAAAAAAGAGCAGGACAACAAAAAACACAGCAAACAGAAAAAAGCGAAAGTCAGTTTTCAGTTGAAACAAAGTAGCGAAATTTCTTATAATACATATAAAAAGCACGAGAACTGCGATGTGGAGGTGATGAGAGAAACAGTACAGCTGGTACCTCCTCGGTGTGGGTGTGTGCGTGTGTGTATGCTCACGTTGCTAATGCTCGCCGCAACACCTTCACCGCTCTCTCGCGCCCGCGTCTTCGGCACACCGATCTGTTGTTTTTCTCTCTTCGAATGCTAGTTAGCGAACTAACGTTCCTCCGCTGCAGCTTACAGATAAGAGATCAAAAAAAAAAGAATGAAGAAGGGCTTTCCCACCGCACGGTCGGCAAAGGAGATGCTCGTGCCTACTTGCAGTGAGCTGAATGCGTGCCAGTGTATGCGCGCGTGTGTGTGCCTGTGTCCTTCAAGTGGATTAAAGTGAACGCTATGCCAGTGGCACCGCTGAACGTGAAGACAATAGGAAAAAAACTAGTTCCTGTTTGTGAAGAGGGAAAAAAAAGGAGCAAAAGAGCAGTCCGTTTAGTGTTATAAATAGAGAGACACAAATGTGTGTTTCTCTTCCTCGGTACCTTCCTCTAATTCGTTTCTATCGCAAGAGGAGAAGGGGGGACAACGAAAGCAGCGCTAAGCAAAATAAAACCCTGAAAAGAAAAGAAAAACGCTCCCCTCTTTTCTCTTCTGCTAACCAGCCTTCCGTGATGCTCAACCGCTATGGAGTTCGACTGTTCACACGTAAAAAAAAATACGTCAAGAGAAAGAGGGGAGTGCCGTGAGAAGAGAGTAGATCAGTAAGGGCCCGTTACAACTTGCAAAGGGAGGCAAAAGACGGGATATACACCAGAAAAAAAAAACGGACTGAAACGAGGGGATAAAAAGAGAAAACAAACTGAGGAACAGCAGATAAAGCACACAAGACACAAGATGAACACAGAAAAAAAAACAGAAATCTATATCTTTGCCCGTTCGCTCCCTTTCTGCACGCGTGCGCCTCCCTGCCCAGCTCCCAGCGTCTGAATAAGCGAGAAGGTGTGTGAGTGTGTGAGTGTGTGTATGTGTGTGAGAGAGAGTGAACGGCGGTGCTTCTTTTGTCTGTCCGGGAGAGAGTGAATGAGTTTTTTGTTTGTTTGTTTTGTTTCTTATTTTTCGATCCGATGAAGGCGCTTCTCAGAAAGCAGCTTTGCTTCTTTTTTTTTCTTTTTTTTAACAGAGCGCAGAAATCCACAAGCCAGCTGTTTTATGTGTGCTGCTTTAAAATAGAAAGGCCAAAAAAAAGCTATTTTTTTTTTACTGTAATGTGTCACCGGTTGTGCGAGTCGTGGAAAAAGACGCACGCTGCGGTGGTAAAGGCAAATGCAGGTGCACGAAGCTTCGTATCGTGAAGCGTCGTCACGTATCTGCCCACACCGGGAAAGGAGAGAGATCTGGGGTAGTTTTTCTTTTTCTCGTGTGTGTGTGTGTATGTGTCAGTGTGTACTATCGGTTTGTGTAAGTGAATTCCTCATGGAAGATAAAGCGGTAAAAGGAAGAAGGAAAAGCAGGAAGAGGGCCGTACCGACAGAGATGAACTTAAGTCAGGCTTAAGGAAACACACGCACGATTCTCTTTTTTTTTTTTATGAGTGAGTGCTGTGGGTTCTTTTTCGTTCGTTTGTTTGTTATATATTGTGTTGTTGTCTTCCAATGTGCGAACAACAACAGCAGAAAAAAAAAAAGCAAAGAGAAAAGAAAACCGTTGAAATGCAACTCCTGATTGGTGTGCAAATAAAAGGAAGAGAAGGAAATAGTCGCACACAAAGAGGGGAGATCTTCCTCTTTTTCTCTCTCGCTCTCTTGTTTGTGCGCGTGTTATATATTAATTATTCGTCACCCAAGCTCAAGCTTCTCGCCAAAGTGACTTCCATCACCCATGAAAGAAGAAAAAAAAAGAGAGCGGAAATATGAAAATAAAACAAAGTCGTCAAAAATAAACAAAAAGCAACAATAAGGAATAATAAATATCACAATAAAGGGGATTACTTTACTTGTTTTTTGCTTGTTTGTTTTTTAGAAGAGAGAAGAGATGAAAGATAATACACAAACCAGTAAAGGAGGAAATAGAGACGGAGTCAGATTTAGTGTTCAGTGACAAGGGGGTGTGCTCAGAGCTGAGTTCCGATGAGGAGCAAGACAGCGTGAGAGATCAGTGCCGGAGCAAACCTCGACTTTATTGTTGTTGTATGCGTGTGTTGGTGTAGGTGAGAGGTATTGTGAATGAGATTGTTGTTCGCTTGTTTTTTGCTTTTGTGTGAGTATGCTTGTTGCTAGCTTCGGTTGTTGTTGTTGCTTTACCGACGCACGCTTCCCTGTGTTTGTTTATTATCCATTTACATAAAAGGTGTACCGGTGAATACCATCAGCACAAAAGATGTCAGCGGTTGACGACAACGTCACGAGTATAAAATGAGAAAAATGACGATAACAAGTTGATGCACACAGTGCGGGTATGTGTTCGTGTTTTTTGTTTACGAATAAAGAGAGGGAAACAACAATGAATGCACGGCGAGCGGCACACAAACACACACATACAGATAGAGAGAGAAGGAGTGGTGAGAGGCAAAGAAAGAGGGCAGCAGTAGCAGGCAAGAAGGAAAGAAAAACAAAAACACGTGAGGACAGCGTTGTCCCTATCTCGTGAACACTGCCACACCTCTTCACTAGACGAGTGAGTTGCAAGGGGCCGCCATCTCCTGCATGCGCGGCTCCCTTGCTGAAGAGCTCGTTGGTGCTGTTGTTTGTTGGTGCTTTTTGTGGCAGCTGAAGCAAACCAGGCAATAAAAAAAAAGTCGTTCCTAAATATCTCACCATGATGGGGCATTTTTAAAAAAGTCTCTCTTCTATTCTCTGGTCGCTGTTTCATTTCTGTGTTGTGTGTGCTCGTGTTTTCTTTTTGTTTTTCTTTGCGTAGTGAGGAGGGACGACAAATGATATGTGAGTGGCGGACGCGAAAGCACGGCGAAACCCTGACGCGTCTTCGCCTTGTAAAAGACAATGGCACGTACATATGCATTAACTTCAGCCACAGATGACCAGTTGTGTGTGTAGGGGGGTGGTTGTCTTCAGCCTTCACCATCATTCCTTGTGTTTCTTCCTTCTAGTCAGTTTTCACCCCATGAAGACCACCGTGGACCCGCCCCCGCCATCCACGCACAACCACGACGGGTACTGTGCACAGTACTTGGCTGCCATCATGTAGTCCCGCGTCGTGAAGGCAAGCCGGGCTGCGGCGGCATGACAGCGCAGTTCCTTCAGCGACGCAGGCGAGAAGTCGGAGCAGAGCGACGCCCAGATCAGGAAGTCGAGCAGCGGTATCGCGTAGAGGTCCGCTGCGGTAAAGGACAGAAGTGCATCCACCACAGCTGCGCACGACAACTGGGAATGAGAGAGAGCCGCCGCTTTTCTCTTTGCATTTCCTTTGAACAGCGCCAGGTATGCCTCTGACACCCCGGTCCTCTGACTAAAGCTTCGATTACTGTTTGGGTCGTCTGGCGGTGCTGCAAGCCACGCGCGTAGCTGCTCTGGAGGGCTCCGTTGCAGCTGCAGAAGAGCCGTCACCAGCATGCGGTGATGCGCCCCGGCCGCGACCGCCTCGTCCGTTAAAAAAAATGACTGACGCTGGGGACGGCCTGCAGCGGGCCGGGTGTGCGGCGACGGAGTACCAAGTGCGTCCCCGTGGCCCGACGCTAGAGCTGCCGTGTGTCCCTCCAGCACACCTACGATACCTCGATAGACATACAAGTTGGTGTCCGTTTGCACCTCACTTGTGTTGCTGGCGAAGGTCTTCATATTAGGCAGGAGTACACGGCGCACATAATTGTCATCATTGATCCACACAACAGGACTGCGCCACGTCCCGTGACTCCCCCACGTCGTCAGCGGAGACAACGCGAAGGCAGGAATGTGACTGCCAAGGGTGATGTACAGGTCGTGGTTTAACAGACCAGAGAAGCTGCCGAAGGGCTCGACAAACTCAGCGCGGTACCGGCGCCACCCACATACGGCCTCCACCTCATCTAGGTGCCACAATGCGGGGCAGCAGCGACCACCGCGACGTCCCCCACGACTCGCGTAAGCGGCCTCACCTCGCGAGGCAACGGGGGGCGAAGACTCCTGTACCGCTTCCGGCAGTACACGTCGTGGAGAGCACAAAAAAGGCAGCAGAACGCGATATCGTGCGGTGGCGAGACGATCTTCGGCCAGCGGCAGTACCGCGCCACCACCGACCGATGCTGCCTGCGAGGGAGTCGCACGGCCAGACGTCGATGTGCGACGCGCTGCGTCCTTGTTCAAGGCAGTCTCAGGGATGTAGAGCACACGCCAAAGAGCCTCCGCCAGCGGTGCATCCGTCACCGATGCGTCTGGTGGGAGCCCAGACGGTCTGAGAGACATCATCGGCTCGTACATGAGGGGCATCGCGACGGCAATGGGGACAGTCAGGCACCGCCACCCACGCTCCCACGACTCGAACAAGCTTCCATCCTGTGCCACGCTCTCTGCAAGTGTTGCGCGCTCTGCATCTAGGCAGTCTTCTAAAGACCGAAGACCCCTGTACGCAGGAGCGGCACCCTCGCTGGGAAAGGAAAGCGGAGTGCCGTCTGCTGTGCTCGCAGCCGCGCTGCTGCACGAGTCGTGGGATGCCGTGCCGCGGTGCAGCGACGCCGTCGCGGCGACCACGCGTGCCGTCACCACGCCCTTCCATTCCCGAAACTCGTTGCCGATGTGCACCCGCATCTGTTCTTTTGTGGCCTCCGCTATGCCGTCCTCGTCTGAGTCCGCGTCGAGGCGAGTGAGCCCCGTGGCAGCGGCAGAGACGGACTTCTCACCACGTGCGTTGGAGTCATCCGATGAGCTCGGCAAAGAGGATGTGCCAGACCATGTGTGGCGGGCGTAACCCCCTGTCTGCGTCGTCCACGACGTGACTGCAGGCGAGTCACCCCCTGCAGCAGCAGCAGCAGCAGCGTGAAAGCGCTTGCCGGACGTCGGAATAAAAAACGATGTCGCAGCATGCAGCGCCGGGCTCTCTGCAAACCCGCGCTGTGGGCGAGATAACCACGTCGGCACAGCCGTCGAAGCTGCGCGTTGTGGGTCCATGCAGTGGTGCCCCCTCTCCTCCATCAGCCCTGCAGCCAGCACGGCCGTGGTCTGCACTTCCGTCGTGTAGCTGTAGAAGCAGCTGGGGTACAGCACACCGGCGTTCTGTGCGGAGCCGGAAAACGAGCGTTGCTGGATGCGCGCGAAGTGGAAAAAAAAGAAAGTGTAGCCGCAGGAGGGGACGGCATCCGCAGACACCCCACAGGCCATGGTGGAACCCCCACCTCCACTGTCACCATCGCCACTTCGTGCCGCGAAGCCGCTTCTCGCAATGTGCGAAGACCTCCCGTGCACCGCCGCCCGCGCAGCATCGTAGGCGGTCTTTGGATCAAAGGAATAGGTGTGAGCGAGAAACACCTGCTCCTCCAGCAGAGCGAGGTACGTCGGTGCCGACGATACCACACGCGTCGTGGGGGACGCGTGTGATGGCCCGTCAGTGATGGCGACGTCGCCGTCGCGCCTTCGACAGCGCAGAAGAAACTGGGCTGTTGCGGTGTCATACACAACCCATCGAGAGAGGTCGACCGGCACTCGTCGTGGGCGGGTCAGCAGCCACTCGTCCTCCGCGTCCGCTGCTTCCCCCGACACCCGCCGTGCGCCACCCCCGCTGCGGTCCACTTGTGCAAGTTCGCGTAAGAGTGCAGTGGGGACGCCTAACACGTAGTGATGCGGCAACGGGGTGTAGTCGACGCGGTAGTCGTCACACTTCGTCACGAGGCCCAGGTGAAAGTCATCCAGCTGAGTGGCGGTGACGGCAACGCTTTTGTCAGTGGGCTTTTTTTGCCCTGCAGTCGGTAACGCAGCGTCGTTGGAGGCGGAGAGGTGTAGTGCTGTGGCGCGGTTTGTCGTCAGTCCAAGCGACACGGCAGACGCACGCGTGTCGGGCAGCAGCAGGCACGGCTCCTCTAGATCCCGCAAGTAACGGAGATCCCCGCTTCTATCGCCTGCCACATCAAACTCTTCGTACGAATCACCACTGTGCTCCTGCTGTGCACGGCGAATGGCCTCTCGCTCCTTTACAGCTCTGCGATAGAGCGCGAAGAGCGTTGCTTCGGATGGCACAAAGTGGGGCTCGTGTAACACGAGGAGACGACGAGCGTCAAAGCCCCCCGCTGGATCGCCTGGCCCTTCCACAGAAGAAGACGAGAGCTCGGGAGGTGAGTAGGAGGAGGAAGAGTGGTCCGGCACGTTCACGCGTGCGTGCTGCGTGGAACGCTCCCCACCTATCGCATCCACGTGGTTGTTGCCGTTGGCGATGTCCCTCTCCTTATCTCCATCGTTCACTGCCGCCGCAACGCGGCTCTCGCGAATGCGCTGCAGCGTAGCACGTGGTACGCGGCTCTGCACGTGCGACGGCAGCTCATTGTAGTGAAAGAGAAAAGACGTCGCCCCCACCGGCACACGCCGCAGCACCCGCTGCAGGTGATTCAGCGACAGTAGCTGCGCGGTAGGCGAAGCGGCAGAGGCGGAAGCACATGCAGAAGTTAGAGAGGAAGAGGCGTGCGTGCGTGATGCACCCTTCAACAATGGTGACGGAGTGGACGCCATCGCCTCAGCCGGACGCGTGCACGTGTCGCCACTGGACGCAGCTGCTGCAATGAAACACGGTCTACGTGCACTGGTGCTGCTTGCCCTGGGCTTGGCGGTCGCGGGTGGGGAATCCGGTGGGCTGGAGGTCGCCGTGCGGAGAGACGTGGTGAGAGAGGCACGCAGCAGCGGTGCCGCCGTACTGCCGCTCGTGTGACGGCGTCGTATCGATGCGATGGTTTGAAAAGGGCGCATCGTGCACGCGGAATGGGAGGGTAGAGAGAGAAGGCCGCGACGTGCCAACGTAGGACGCCGGAGAGAACAAAAAAAAAGCTAAAGAGTTGGCCTCTAGAATGATGTGGAAGTTATTTTTTTGTTGTTTTCCTCCGTCGCTGACGGACAGCGTTGGGCACAAAACTCAGCAAGCACACACGAGGCGTGGAAGGCGGCGACTCCGCCTCTGGAACACGTTACCACAGGGAGTGAAATCGCTGCGGCGGAGGTCGCTTAGTTCTTCCGCTTCTGCGTTGATGAGTTGATATGTGGAGTGCCTAGACAACCTCTTGTATCCATGCCTTTCTGTGCCCTGTATCGAGAGCGTGCACCCCACAGTAGTCGTGGAGACGGTAACGGAGCAGCCAACACTCGACAGGAGTTGGCACCGGTGAGTTAAAACGAAAGGAGAGGATATCAGAGAGGGAGAGAGGGGGAGTAGAAGAAGAAAAGAGGGAGAAGGCACGGAGCGCCTTTGCGGGGTGTTTCGAAGGGGGAGTACCCGCGCACCCTCACCGCAAGAGGGGGGGGGGATTGGATGTGGCCCTGAGCGGCCGTCAAGAACACAGCATGGGGTCCCTGTCGTTGCCGTCGGTTGCTGCTCAGCTGACGACAGGAGCCACAAGAAAGGAAATGGGTGAGCGCAACTTCAGTGAAGGATACCCCTGTATCGTCTCTGCCTCCCTGATTTCTCTATTTTTCTCCTCATTTCTTTCCACGGCCAAGGCGGATGCTGAAGTGCACACTTGAAGAAAAGCAGGAGCAACGCCGCCGCACAGCGCGCCCCATCGAGCACAGCCATCTGCAAATAAACAGAAGCGTAAAAAAACAGAAACCGCTGCTGAGCAACACGGCATCTCTGCCACACACACACACACACACACACACACACACACACGCAGAGTACGTTGGACTCCACTTTACGCTTCACATCATCGTCATCGTCATCGACCGCTTACGCCGCCTTCTTGAATGCCATCTGGTCGAAGATGGCCATTCGAACCGCGGCGCGATGTGAAGGCATCGACGGTGGCAGCAACAGCGATGGCGTCACCGCGGCTGCAGATGCGGTGGAGGGCACTCCATCCTGCGTTAGCACGCGTCCAACTTCTTTTCCTCTGGTGTAAGGTTTTGCGCTTTGGCCCTGCAGCACCGCCCGCGGCTCTGTGGTGGACACCGTTGTGGTGGTAGTGGAGGAGGAGGAGGCGACCTCGTCGTCCGCTGACGATTCACAGGACGCTGACGGAGCTGCCTTTGTAGCAGTGGCCGTGGCGCCGCTGACGGTCACCGCAAGTGATGCGCCTGCAGGGGCGGCAGGAAAAGCAGTAGAGCGCGGTGGACGGAAGCCGCGTGGGGAACACCGCTGCAGCGCCGCCGCTGTTGTTGTTGTCGTTGTGTTGCCACTGTCTGGGAAAGGAGCCGCAGAGCCGTGTGGCTGACACGTCGTGACGTGGCTCGACGGCAGTGGTGGTGGAGATGGCGCTGTTTTTGTGGGAGAGACAGGGGTGGACGAAGAGAGAAGGACTGATGTCGGGGCTGTCGCTGGTGGTGGCGGCAGGGACTTCTCGTCGCGGCTCCACTGCTTGCCCAAGAAGCACGACTCGAACACGGAGTGCGCGCGGTTGCACTGATGGTACCCAAACGGACACGCGCATGGTTGCAGGGGTGCTAACGTGTGTAACTCCGTCTGCGGCGTCGTGAGTGCGCACCCACCAACACAAGCGCTGCTGCTCATGGGGTACGTATACGGCTCCACATCTACCGTCTCTGCCAGACACGGACTGTGCTGCCGTGATGCCGTGCAAGACACACCGTGGGGACCGTCACCTTGCAAGGTGTCCTGTGTGTTGCTGCCGTCTACAGAGCCGTAGCCTGTCTCCGTGGCTGAGCGTCCAACATTCGCAGCGGAGTCCATCGTCGTCAGGGAAGCCGCAGACCCAGGGCTTCCATTCCCGCCCTTCAGTCGAGCAGCGTCGACGCCGCTTCCCTGCTCCCTCGCCATGCAACCACAGCCTCGGTCTCCGCTTTTCTCGTCCGCCAACTTGACTTCGCTCTGAACAGCCTCGTTAGCTGCCGTTGTACCGACGACAGCCCCACTCGTAGAGTTCACCACCATCCGTCCACCCTCTGTCTTCACCACAGTTGAGGCGGAGGGCGGTGATGGGGAATGCCGAGGCGGTCGTGAAAGCCCGAGAAGGCGGTGAGACGGCGCACCAGGTAGCCGGGCAGTGTGGAGAAGAGGGACCTCAGGTGCCCTCGACACGTTCGTCGCGCTCCTTTGCTTGACAGCGGTGTTCCGCACCTCGCAGTGACTGTCGCCGCCCTCGCCGCCGTCGCTCCCCTCCTCCTCCTCGCTTGCAGACCATTGTTCGCAAACGGCAGTGCGGCCGCGATGCAAGAAGTAGCGGGAGCGCACTACCACCACCTCACCCGACCCGGTGTGTCCTTCCGCGGCAGCACTCGTGGACCCGAGGAAGCCGCATGCCTCCTGCTTCTTCCGTAGAGGGGCACCGAAGCCGCTTTCCTCCTCCTTCACCGCGATGGGTGATCCGTCGGGCCTCTCCCGCTTCATACCAGCAGTTGTGGTAGGACCGGATACGCAATGCGGTTTGCTGCCCAGGTGCACCACCACCTTGTTCGATGTCAGATCTTCAAATCCTGCATACGCCTTCAGCGACGTCTGCCCTCGTCGGGTACGCTGCAGGTAGCGCGTGACACACGACTGATAGGTGCCTCGGTACAGCCGCAGCGTGCACGGGTCGCAGAGGCAACGCGCACACACGTCTTGGGCAACCTCCCTCTCCCACCTCGACCCAACCAGGTGCGTCTTGAGCACAACAGCAGCAGCAGTGGTGGTTGTGGTGGCCGCACCACCATCGACTGCACTGTTGGCCACTGTCGGCAGCGGGTGGAAAGTAACGATTTCTTGCCGCAACGGGCAGTACACGAGGTGGTGTACAAAACAATAAAAAGCCTCTAACACCCTGCGTCGGTAGGGGACCAACTCCGCTGCAGAGAAGCCGTACTCCGTCTCGAGCAGCGCAAACACCTGCCGCAGTGAGGTGGCGTGCGTCACGAGCTTAAATGCCTTTTTTACGCCGATGTTGCGGAGGTTGGCCACATAGTCGCAGCCCGCCATGATGCAGCCAAGGAGGAAGGACTCGTAGGTGAAGGAGGTGGTCGCGGCACCCCTCACGGCATCCTGTGCTCCCTCGCCGTGCACACTTCCAACAGGGCTTAGCGGGGAATGATGGAGAGGCTGCGCTGCTGCTGCCCGCATAAGCGTGTGGGTGCTCAGGTGATTTAATCCGCCTCCACTCGCTAGCACCTTCAGTGCGCTCGAGGAATGCGATGCGCCGGACGTGGTCGTGGCTGCGGTGGCTGCCATGGCACAAAAAAACTGCGGAGCGCAGACAGCAGGTTGCAGCACCTCACACTTGCCAGACATCGTATCCAGCTTCGAAATCACGCAGGGGCAGTAGTACGCGATTAAATCCGAGTCCTCTGACACCGCCGCTGCGACGTAGCCCTCGCGGCACAGGTAGGCGAGCTGCGCATCCGCCTCGTACGGTGCGACGATGCACTCTACGTTACGCTCCTCCTTCAGCACCTGAATCACGGCATGGGCCAGCTCGGTGGAGATGTCCACCGCCTTCTCCAGCAGCTGTAGCGCCTCCTCGTAGAGACGCGATGTGTGCGGCAGGGTTGTGCGGCTGCGTTGCTGCAGCGCATGACCGACCGTGTCGTCCTCTCCATCAAGAGTCATGGAATGGCCCGACGCCCGCACCACCCCTCGTCGACGTCGCTCCTCACAGTATAGCTGCTCTAGACGCAGCATCGCCTCCAGAAAGGCACCCTGGCGTCGCTTCTGGCGCTCCTCGTCGGTGTTGCCCTTCATGGGCATCTCGTCTCCGTCGAAAACACAGATCGGGGTGACACCGAAGCGCTGCAGGGCAGACACTTTGTCCAACACCTGCGTGATAAACTGATCATCCAGCACTAGGACAGCCTCGACAGACGGCAGTGGTGGCCCGTCGCTGCCGTCGGTGCTGCTGCCGCTGCTGTACTTCGCCTCGAGGTAGACAAGCACCGCCTCGTCGTCGACCCGCACGGAGCGATGGATACAGCGGTGCAGCCACACGTACATGTCCACCGCCACCCGCTGCCCGCGGAACTGGGAAAGGTGACCGTCGTCTACGTAGGCGCGGAGCGCCTGCCACAGCCCTTTGATACCCATTCTGCAGCACGGGAGACTCCTTTCTATTAAATTAAGCTCTGTGTCACAGTACTTCTTTTCGTATTTGGCCTCTCTGCGGTGGCTGGGGCAACGCAAGAAAAAGATAACCGACTGCACGGTCGTGGAGCAGGCAGCTGCCTCCCTCCTCCCACCCACCTCTACCACCCCCGTCCTCTTCCTCTATTTCTAACTCTCTTTCTCCCTAGCACCTTATCGGGGTAGAAGATGCAGAGGAGGCACAGCAGCTCCAAAAAATGTACCTCGGTCCAGCCTTTCTCTTCCACAGAGGCAAGACGCACTCCGAGAAATTGGCTGTGGAGAGCCACCACAATATTGTTTAGTAGGCCTCTCCCCGGACGCGTTCTCCAAAATGGCTTACTCTATGAAGTATCGCGTGTGGCGTCGCAACAGCGCAGCACAAAAAAAAAAAAGAGGCGACGCAAGTGTGTGGCGCAGAAGCAAAAGCCTTGACTTCGAGCTGATCCGCAGAGCTGAGAGACAGGGTGCAGACATCGGAAATAGAAAAGAAGAGCAGGTAGCGCGGGACGACATACTACAAATCCATCCACGACAATCAGCGGTGGCCACCGAGGGGATAGTGGAGTGGCTTTTTTCGCTTTCTTCAGAATGGTCTCGCATTGGCTGATTCAACCCACTTACACAGCAGCAGGAATTAATAGAGGGGGCTGCAAGTGACTCAGCCACAAGTGAGACTGACCCTCGAGGACACCATCTAATGCGCAACGCCGAAGAGCTGCACTCCTTCTCCCTCGTCACCCACTGTGCAAAGGAGCGCGACTTCCCACACTCTTTCGGGCGTTTATACTCGCTTTTATATGTTCCAACGGAAGCTGCCAGTGGACCCTTCCACCCCGCACACATATTAATTTCTAAAGGG
>OESO01000018.1:1386604-1453919 GCA_900240985.1 Crithidia bombi | reverse complement strand
TATTGGGGGGTTGTACTCGAGAGAGTGTTGTGACAAACAGCATAACGGGATGGTGAGAAGGAAAAAGAAAGACACAAAAAGCACTGTGAATGAGTGCAACACGAAGTGAAGCACAGGCAGTGGGGTGAGGAGGGAGGGACGATAAAAAAACAGCTCCCTCACTTTTTTTCTCGTCCCTCTCCCCCGCCCCCTTCCTGCTAGAGCGACAGAAAGCGCACACAAAAACGGAAGTCAAGACAGCAACAGATGTAAAAAAAGCGCACGAAAGAGAAAGACATCAGTACGTCAAATGCGAGAGTAGATACACGCACAGCAGTGAAGAGGAAGAAAGAAAAGGCATAAACTAAGACAAAGGAGGTCGGCAGCGTCGTTGACACGGATACAGCCTGCTTCGCGCGTCTGCTCCGTTGGTTGTCTGGTTGACCGGTGCGTGTTTGCATCTCTACCCATCCCTCAACAGGCCCTGCGGCACCAGGGCGAGGTCTTCCTGATGGCGTACGTTAGAAGAAATGATGGAGATACGCGACGGAGGCCGCGGCGAGGATGCCCGTGACAAGACGGCTGTCGCGTGTTCGGTGTCATCGAAAGGGGAGGGGACCAGGGTCCCCTCTTCCCTCGCACTCGCCCCGCTGAGCGGCACAAAGCCATGCGTGCGGCACGTCGACGCCGGTGACAGCGAGCGAAGCGGCACAGCAGAGGCGGCGGCGGCGTCCGCCTCCTCGATAGCCGACAGCGACGGCAGTAGTGATGACATGTCCGCAGCGCTGCCCATGCAACGGTGATGCGAAACGTGCGTGAAAGGTTCGTGCGATCGTCGTTCATACAGCTGGTGCTCTTCCTCCTCTGCCACCACGTGCTTCGCAGGGAGGAGAGAAGGACAGGTTGGGGAGGCGGACAGCGCTAAGAACTGCGACGAGGACTCCTGGGCAGAGGCAGAAATGTGCGGCGGCGGCAACAGCGCGGGAGAAGAAAAAGGCTCACGTTGTTGCAGCGTCAGCGCCGGTGACGTCGTTACGTGTCCATTCCCACGCTCCTTTTGCTCCTCCTCCTCCACCTCTTCCCTTTTGATGCGCGGCATCAAGCACGGAAAGGAGTTGCTGGTGTCATTCGTGTCCTCAAGAAGCTCTCGTGGCAGCGGTGCGTTGAGACACCACTCGAAGCTGCTGCTGTCCTCCCCTGCCTCACCCTCGCACCCGGGCAAGTAGTTCCCCTCCCCCAGCGGGCCTGTCAACAAGGAGCTCGACATTGTCGTGTGGAGTGACTTAGTCTGGCGGTGCACCTTGCCAACCCCCCTCGCTTGCATGACACAATCAGCACGGCGGTGGGCGGTTTGCTGGACATGGGCCCGTTCCCACGGCAGCCACCGCCAGATGTGAAAGCTGAAGGCGAGCCCCCACGCAATGAGCGTCGCACCGTACGGCCGGGAGTGGGGCACAACGACGAGGAGGGGAACGCAGACAGCTACAATGATCAGCAGAACCGCGTAGTCGAGGAGGACGTAGCGGTGCAGCAAAACAAAGTGCTTCACGCCCATCTCGTAGTGTTTTTTGTCAGTGGGGATGGAGAGGAGGGGCGAAAAGAGGGATGGGGGAGGGTTTCACCAAAGCCGCCGTGACCGAATGCAGGCGTGGATCTCGAGCAGGGAGACACCCGACGTTGACGCAGAAACACAGAGAAAGGGGGAGGAAAAAACAAAACAAAAAACGCAGAGGGGTGAAGGGAGTCCGTCTTCTGCAGAGTTGCTTTTATAAAAGCCTGTATATTTGCACGCATGGTGGGCGAAGGAGGAGGAGAGAAAGCGAGTGCGAGAGAGAGAATACACGGGTTATGCTGGTCTGCACATGGAGTGCTGGGGTGCACTTTGCTCGTCCAATGAGAGCTCGCCCTTAGCTTACGAAGAGAATCCATCTCCATTCAACCTAGCGTGGCAAAGGACAGCGGCTACCCACTCCCTCAGCTCGAGAACACGTAGCAAGGGGAAATACACAAAAAAAAAGACAGTTGTTGCAATGCAGCGCACCCACCAGCCAAGGCACGCGTGACCACTAGAAAGTGTAAATGTCAACACACAGAATGCGCTGACGACGTCAGCTGATGTGAACGAAGCCGACGGAAACACGCAGACAAAAAAAAAGGTCACGGTTTTTTAGGTGTTGCGTGCCTCCCATGTTAATTCGAGAGAGTGCACCTTACACGCAGCATTACACCAGAAGAGGGGCATGCGTACGACACAACCGCCTTCATCTCTCCAGTACGCACAGGCACCCAGCATCACTACACACCGCAGCACGACAGCAGCAACAAAAAAAAAAAAGAGCCCACCTCACTAGTTCATTTCAGCTGGGAGGCGAAGAAGGAAAGTGCAAAGCACTGACGTACACACACACACACACATGTGTATATATATATATATACTCGCACGTACATAAACAGCTCAAACGCTATTGCAGCGATGCACCGAAGACTGGCCGCGGAGGTCGAGTGAAGAAAGAAATCAAGAGCAGCAGCTTCGTACCGTTTTCAATGCTCTTCTGTAAATTCTGTGCACTTCGCTGCCACCCTTCTTGCCTCCTCTTAACGCCCTTACGCACGCTGACGCTTCCGGGTGTGGCTGCGCCGCTGCGCGTCCTCTGCGTTGCGACGCTGCGTGCTCTCCCGCCACAGCCCTTCATCGTAACGGCGCAATGCCGCCTGGAACTGCGGGATGGCCTCCGCCAGTGTCGCGCCCTCCACATCGTCCGACACCCCTTTAAAGCCCTCCCCCGTCGTTTCGGCACGTCTGAGCAGCGCCCCAGCCCTGGGCAACGTCAAAAACTGCAGCGGTCCGCGCGTGAGGGCCGCCGACGCGAAGGCGGAGACCTCCTCCACCGACAAGGGCCTCGCCGCGGCAGCGTTGGACAGCTGGTGCCCAGCGGACGCGGCGACAACACGCGCCGTGGTGTCCTTTAGCTCCTCTGCCCGTCGAGCAGCGCGCTGCGCTGCGTCGTCCGCAACGACGGTTTCTGCGATAGCCGTAGCCTCGCCGCCAAAGTCGAAGGCAAACTGCTCCGTGTCGGCAAGGAAGAGCGTCTTTTGCCGGCGCTTCTCCGAGGCAGTGAAGCCGCCCTCAAGGGTGGAAGTGGAGGTGGGGACTACCTTTTGCATCTCTGTCATCGTTGTTTCTTCAACCGCTGCCGCGGTGAGCGAGGAAGGATGCGCAGTGATGCCAGCTTGTGCCTCAGCAGCAGAGGAGGGGAGGGAAGAGGAGGTGGTGGAGCTGTCGCGGCTCCCGGTGCGGATACAGTGTTTAGTGGGTGACATAGGTGCTAACGACGTCACAGCTGTGTTTGTGTGTGTGTGTGTGTGTGTGGTACAGGTGGTATGTTTAGTGGTGGTGGTGGTGTTCAAGGTGTGCAACGAAGGGTGCGAGGGAGAGAAAAAGGGGGGAAAGCGGATGGAAAGGAGCAGGGAATAGCTCTCGAAAGGAGGCGGCCGCTGGACGCTGCCCACTCTTTTTTTTATTAACAGCGTTGGACAACCACATTTGTTAGCGTCAACACCGTACCTTTCTGGGAAGGGGAGGGTAAAGAGGGGATGATAGCCCGTATGATTCACTCCGAGCCAGCCTCAAACTTCGGCCCTCACGCTCCCCTTCTTATCGCGCTTTATACGGTGCTGGTTTACAAGCTAGGGTATCATCACACGCAAGCTGCCCTCCTGTGCAGCGCGAAGTCATGCACCGGTACAGGTGCCTTAGATACATCTACCTGTGATCGATGAATGGCATCAAAGAGCACGTTCTAAAGTGCTTTCGATTGGCATCTTTTGAGAGAAAGAAGAAAAAAGAAGCGTCCCATTCGGACGTCTACCAGTACTCCGCAAACCGCTTCACCACAAAGCCACCATAGACACATCATCATCATCACTATCATCACAGGGTGAAACAGAAGAGAAAGAAGAGGTCAGAAACAGCCAGCAAACGCCGTTGTCTAGCGCGACGCAAAAGCTCGCCTGTACAGAAGAAAAGGACGGGGAAGGAAAGCAAGAAAGACGAGAAATTCCGCGTACAACTTTTTGCTCCGTTTTTCAAGGCGAGTTGAAAACACGATGACCAAACAGCAACCAACACAGCAGCGAAAAGAAAACGTACCAGCAGAAACGGAAGCACTACGGGACACGCACCACACATACACATGCTGCACCCCTCCACATTTTTCTTTGAACAAGGGAGAGAAAAGAAAACAGAAAACTCTCTCGCCCACGCAGAAACACAAGTGGCTCCACGTCAGAAGCAGCTCCCTACGCAGCCTTTGGAGCGCGCGTGCGCGGCGCCTTCGTGCTCGTCGCAGTCCCGACAGTCAGCTGCGCGTTGTCGAGCAGATCCACCAGGAAGCGGCGTTCCTTGTAGTGCATGCGGTAGGTGAAGCCTACATCCAGGCAGAGGCGGCGGATGTGCGGCTCGAGGAAGATGTCGGGCCGCTTCTTCATAATCTTGTAGAGCACGTTCTTTGCATTCTCGCAGCTGACCGGGTTGGACAAGGAAAACAGACTATCCCACACACGGCGTGGCACGTCTTTGCTGGACGGCAGCGGGATCGCCTCGGCGTGGGCGTGGCGGGCAGCGGTGTTGTTCATCGCCACCTTGCGGGCAATGGAAACCCACTTCGACGGTTTCATGTGTGCAAAGGACACGGCGTACGGCACGCCGTCCGCACTCACGTACGCGTTTGGGTTCAGCAGGACAGAGTAGCCCTTCTTCACCAGATCATCACCACCGCGGCGGGAGCGGGCGCAGATGGCGCTGCCCAACAAACCCATAGAGCGAACGGAGATGGTGGAGGCAAAGCGAGAAAGGGCGATGAAGCGACGCTGTAGCCCTGGCACGGAGAGCATCAAGCTGTAGCCCGCCTCCGTCGATCCCACTTCGGCAACACAAAGAAGGGCGTCCTTTAACGTCAAGATATCGCCGACACACTCGAGGGAGAAAGACTGCCCGGAAGGTTTGTAGCCTCGGGCAGCAGAGATGATCTTCGTGGACGGCGGACTCAGGTAACCCTTCTTGAGCAGCTCCAGCTCCTTCGCTGTGGCTTGGTTCAGCTGGGCCAGCTCGCTGCTGCCTCCGTCGACCCAGGAGCCTCGGTTACCGCCGTTGCTGGTGACGTTCGCGATGGCGATTTGATTCTGCGGAGCGGCGCCGGCCATGTTGTTGTTCCCCAATGAGGTCCCGGAAACACCGCGAAACCCGTCCAGATTGCGCGTTGTGGAGAGAGAGTTGGCGGTGCCCATGTAATCCCCGGCAATGCTGTAGAGCGCCATCGTACCGGCAGAGTTGACCAGCGTCCCGTTGGCCGGGATCGACGTGCCGCCACCGTTGCCCCCAGTGGGTGCCGCCCCTGTGCTGTAGTACGCGGTGCTGTTGCCCGGCTGCGACTGCTGCTGCTGGGATTGACGCTGCTGTAGACGCTGCTGCCGCATGTATCGCGCCGCATCAGCCGCCACGTGGAAGTCGTCATCGCTGCTCTCCTCTGATGAGGTGTCGTCCTCGTCGCTGAGGGTGTCGTCGTACACGACGTCCGGCGGGAGGGGCTGCTCCAGCAGCCGCTGCACCGACCGCGTCCACAGCCGGCTGTGCTTGAACATGGCACATCCTTCCGTCGAGCTGCAGAGCACAGAGGCGAAGTGCACCGGGAAGAAGTTTGCTCCCATGGCAGCAGAGGACGTAAGGAGGGGCAGGTACGACGCCGTTCCGTTGTTCATGCGGCCATATATGCCCGTTGGAGTGTCAGAGTAGGATCGGGTGTGCGGGCGAGTGGGGTCGGCTGTCGGCGACATGCCGAAGCCGCTTCCGCTGCCGATCCGCGCGTTCGTCGACGTTGGGGCAGCTGGGGTGGTGAGGTTGGCGCTCTGCAGTCGCTCCAGCACCACGACATACTGCACCGACTCCGTCTCCTCCCAGCGGTGCAGCTCCGTTTCAACCCACCCATAGCATTGCAGGAAGCGGAAGCCCGCCGGCCGGCTCGCCACGCGGTACAGCAACACATCCAGCCGCAGCTGCTTCGCGTGGCTGAGTATCACGTCGCTTTCCATCAAGACGGTAGGGAAGCACTCGATGAGGTAGTCCAAGCCTTCATCGGAGCACAGGCAGATGCTCAGCAACAGTTTAAACGCGCTCTCAATCACGCTGAAGAAGTTGTCGTGCAGAGCCTGCAGCAGCGTCTCAATACCCCACTTCATGGAGGTCGAGAGGTCACGCCAGACGGCTTTCTTCAGCTGCTGCGCGGCGCACAGGCGAATGGTGTTGCACGGGTTCAGCAATGCGGCACGGAACGTGTGTCGGATGTCCTCGCACACGCCGTAGTTCGGCACGGCGCCAAGCATGAGGTACTGCAGGAGTTGGTAGCACACATCGTGCAGGGTGTCCTCTTCCGTGGGACTCTCCAAGCGTGGGCCCTGGAGTTTAAAAAACATGCTGTCCACGCTGCTGAAGATACCGTAGTCACGCATAAGCAGCAGCCCGTTCGCGTGCGCCGTCAGACGACCTGCCATACGCAGCAGCGTTTGCCCAATTCGTGTGTTCACCACAGCACGACGCAGGACAACCGGCTTGCCGACGCGAACCTCCTTTAGCATGTTCGCGATGGCCGTCACGAAGCCGGCTTGCTCCAGCAGCGCTGCCCCCTCGCGCGTGTCGAGCAGCAAGTCAATCAGCTCAGTCCCCAGCACGCAAACCTGCGGAGGAACCGAGTCGGCCGGTAGGTTGTTGAAGGTGCAACAAATTTGCGGTGTGCTGGCGGTGCGGGACGGGGTGAAGAATAGCACGAGGGACTCCAGCATCTCCCGCGCTGCCCGGAAGCGGTGCTGCAGGTGCAGTGGTCCCTGCATCAGCGCGATGAGTATGTCGAAGTTCCACGTCGAGCAGCTCTTCTGCCGATCCACCTTTGCCTCACGCAGCATCGTCGTGAAGGTCGGGTCGTCGACGTCCAACGTGCCAGGCGTATTCAGGGCTGCGTTTGGCATCTGTGTGTTGTTGGCAGGTACCATCGTCTCGACCGTCCCAGGCGACTCCGTCCCGTTCACCTTCTTGTAGCTGCGGAAAAGCTGCGAGGTGAGCCCGCCCACAAACAGACTCCCTTCATTCGCCAGGCGGCCGACGGCACGGTTGAAGGCCTCGTGCAGCTTGAAGACGATCACCTGCGGTAGCACCGTGTCCATCAGCACGAACACGTCCTGCAGCAGGCTGGAGGCCGCGCCAGTGACAACGCGGTTTTTATTCACTGTCTGCATCAACTCGGTGAGGGCGTAGGGCAGTCCATGATAATTCAGCGTCATCAGCACCCGGCCCAGCAGAGGATCTAACACGTGATAGCCCAAGGCCTTCGTCGTTGGGATGAAGTCGTCTTGAATGTTCATTTCGCCGTTTGAGTCGGTCAGAAGAAAGTCGCACAGGAAGCTGTTGTTGCCCGTTATCTGCGTGTCGTTCACCAGCGTGTTGTTCTCCGCATCATCATCCTCCGTCTCCTTCGCGGCTCTGCGGATGCGGTCCTCCTCGAAGCCCTTCCACTCCTCCATTGGCACAATCCCGCGATGCGGGGCCAAGCGAGTCAAGAGCTTGTTAAACATCGTGATGATCACCATCTTGGTATCGAGAGATCCGGGCAGATACAGTACGTCGATCAGTGAGCGCAGACCTGTAACCTCGGAGCTGACCCACAGATTGCCCACCCACGTCGACAGAACCATTACAATGAGCTCCTTCGCATTGTTCTGCATCGCCAACAGATTTGGTGTGCTCTTCTCCGTCGTGGAGAGAAAAGGTGCGAAGATGGTACGGAGGTCGGTAACTTTGATGTACTGCCGCGTCATGGGGGAGTCGAAGAGGTCCAGCAGAGTGTAGATGACTTTCTGAGCCTCCTCAGGAGTGACACCGCCTGTAGCGCTCACGCAGGCGTTCAGCAACACGTTGTGCAACCCCACCGCGGTTGCCTGGTCAGGCCGATTTTGCAGCAACAGTAGCGCAATGCGTATCGCATTGCTGCGCCGCTTAGGTGAGGCTGTCGCGACGGAGTCTGGGTGCTCGATGAGGGACTGCAGGCGGTAAAACCACCCGAACGGCACGCGCGGGAACGCCTTGGGGTCTGCCATGTTCAGCTGCAGGACGCGCTCCATAACCTGCAGGAGTGCGTCCACCTCCGCGTTGAGGCCGCGGTCGCCGCAGAAGGCCACCCACCGCACCGCCTCCCCATCCGCGAGGAAGGTTTGGAGAAAGCGACTGCTGCCGGCACAGACGTAAACCATCCGCATGCCCAGCAGACGCAGCAGACGACTCACCGACGCCACCGCCAAGGCCGCTAGCCCCGCCAGTGCCTCCGGCTCCGGCAGCTCAAACGTCACCTCATTCCTCACGTACCATTTCTCGCACAGCGCGCAGAAGTCGCTCATGCGCTCCGCACGGGTGTTGAGCTGGGCAAGGGTGCCACTACCGGCCGTGCTGCAGATGCCGTTGCCCACCACTGGCACGCTCACCGCGTTGACGCTGAGGGAGAGGCGTGGCGCGTCTAGGCTGCCGTCCTTTGTGGTAGAACCGAGCGGGCCGGAGTTCGTCTCGAGATCCGCCTTCGGGTTGGCCCCACTGCCTAGGATGTCCGAGGCGGAGGTGGTGGGGGTGTTTGTGCTACCCTCGGAGGGGGCCGGGAGCACCTGGCTTCCCTCGAGAATGTCACCCACTGCGGTGCGCACCACCCGGTTGAAGTAGCTCTGCGCGGACGTCAAGTACTCCTGCCACGCCGCACGCAGCTGACTCTGTGCGTCCTTCGTGGCGGCCATGACGTCGGAGTTGCCCTCCTCCTCCTTCGGAGCCACGAGCTCATTCTCCAGCACCGCGTTGTACCGCGTCCGCGCCTTGTTAAAATCTTTCAGGTCGATGGAGTACTGCTGGAGCAGCTCCAGCGCCTCCTTTGGCATGCCAGTCGTCGCCATCGCGGAGGAAGGAGGAGCGGATTAAAAAGACGCTCTGTGTGTGAGTGTGTGTGTGTGTCTGTGTGGTTGCTCCGCAGAGCGTGGGAAGATGTGTATGTGCGATCTGTGCGATAAGAAGAAAGAGAGGAGCGACGAGAGTCAAGAGAACTTTGCGCTTCTCCGCTAAGAATCGTCGTAACAGACGATATGCAGACAGACCTTCTCGGACTCGGTGCAAGGCGATAGAGTGTTGTGCACGTACGTACGTGTATGTACGTATTTGTGTATGTGTGTGTGTGTGTGTGTGTTTTTGTGTGCGGACGCCGCCTCGCTACAGTTTTGGAATGCCGGCTGTGCCAACAATGCTTCTTGTTTCTTACTGGGAGAAGAAGGTGGGGGTATGAAGGGAAATGAAAAGGGAGAGAGGTGACGCACAGGGGAGGCACACACACACAAACACAGGTGAGGTGGTGCACGGCAACGGAGACGTGCTTTGAAACAAACGATGCTCGTAGTCAAACAAAAAAACGTCTTTGCTGGTGTGCCGCAGACATTCCCCTTCGCTCTTGTTTGGTGGAATGATCGTCTGCATCTTTTCACCTCGCTACTGCGCCATTCCAAGAAGCAGCCGCGGCAACGTACGTTTTTTTGCTTGTTTGTTTGTTTGTTTGTGTGCGTGTGTGTGTGTCTGTCTGTTTCCTTTTCTCCCTTTGTTGCTCCTTTATGTTGGTACTCTTTAAAGTATAGACGTTGGTCCGTCCCACTGCCATGGCTGTAAAAGGAAGCACAAGTGTTCTCTTTCTTTGCTTTGCTTTTTTCTGTTACACGAAACACAGCTAATTACATGAAGCGCCACCCGCTCACGCGCTGCCCACGTTCCGGCGCCCCTGCATCGTGTTCTTGGGGTTCTTGCCGCTGACGGTGCCATCGCGCGAGGCATTGCGGCCGGTTACAGAAACGTCCGACGCGCTTCCCACAGACACGCCGATGCTTCCCGTGTGCAGCTGTGTTCCACCGATCGTTAGGTCAGGGCTCTGCATGGAAGGGGAGTCGGCGACGGGGCCCGCAGACGAAGCGGATATGCGGGTTGCCCGTGGTGCGACCAGTGCGCCACCGCGTGAAAGCCGCCCTTTCTGGGTGCTTGCCCGCTGGCCGGTGGTGCCCACAGACGACCGGCTTGACGTGGTGCGGCCGGGATCGGTGACGCTATGGGCGTGAACTCCAGCGGAGGAGGAGGATGCCGGTGTCAGCGCGGAGGTCGTTACGCTGCCTACCGCGATAAGTGCGGGTGGATCGTGCATCGCCTTCGCATCCCCCAGCCGCCCCTTCCGCAGCATTCCCGTTTGTGTCTTGCTGGCGTTGGCGGCGCTGCGCGGAAACCCGGCGGGGGCGGATGCCACCGAAGACGTAGTGCTCATCTCTAACGCATCCACGACGCCACCGCCGCTGCGCATGGTGGACGCCAAAGAAGAACAGCGAGACGAGGCGAGTGAGCGGGCCAGAACAGACGCGCGGTGGTTCTCAATGACTTTGCGATGGTGTGCCACGTGACGTGTGGCGCTCTCCCACGACGTGTGTGGCCGTGTCAGGTACTCCAAATACGCCTCCACGTTGGCGTTGTCCAGCTCCGATGCAAACTTCACGCCTGCGTGACTGGCAGCGGTGCTTTGGGTGATCACAGACGACACAGGCGATCCTGCCCGGCCACCGGGAGCTTCTTGTGGTGACGATGAGGGCGGGTGTGCAGGCGGGTGTTCATTTCTGCCCTTACGCGTGGATGGCGGCGAAGGCACTAAAGCGGGAGGGTCAGCGGAAGCGGAAGAGGAAGAGACGGGACGGTCTGCAGGTGGGTCAGCGCTGGGAGACGCTAAAGCCGAGGTGCCCGTGGCTGCTGCATCACTCACGCGCTTTTTGATCTTCAGCAGCTTCATCGATGCGAAGCCGCCCCTCAGCCTACGCAAGCCGCAGTGAACGAAGTAGCGTCCAGTGCTGTTGTTGCTTGTGTGTGTGTGTGTGTGTGTGTGGTGTGTGTGTGTTTATTTTGGCCTTTTTTCTACAAAAAGTGAAAAGCGGCGGGTAACACGAAGGCACGTGTGACAAGTCATCAGAAGTGCACAAAGAAACTGTGTCAAGGCCTGGCTGTCTCCGTCGCTGGAGATCCGCGTTAAAGGGTTCCAAATAAGAAAAAAACAGAGGCAGAAGCTCCCGCCTGGAGTCGAATAAAGAAAGCGGAGACCTAAGTGAGAGAGAAGTGCGTCCGTCAAGCAGGAAGCTTGAGGTGCCCCTGAAGTGTGTTTAGCGAAGCAGGCAAGCAGTGAAAGTGCCACACGTAGCGTGCGCAGCAAGAGAAATCTACTCTTTTCTCTCTCTTCCTTCGTCTTCTCTGATAGCTCTAAAAGTGTGTGTAGGGGGGGGTGAAGAAAAGTCAGAAAAAAGCCGAAGGATGTAAACGAGAGGGAGGATGATGCGGAGTGCTGCACGATGAATTTCGACGTGCTGCACTCCCGCTTTGCGAGCACGCGTGTGGAATAGAGTCCCCACCCCGGCTTCGGATGAAAACGGGTTGTAAGGCGAGTACACAGGCCGTTGTGCGTACCTTCCCAATTCATCGAGGAAACATGTGTGTATTGGTTTTTTCTTCACTTTTTCTTCTTGTGGAGAAAGGGGGGAAAAATGCCTTACCCCCCCCCTCCTCCCTTTCGAAGTCTATTCTCGATCTACCCTCACGGGTAGCACCACAGCAACACAGAGAAGAAGCCCTGTCACCGAGGAGCGCCACCGTGATGGACAAACACAGGGAAAGAAAAGCAATGCAGCGTCTTTTGGTGCGTCGTTTCGTGGATGTGTCTACGTGCCATTACGCCTCACATGTTGGTCATATTCCAGCTGCAGCAGCTCCTCCGCCATGGACGCATCAAGAGATGAGGCGTCACCCACGGTGCGCGGCTGCCGCGCTGAGAGTAGCGGTGGCGGAGACGCGACAGACTCCTGGCTCATGAAAGGAGGGGGAGCGAGAGCAGAGGACGCCGCTACGGTGCTCGCCGGGTAGCCTCCACGGCTTGCGGTGGTGTCATGTTGCAACGGAGTCCGCAAAGGAGGTGCATTTTCAGTCGTGGGGAGCGTGTGATCGGTTGTCGTCGCAGAGAGGGTGAGACGCACCACCGCCCCCGCCACCACTGACTGATCCCGCCGTACCAGCGGCAGACGGAAGCTGTGCGGGGTATCTGGGTGCTGCACGGCTTGGTGCCACTCGCACACCGCCATCGCCCACACACAGGGTTCATTGTTAGCGGCAGTGGAGGGCGACGGAGATGCCATCGCGTCTGCGTCCAAGAAAAACAACACCAGTGGCTCGCGTACAACGGAGGCTAGTTGAGTGACAGATTGCACCGGCAAAGAGGTGCCAAAGACACCGCCTTCGCTGCCCGCTCCACCATCCCGCTGGTGCTGGTTGTCCACCGTGTAGGGCCATGTGTAGCGTGCCGTCGGCGGCGCTGCCAGCCACACCTCCTTCCGCAGCGGAGCCACAGAGAAGTAGCAGGAGAGGCGCGGGATGGGCAGCGGCAGGTCTGCCGGCAGCTCCAGCCTCTCTACATCAACCCACAGACAGGTGATACTCGCGGTAAGTTGTGTGTCACCACGGTGGCCGTGTGCAGGTGTCGGCTGCGACAGCAGCGAGCGCTCCACGTGCATGAAAGAGGAGGGACCATGTGGCGGTGCGGTAGACGGCTCGTGCTCTGCGAGTGCAGGGGAAGCGGTGCTGCTCGAGCGGCAACGTCCCTTTCCCTTTCCGGAACGCTCTTCGCCATCCCCAGCGACAGATGACGGCGGGCGCGCACACCACGGTGACGCCTTACGCGAGGCGAGGTGCGAAGGGGGTGGAGAAGGGGCAGGGAGGTGCACGACGAAGGCGCCGCCCGCCTCAGACACGTGCGAGCGCTGCCGCACATAAAACGAGGAGCTGGAGGACGGCACCTCGTCCACCTCTGTAACAGGCACGAGTTGCATCTGGCTTTGTCTGATGCGAGCGAGAGGCTGCGCAGATGGCCGGCGTTGCGATAGTCGCACACCATTAGCCGCGTCGATGGTCTCGTCGTTGGATCGGTTCGCACGCATTGACGGCAGAGGATCACCCATGGGCTGTAAATCAGCGTCAGCCGAGGTGCTGGCCGTCGTTCGCACCCAGTCCAGCAAGCGGGAGCTCGCGCCATCCGCAGGAGCAGGCGCATTCCCTGTTAGCTCCTCGTCACCTTTCATTATCGTCGGCAGCGTCTTTTCTGTCACCTCCTGAAGCGCACGCAGAAACCCCGACGTATAGGGCCGCCGCGCAGTGAGGCAAAACTCCAACGATGCGATATGGCGCCCGCCTGGTGTGCAGAGGCGGACGTGACCTTTGATGGTGGGCCGGGCCGCGTGCTGGCACTCCGCGGAGGCGACGATGTCCACCAAGCTCACCTGGCCCTCAGCGACTGTCTCAAACATGTTTTCCGCCATGCGCAAACTGGGATGGGTGCTGGAGCTCGTGGTGGTGACAGCGCTGCTGCCCCCAACACTGCCGCGGCTGTTGCTAGCCCCCTTTCCTTCCTCGCCTTCCTCTGGAGAGACTTCCTTCCTCTGCGATGCGGCAACAGCAGTGATAGCGGCGGTTGTTTCACCCTCGCTGCGCACCCGATGCAGCTGCACCAGCAGCTGACGCGTGTGTAGGTAGTAGATGAGCAGCGTGTCCATCGAGACGCAGAACGCCGCCGTGACGTCGAAGAAGCCGTTGAGGCCGCGCACGGCTGGCGTTGTGATGGTTTCATGCAACAAAAAGTCAACCGAGCAGAAGACGTGCGAGAACAGGTCAGGCACCTCCACCCCCTCCGGCACCTCCGCCGCGACCAGCTGCCCGAGGAAGAGCTCAAAGATGTTCTCATTGTCCCCGAGTCGGTCCACGGGAGTGTTGGGGGCGATGTTGTAGCCGCGCAGAGACCTCACCTGAGCCTCGAGAAAAGCGACACGGTCGAGCTGCTTTTCCAGCAGCGTGTGCCCCGCCCTCTCGCGGCGCTGCAGGGATGCCTCAGCGGCTGCCATCCTCGCCTCCTCCTCCTTCCGTCGTCCAGTGAGGCGATCCAGTCGATCCTGCAGAAGGTCGTTGGTAAGCCACAGCTGACGTACGTCGGAGAGCAGCGAGGCGTTCACCTCGTGCAGCTCCTGCAGCTGTGCCGCCGCCGTCGTCGGGTCGGCAGGGAGGTCACCCAGCAGATGCGCCGTCCGCTGGAAGCTCTCATCCTCCTCCATGTCGTCAAAGCCACCGCTGCTGTCCATCAACCCGTTTGCGTCCTCCTCCGCACTCGCTTCACTCTTCACGCCACCCGCCTCCTCCGTCGTCGTGCGAGTGGCGGCTGCTGCTGTTGATGTAGCGGTGGCACATTCTTCGCGGCGGCGTCTCTGGGCGGCTGCCTTACGGCGCCGCTCATCGAAGAGGAAGATGCCTCGTCGATCCTGGCTGCCAAAGGCGCTTCGGATGTCCTCGAGGGAAAAATCCTTTGTGTCCGTCGCGTGGCTCGGCCACACCACATCCAGCTTTGCCGACAGTAAGGCGACCTCGTCCTTCAGCGCACGCACCTGCAGCGCCGTCGCATCCCTCTGCTCCTTCGCCTCCTCGCACTCCGCACGGCACTGCAGGTGTTGCTGGGTACGCTCGGCGATGTCTTTGTAGAGCAGCTGCGACACCTCCTCCCAGTGCTGCGCTGCCGCCTTCCAGTCCGCCACATCGGTCCGCACCTCCTCCCTAGCGTGCCGGAGCGCATCTTCCGTCACCCGCACAAACTCGGCCATGAGTCTGACGTGTTCCTGTTCAATGGTGTTGCGCTCTGCCTGCACGCGTTGCAGCTGCTCTTGCAGGTCAGCGATGCGGGTGCCGTTCAGCGAGGCGACTTGCGCCTCTCGTGTAACTGTGAGGAGGCGCTTACGCTCTTCGACGAGCTGAACGTTGAGGCTCTTTAACTCCACCAGCATGTTCTCATTCACATTCTTCTGCGCTGAGAGGGCGGACTCGGCCAGGGCCAGCTTCGAGCGCAGCTGCATCGCCTCGCCGGTGCGGTCGCGTGTCTCCGCCAGCAGACTGCGCACATCCTTCTGAAGCAGCTCGTTGCTGTCCGCACCGACAACCAGACGGCTGCGCAGCTCCGCTATTTGGCTTTCCATTGAGAAACGTACCTTCTCCTCCTCCGCAACGCGGTTGCGCAGAGTGCGCTCCATGTCCGTAATGGTGTGGCTCGCATTCGTGAACTTCTGCGTTGCCAAGTCGCGCTCTCGCACGAGCTGATGCATCTGCTGGGCAGCACTGTCAAGACGGCTCTGCACGGCTGTGTGCTGAGCGCGGCTGCTGGCCAGCTCCTGCTGCAGCGTCTGCAGTGTAGTCGCCGACTCGTTCAGCTTACGTCGCAGCTCCTCGTTGGCGTGGTAGAGGGCACTGGCCACCACGTAGTTCTGCAGGCTGCTCTGCCCGTCAGTCCCCCAAACCATCGCAGGGTCGGGCAGCGCGGCAGCCTCACCACCCCAAGCGCCGGCTGCGGTGATGGCGGCAGCACGAGCGGACTGTGGACCGGCAGCTGATGACACCGAGACGTATTCCTGCGTGCGGCCGACATCATCATGTGGCTCACGGTAGGCGGGGAAAGACGAGTCGTGCATTGGGTCCGCTGCTGTTCGTGGCAGTGATGTTGGCGATGGTGCAGAGCCGCTCACTTGAGAAGAGCTGTCGTGATGTCCATCGCCGTGCAGCACGTCACTGCCAACGTGGTCGAACACCGAACGACTTGGCTGCGTCAGTGAGTAAGGTGGGGATTGCGGTGGTGGACGAAACCAGCTCGTTTCAAGCGGGTTTGAAACACCACGGTGCCACGCCTGGGAGCGACCGGTGTCATCGGCGTTATCACCGTGGCGGTGTACGGAGGCCAAAGCAGCGCTGCTTGCCGCGCGTGTTGATGAACGCATCGAAGGACGGCGCGACGCGGAGATGGAGGAAAGTGATGGACCTGCTGGTGGTGCCTCCTCCTTGCGACGAGCAACCTTCACGAGCTTCAGCGCCTGTTCCTGCTCGTTGAACTTCTTCTGCAACTGACGGTATCGCTCATCCAGCGCAAAGTAGGAATCCTGCCAGTTTGTGCCTGGCGGCCGAGCTGTTCGTGGAGGCGGCCTGAAGTTCATTTGGGTACGATACGACTTGCAAAGATGGCAGAAAAAAAAAAGGCGCACGTAACGCTCTTTTACAACGCAAAGAAGAGCAGTAGTATCTCTATGAATGGACTGCACTATACGTGGCAGTCTAAAGAAGAAAGAGCAGAGAGAGAGCTTGCGTGCGTCTTCCAAAGAAGTGCGAGCTGCTCTGTATCTTCAGAGGCAGCCCTCGCAGAGAAAGTGACCCTGCAGGTTTCTGCAGCAACAGAATGGCGCCACTTCGCAACTCCCTGCGTAGCGTGTTTGAGAAACCACAAAGAAGAAACAGCAAGAAAGAAGAGATCAACGACAGCGTTGCGCGAAGGAAGGTGGTGGTTTGCCGACCGTGCACTACCGCGAAGGCGGCCTGTCTGGAAGCGCATACACGCTTCTCTCTGTTCCCAGCCAGCTGCAACCTTTTTGCACGGTAAGGTGAGAAGCGGAGACCTCCAGTAGACCAATAAAAGGGAAGAAAAAAGCAAACGCTAAAAAGAGTGTGTAGCCACTTTCCCCCTTGTTTACCGGCGTGACACACAAGCAAATGTCACGCCCAACACATCGGTGTGTCTGTTTTTTCTTTCTCACGTGAGTGTGCGTGAACCGAGATGTGAGAAAACAGTCACGTTGGGGGGGCAAGAAAGGGTGGTAGGTAAATCTGCGAGGAGACACCGCTGCAGAGCGAGTGAATAAAGAGCTCAAGGCGCAGTTAGAGTTGTTTGCTCGATCTGTGATAATAGCTGAAAGGAGATCAGAAGAAAAAAAAAAGCTGTACGTTTAAGGTAGACGGAAGGACAGGGAGAAACACGCACCGTCGACGAAGGTGACGCCAGGCGCTGATTAAAGTCCTTTCCTGTACTTGGCTTGCACCTCCTCCGACACTTTCCGGCGGTCCTGCCCCTTGCGCAGCAGCTGCGACAGACGCCGCTTCGGTGGCAGCGGCTGCGTCACGCCGCCCACCGCCTCCTTTGCCCGCTCCTGCAACCGCTTCGCCTGCGCCTTTGTGATGAGGTGGTCCCACTTACGGTACTTGGTGTACTGCAGTCGTCGCTGGTATTCCTGCTCGACCGCCTCGCGGCGCTGCTGCTGCTCCAGCTCCGCCTCCTGCACGATGTCCTTCAGAGAGGTGGGCAACAGCTGACGGTCGACAGACCACTTCGCTTGCGCGGCACGAGAGGGCAGCAGACGCACCTTCGAGTCGCTCAGCTCCTGAAAGCGACCAGTGCTTGGATCGCCGAAGCGGCCCGTGGAGAGGTTAAACTCGTCTTCCTCCTCGAACAACGCCCACGGTGGGAGCTCGTTCACTGCGTCGTCCTCTGCGACGTCGTCGTCGCTGAGATCCTCCTTGGACACTGCCGGCACATCGCTGTCGTCTGCACGGCCAGCTGCGATGAGAGAAGTGGGTGGGACATCCGGCCCCGGCGGCACTCTCGCTTCTGCCTCACCAGCTGTGACGCCCAGCACCTGCAACTCCCCCGCGTCTTCCGTTGGGAGCGGAGTGAAGGTTTTCGCGGAGGCGGCAAGCCCAGCGGCTTCCATCATGTGCCGCTCTCGCCGAAGCGCGTGCTCCACCTTACGTTCCCGCCGAATCGTGTCTTGCCGCACGTATTGGAGATGCCGATTGATTTCTTTGCTATCCACCACTTGCAGGTTGTTGGTGCGCTGAGCGATAACACGGAAGGCCTCGAAGTTCTCTAGCGTCTGCCGCATCCCCTCTTCCTCCTTTTGAAGTCGGATGGCCGGCGTCGGTGTCGCACCCTCCACCAACCCAACCTCACCACTGTCCCCGCCCGCAGGGCGCAGAGCGCTGGGAAAGTATGTTGTGACGTGCCACCGCACGGCTTGAAGGAGAGACGCTGCTCCCTCGCTACGGCGCCACCGCAGCTGGAACTGATAGGCGTACCGTCGCAGCATCGACTCGGGCAGTTCGTCCAAGTCGTTCGTCTCCGCCCGCTGCCGCAACAGCAGGAGCTCCGGCTCTGAGAGACGGACCCGTTCGAGCCGCTCAGCGTTGCGCGGCGCCGGTGGCTCGCGTCGGCGTCGCATGGGTTTGCGCAAAATTCCCCATGGTGCGTGCAGCACCTCCGGCCCGACCGCCTCCCGCTCCTGCTGTGCGAGTGTGCGATCGTTTTTTGCCTTGGAAAGCGATTTCTCCTTCTTTGCGGCGGCGCCGCTTCCCGCCTCATGCGCAGCATCAGCAGGGCCGGACATGTTGAGCTGGCGGAGGTCCGCAGCCAGTATCTGCTCCACCGACCGGAAGTAATGGGCTCGGCGGTCGAGCATGGCTCGTATCGCGTTCCCGCCCACCTTCTGCAACACCCGCTCAACCAGTTGCTCCTTCGTGCCGTGGCGCAGCTGTCGCTGAGCGGCGAGGTAAATGCGCAGCTCCTCCTCATCCAGACGAGAGAGGGCGGTGCGAAGGTCAATCGCTGCATCGCCCTTCGCAAGCCCCTGAGCGTGACTGCGGTGTTCCTTTGCCATCTGAGCCGCATTCCACGCATCTCTGGGGTTGCGGATGTGCATCGATGCAACAGACGGCGACGACAAAGCGTAAGCACCTTCATCACCACTGTTACGATTGGTGGTGGTGGTGGTGTGCTCTCCTTTTACTTGCGTGCTCCCTGCAGAGCTCGACTCATCCACAGCAGCGGCAGCAGGCGTTGTAGCCGGAGCGCTGGCGCCTGTCGCGGGCAGTACACCGCGCATGTACTCGTTGAACTTGGCAATGCAGCGACGATCCTCCTCCCGTTGACGCTTCCGCTCCATCTCCGCCAGCTCCTCTGGAAAAACATCCACAGCCTCTTCAATCTTGGTCTGAATTTGCTCCCGCAGTGCCACGCGCTGCTTACTGGTCGCATCACGTAGGGCGACGTACGTCTCCGGCAGCGGCGTAATGTCCTGCTCAATCATGCGGGAAAAAAGCTTGTAGGCTTGCCACTCCAGCCCGGCGCGACCCATCGTTGCGATGAGCGAGGTGTACATGAGCGCGTCCGGCTCGATCCCGCGACGGTGCATGATGTTTAGCTGGAGGAGTGCATCCCGTGCCACCGCGTACGCCTCCCCTTGTGAGAGGTCTTCTGGGAGCTCTTGGAAAGGCTGCTCGTGGACGTGACGGTGTGCTGCCGTCAAGGCACCGCGGCCACTAACGGCACCATTGTGAAGAGTTGCGCAAAGGTATGCTGCACTGCGGCGACCACCGCACCCAGCCACACACCGGGTGTGAGACGATGGGACACAGTGAAGAAGACACCTTGGGAAACTCATCCTTGAGAAGAGAAGATTTACTTTTTAGAAAAAAACGTTAGAAATGGGTGACCCCTCCGTTCGCGTAGTGTAAAGCTCCTGTAGGTGTGTGTGAGAGTGAGTGGGTGGGGCTCAGGAGCAAGGGGGAGAGATGGTGCTTGAGCTGCAGGGAAATGCTCAAAACAGAGTGACTTGTGGATGTGGGTGTGTGGAAGGAGGGGTTAAGCAGCAGGATGGCACCTAAGAGGGAGGAGGAAGAAGAATCGCACAGCGCTAAAGAAAGGGAGATTTAGAAAGAAATCCGATGTCGCCGTGCGTAACGTGGAAAACGACTCGAAACACTCCTTCCCGAGTCGGCTCGATGGCACCAACAAACGCCAGAAAAGAGCAAAGGAAAAATCCCTCCGACTCTACAGTGCCGTTCCGCATGACACCGTGGTGCCGCGTGTGAAGAATGGATAAACGCAAAAACAAAACCGACGGAGTGAACCATCATGTCATTCAATCCAGCAGCTCAGCCGTTGCACATGTTTTAGCTTTATGTGAGCGATGTAACGCTGACCTGAGCCCATTCTGAGAAGATCTGAATGTGTGGAAAAAGAAAAAAGCCAGTAAAGCACAAAAAACAACCATTAGTGGTAGATGATGTTTCTTTTGAATGTGTGTATCTGTATATGCGTATGTGGTGAAGTCTCTAAGTCGTAAATAGGTCAGAAAAGGCTTCTTTTATCAATAGAGTTAATCAGCCAGAAAACCAAAAGAAAACCTGCGAGTTTCCCTCACGTTTCTCCTTTAACCTCTCACGTCAAAAAAAGAAAGGACAAAAACACAGCGGTTAGTATTCCCGTTGCGGAGGAAGGCGAGAAAACCTCCAAGGAGGGAAGCGTGAATGCCTCTTAGAAGGCAGTTGGCTTGCTTCTCCTTCATTAAACACTGCCCCCCCCCCCCCTCACACACACACACACACACACGATCCTTGAACGCAGGCCACTTACGTAGGTTGCCATGGACCTCTTCTTGGTACGCCATGCGTGTGGTAAGTGACTCTTTGAAAAAGAAGGGAACATCAACAAAGTAGACGATCTATCTGATGAAATCGCAGCACGTCTGCCACAGAGCACACAACCGCAACACGACTGTAAGACGGCTCGTGTGCCCAGCAATTAAACCACACAGCTCAAGCGCTCTCTCAACTTCTATGATCCGTAAGAAGAAAAAAAAAACAGAAAAGAAATGACAAAGACAATGTAAAATTATAACTGTAACCCAAAAAACCTGTATCAGAGAAGGCCTCCACACAGAAGTAAAGTCTGAGTTGACCGCATTGGAGAGAATCACTCTGGGCCTGCGTACTGTAGCACCTCGACTCCCACCCTTTGTCGCGGGCTTTTATGCGAGAGCACAGCGATGCCGAATCACTCACAGCAAACCTCTACAGAGACGGATCAAAAAGGCCTTTTCCTAAAGAAACCTGCAGTCTCAAGGGACGTCCTTGTCAATACGGCAGCCGGCATCCTCAAGGGTGATAATACACACAGGAAACGTTGATTCTCTCTCCTGGCCTGCATGACTGCGAGAGGAGCGCAGCAAAAAAAAAAGGCGCAAAGTGCGTGGGAGAAATCGAGTTGGGAAAAGAAAAGGGAAAAGGAGGGGTGATCGTCCTCGTATGCGGACAAGAGTCCCTGGTGCCAAAACTCATGAAGCGGGAAGGAGGAAATCCACAACAATCCGGAATTGCCGTTGGTCCTTGCGAAGCTCCAGAGAGTGCGAAGGTTCTTTTGCTGCTGCTAGCTCGATCTCCCCCCTTCCCCATTTATTTTTCCTTCCCTGATCAAACAGCTTCAGGGCACCTTTTTCATTATTATTATAGCAGTCCCCGCAGCGGATTATTAACGTAGTCCATCTTTTTGCTCTTATTCAGCTTCGCCCAGCGAAGCAACAAGAAGTCCATCCGCTCTCGCAGCCCCATGCTACGTACGGAGGGATGCGCCTTCAGAATCTCATAGGCAAACGACGCCACTGGCACCTCTGACGACAAATCGCGCTGCTGCATCCGTTCCGCCATCTCTAAAACATGTTGCTCACGCTCAGCGGACATGTACGCCGGCCGCGCTGGTGCGTACACCGGCTCTTCCCTCTTCACTCTTTCAGCAGAAAAAGAGGGAATACTCGTCTCCTCTTCAAAGTCATGCGTCATCTCTTTCGCACGCGCCACGTTGTCTGGGATGCGGCCTCCGCGTTTCTTTGCAGATGGCGCCTTACTATGCGGATGTGACCGTGTGCGTATGAGACTACTGTTCTTCGAAGTATGGCCAGTCAACCTCGACGAGGTTCGACGCGGCGCAGATCTCGCGCGTGTCTGTGGGCTGGAAGCGACGGCAGCTGTCGGCGCTCTAGCGGCAGTAATGGCCTTTCTTTGCATGACTCGGCCTCCCAAACGCCCACACGAAATGCGAAACATTTTTTGCTCGGTTCTCCGTCGCGCGGCTCTCTGATTGAGTGTTGGCGGGGGTGCCCTTAGATTTCTAAGTGGTTTTGGGGGTGAAGGCAAGCGTGTCGATGCCCAGTGGAGAGTAAGTAGGTCCCTTCGGGGTACTCGCCTCAGCAGAAAAAAAAACAGCCTGATGAGGTATGCTTGCAAGTGTGTACGGCAATGCAAGTCACAAAGAAGAGAGAAGAGAGAAAGGGACAAAGGAAGTGTGAGTTCAGCACCTTGAGTCGAGACCGAAAGCTCCCCCCAACGATAGCATTAGTCAGCAGAGCATCCGCATGAACAGGTAGTAAGAGACTTGTGGAAAGAAAGCAGTGAGGAAAAAAGTGGAGCCTTCCCCGACATCCCAAGCGCCTGACTCACGTACAAAAACAAAGACAGTGACAGAATCTCTCTCTAAAATAACGCTGCGCGCGATGCTCGCAGTGATATTTGCTCTCCTTTTTTTTTTTGATGAGTGTGTGTGCGAAACAGGAGTACAGCATCCTTCACTACAACTGTGTAAGGCCAAAACAAAAGAGACAGTTTGGATCCTTTGGACTGATGACGACAAGTCTTTTCCGCTCAGTTACCACTGTCAGAAGACGATGCGCAGAACGAGCCTGGGAGAGGTGGCAGACAGCTGTCCAGCGACTTTTCCGATGCGCTATGCGCCTCGACGAAGGTATCTGTCGCCAACTCCGCTTGTGGCTCTAGACAAGCGGAAGGTCTATTAGTAAATGGGTCTGCGTTCGAGCTATTTGTGCGCGTATCTTCAGGTGCAACTGATGGAAACTCGGACAGTTGCTCGACACCCTCCTTCGCTGGGGGAGATGGGGCCGCCGCAGGGGGAAGCGGTGATACGCCGGGCTGAGTCGTTTGCTGGAGTGTGCTGAAAGTGAAGCAGTTCTGTTCAACAGATGGCACCGGAATGGGCTTAACAACAGGATTAGCCAGCGGTCTTGCCGTCACCGCGTGACCACGGAAAGTCAGCACAGTGGTGGACCGAAGGTCTCTGGCTGGAGATCGAAAGCGTATTTGCGCAGTCCCGTTGGGTTTTCCTTTGATATAGCCCATCCTCACATACGACACTCGTCCAAAGGAGCTAAACAGGGACTGAAGATCTGCCTCACCGGCAGCGCTGGGTATCCCGGTGACGAAGACAGATGTGCTGTCATGCAAAAGGGGTGGTGTGGAAGCCATGGTGTATCTGTGTGTGTGCGTGGGTGGATGGGTGTTGATTTCGTTTCTTGATGAGTTTTCTGGGCAGTCGATGTGACGACGCGCAGGGCGATAAAGTGAGTGCACGCAACGGCAACAGAGCAGATCTTCTGTTTGACGGTCTTCCTAACGACAAGGGACTTTTTCTTCTCTAAGAAGGCAGTAGCACCACAACTACGCACAACACAGCGTGCAATGGGAAAAAAAGAAAAGGAAGAGAGACAGACCGTGTGGAAAGAGCTTCCACTTCATTGCGGCCAGCCGCCACCGGAAACGTGCACTCGGATGGCATTCACGAAAGCAGACGGGAACTGGCGACGATCATTATACGCAGCTTCATGTGCACCGAGTACGTCTTGCCCCTCCCTTGCCGCTCCTCTCTCCATCCTTGAATGGCGCATGGGTTGCACAGTGGTAGAGCAACGCAGCTTTTTGCACCACAAAATGAAAAAGTACACCGGCACAAGTGACAAACGGAAGGAGAGTCCTACCTTTACGGGTCTAACGACTGACCTCTGCACCTGAAAAACAAAACAAAATGGTCGTCAAAGTCGAGAGGGAAGAGGGGACCAGAACTCGCCCACCCTGTCTCGCGCTCCTAACCTGCTGAGGAGACTTCCGTCGCTCAGTTTCTTTTCACGTTTGTTCGTTTCTCTCTCTCTTTAGTTACAAAACAGTACACCCTCACCGAATAACGTTAATACCAAATTATAAGAAAACCAAGCCCGAAACAGACAACACGAGAGAATTTGCGCGAGTCCGCCAATGACGCAGCGTTGTTGCCGTTGATCTTCTCATTCCTCCCCTTTTCACCTCCTCTCTGTTCTCTATGAAGTCCACACCACGCGTTCAGCACCGTGACACGGAAGAAAAGAAAATGTCTCGCCATCAAAAGAGATGTCTACTAAGACGCCTTTCCTTCCGTGTGGAGATGCTCTTTTTTTAAGGGGGACAAAGGACAAGGGACGTTCAAAGCTGTCGGAGCCGTCGTCTAAGTGCGCACGTTCTTCACTGCCTGCTGGTTTGAAAACTCTATCCACTACTCCCTTTCCACCCAAAATAGAAACAAAACAAAGAAAAACCTGCGTCATTCGCGTACTGTATAGGTATATATAAAGAAATAAATAAATAATTAGACAAACAGACAAAGATCACGAGCCCACCGCCACGCCACAACAGACACAAGAGAAACAAAACACATGCATAGAAAGACAGAGGTGTGAAAAGACGATCACACCGTCAGCGCTCCTTGGCAAATGCATCCTCACACGTACGCGCGCAGAGCCCGCACTACTGCTCCGGTGCGGCCTCAGGATCCTCGTCCTGCTGCTGCGGCTTCGCTGCCGGCTTTTCCTCGCGCAGCTTCGTACCAGACACGACGTCGTCCACGCGCAAAATCATCGAGGCAGCCTCGATGGCCGTCTTGAGTGCCTGAATCTTCACGGCCGCCGGTTCGATGATCTTGATCGTCCTCACATCCACGATCTCGCCCGTCTGTCCGTTAATGCCCCAGTACCAACCTTCCGGGTTGGTGTGGCGTGCACGCAGGTCGGTCACCACGCGAATCACGTTGGCGCCGCAGTTGCTAGTCAAAATGCGCGGCACCACCTCCAGCGCCATGGCCACCGCCTGGTAAGCGGCCTGCTCTACACCGCCGATTGTCTTTGCCTTTGCCATGAGTTTCGACGAGACCGTCATCTCGCACGACGCGGCACCGTAGACGATGCGGGGCTCGAGGATGATGTTGCGTGCCACGCACATGGCATCGTGCAGGTTGCGCTCCATCTCGTTGAGGGTATCCTTGCTAGCACCGCGGAGGAGGATGCTGCAGGCCGAGCCTGTTGGGCATCCCGTAATGAAGGTGAAATACTCATCGCCGATCTTCTTGATCTCAAAAAGACCGGCCTTGCCGATGTGCTCCTCGGTCAGCTCCTCCACACGACTAACAATGGTGGCCCCGGTGGCACGCGCGACACGGTTGTTGTCCGTCTTGCGGAGGCGGCGGATGCACGTGATCCCCGCCTTGTACAGGAAGTGCGCGGCTAAGTCGGAGGCACCCTTCTCAGTGATGACAACATCCGGCTTGAAGGAGACGATGACGTTGCAGATGGTGCGCACGTAGTCCTCCTCTTGCTTCAGCAGCGCCTCCCAGTCCGTGTCCTTGGTCACTTCGACGTTGATGGTCGTCTCAGGCTTCTTGTACTCTAACGGGCAGTCCAGCAGGAGGATGCGGGGGTTCTCGATGACGCGGCGCATCTTGGAGTGGATGTGGTCCTTGTTGAACATCACACCGTCGAGCACGACGCTGTCGGTGATGGAGCCGCCAGGAATCTTCTCAACCTTGGCGTAGCGCTTGATGTCGATGTCCTTCACCCCCGTCACCGGGTTCACCTGCACCACGCGCAGGGTAGCCTCGACGGCCATGCGACACATCAGCTCCTCCTCACGCGAGTTAAACTTGGTGCCCAGGCAGGCACGCACCACCTCCTCCAGCTGCTCCTTGTTCTCGGGGTCGATGGAGGTGGCGACGCCTTCGACAGCGGCCAGTGCGTCGTTGAGGGCCTGCGTGAATCCCTTGACGATCTTCAGCGGGTGGATGTTGCGCTCCAACAGCGGCTGCGCCAGGCTCAGAATTTCACCTGTCAGGATGATAACGGAGGTGGTACCGTCACCCACCTCCTCGTCCTGGGCACGGGCAAGCTCCAGCATGTGCTTCGCCGCCGGGTGGACTACGTCGATCTCACGCAGGATGCAGTTGCCATCGTTCGTCAGCACCGTTCCGCCCATGGGGTCAATAATCATCTTCAGCATCGCACACGGGCCGAGCGTGCTGCTGATCAGGCTAGCAACGGTCTTGGCAGCCTCGATGTTGTTCATCTGGGCCTTGCGGCCCGACTCCCGCGCCACACGCTGGTTCACCACAATCACTGGTTGTCCGCTCATATTGACTGAGTCGATCAAGGTGGCGTGCTCAGGATACCGCACAGTGGTGCAAGCCGTATGTGCCCCGCAGTAAGAGCAAATTTTGAGAAGAACGGAGCGGTAATAAAAGAAAAAGGCCAAGAAGCGTATTAGAAACAGCAAAAAAAAAGAAGATCCCAATGTGGTGCGGAGACTACAGAAGACTCTCTTCTACTGTTTGTGAGTGAACCCAATTACACAAAAGCGAAAAATAATCTTCTATTTAAAATAGACTTGGTTAGTTGGCTCCACACACACACACACACACACACACACACGCACATGAGGCGATGCGTTTGTCGTGAACGGTTGTAAAAAAACAATGTTTCGAAGAGGACAACGTTGAGTAGAGAAGGAAAGGCGCAAAGAAGTGGAGAAGTTGAGATCGCCACTGCAGCAAAACAAAGCAGCTTATATTTAGGACGCTGCAAATAGCTTTTGCCGGAGTGCTTTGTGAGAAATCAGGCAGAGAGCGCCATGTGACCAGCACATCTAGAGATGCTACTGAACACAAAGTTGCAAGTGAATCCAGAGCGAGCAGCAAAATGAGTTGGCGTCGTTGTTGTTCTTACTCATCACACCTTTCAGCGGCCTTGTGTCCAAGCATGAGCAAAACAAAAAGCACAGCAGCTGCTACTACGCAGAACCTTCATCACTCCGTTTCTTCTTTTCTTTTTTTTTGTATTGGGCGAATGTGTTGTGTTCGTCACTTGCCAGGATGCATCTTTATCCCCCCCCCTTCCCCCTGCCCCTTCTCTCCCTTCCGCTCACTTCCCATTCACTACACGCCTACTCTCGCGAGAGATGGTGTTGGTGTATGTGTAGCAAAGTGCCTCTGATAAGGAAAATCAAAACGCCACTTTCAAGCCGCAAAGCAGGAGTTGAGCTCAAATGGAAACAAGTAATTAATGTAAGGGATTCATGTGATCGAGAAAAATAAAAATCGATAAAAGCGGGGGTTACAGAAGAAGAAGAAGCGTGTCTGTTGCAGTGCTAACCATGTTCACAGAAGTGTGGGAGGGAAATAAAACGAAAAAAGAAAGCAAAGTAAGAGAATACGGGGGAGAATCCGTGAAGAAGCGTGCAACTAAATGTGAGCTATCTTGCGGCGATAAAAAACGGCCGCAGGAGGTCCGAGCAGTTCGTGGGCTGCGTTGGCCATCACCGCTCCAACGCTTTCGACGTCAAGCTTGAGATTCGCCAGTGAGTCCGCACGTGTCTTCCCAGCATTTACGATCGCAACGGGAATGCCGAGTCGTTTGGCCTCAAGCACGTAGCGGTAGGCGCTGTGAACCTGAAGGGACGTCCCAAGACACAGCAAACACGACGCGCTGTCTTGGATCAGCCTCATCGTGGTATCCAGCGTCGCTTTCGGCACATTCTCGCCGAAAAGCACGACGTGGGGCTTCAAGAAACCACCACAGTGAGGGCACATGACAAGCCGCATGGCGTTCACCGCTTCAACAGGAGCACTGTAGTCTCCGTCTGGACGCACACGCGACTTATCGGCACCGTACATCGCATACAGCTCCGGGTTTGCCTCCCTCAGCTGCCGTTGCAACTGGGCACGCGGCATAAGGTAAGCGCAGGACATACAAATAACAGTGTGAATGTTCCCGTGTATCTCGGTCAGAGGTGCCTTGCTGGTGGTGTACTTGTACGCGTGCGCCTCATCCGCGTCCCCGACTCCGCCGTAAGTCGCAAGGTGGTGGAGCCCGTCCACGTTTTGCGTGAGGATGTGCGCCACTGTGTGCGAATCGGCAAACGCCTGTAGTGCCATGTGGGTTGCACCGCACGACGCTGCGGACATGGTGGAGTACCCAAGCATACTACGGGCCCAGTAACGGCGTTTTTCGTTGTCGTCGCACTTAAAGTCTTGAAAAGTCAGAGGCTTGAAATCGGCGCGGTGGTAACGGCCATGAGGACCACGGTAGTCGGGAATTCCGCTCTCCGTACTGCAGCCCGCGCCTGTAAGAGCAACGCAGCCACGACCTGCTCTACCTGCCTGACTTTCCTGCAGAAAGCGCACAAGGGTCTGCGCTGCTTTCATCGCTTTCTGTTGCAACCGTGTGGCAACAAGCACTTGAGCCCAAAACACAGCGAGAAGCACTTGCCGCTTTTGTTGCTTTGATTTTCTTTTTTCAAGGCCAAGAGTAAGAAGGCACTACACAAAGCAGGAGAAGCAGGAGTGCACAGCTTATGAGTTGGATCTCGGAAAAAGACTTGTGCTGGATCCCCCGTCGCGGGACACTGTAGAGAAAACAAAAAAAAAGACAAGGACAGAGCTGTCCAGCTTTGAGTGTGGATCTTTTGATTGGAGGTGCACGTTCACAACCCAGAAGTGTAATACAAAACGTAAGCAGATGTAAGAGACCAAGTTAGGCGCTTAAAGTAGGTTCGCAGAGTTTGCTACGAATTAACAGGAAACTAAGCAAGATGGTGTGAAGGGTATCGAAATACTTCGAGGAAGGAGGAAACGGGAAACGAAGGGCAGATAAAAGACGCAAGTTTGGGTTGAGAAACGCGCTCTGCAGTTGTATAAGAGAAAACCAAGTCTGAAGGTGTGTGTGTGTGTGCGTGTGTGTATGTGTGTGTATGTGGTGGTGTTTTACCGCTTTTCCCTTACCATATATATTGCAACGCAGTTAGAATAGCAGAATGGAAGAGAGACAGAAGGAGACAGTTGGCAGGGGAGTGCTGTAACACTTACGCACGCACTGCGAAAGGCATCTGAACGATTATAATCGTTGTCGTAGTAGTAGAGGCCAGATCACAAGCTTTTGAGGTCCTCAGCTCCTCTACAGTGACATGGTTGCAGAAGAGCAAGAAGCAAAGCTCGGCTCCGTTATCAGAAGCAGAAACAAAAGCACCGAGCAGGGAATGAAATCCACAGCATAAGAAAAAGGCCGTTTTTACTTTCAACAAGTGAGAATAGAGGCTTTAGACCATAAGGTGTCTGTGAGAGGAAATGCTACGTGGAAGCAAAAGGGGGGGGAAGCCGAAGGTGAATGCGGCACTTTCACTGTGCACAGCGCGTTCAAGCAGGCTTGTAAGGTTCCTGCCAATGATGGAGATGTGGGGGAAGAGGGAAAAGCAGTGGTGACTAGCAGAGTGCTTTTTCTTACCTTCTCTCTCTTCACCTGTCTCACCCTTTCGGATCATCATCCCAATCAAATGGAAGAGGCTTACTATTGCTTCGAACAGCAACCCAGTCTTTACGATCCCTGTTTTCAAACGTGAAGTTGTTGGCTGGGAAACCATAGGTCTGCCCTGCGTAGAGCCCGCCCATCCAACGCGCAGCGCTCTCTTTCAGTGCTTCTTCCGTGAGAGAACGGCTGTTCTTGAGGATGTACGATGACTGCTTCGTTCGCGTGGCAACCCACATCTTTGTATGCCGCGAATGGCCATGTTCTTGTACATCATCGATGGGCACCTGTTCCGAATAGCTGAGCAATGCATGCGGATGTTGTTCGATCGTGCTTGCGATCAGCTTCTCCTCCCATGGGAGCCGCGAAAACACAACAAGCCGACCGTCATCGCGCAAGAGCAGCAAGGCGTTCTGCAGAGCTTCATTCAGCTCGTGGCGTTCCCGGTTCACGATGCACCGCAAGGATATTAAAAACTTCCATGACATAGGGGCCTTCCGCCAGCTGTCTTGTGCCGCCCAGCCCTCCTCTGGTAAATCGTTTCCTGCGTCTTCCACTACCTCGAGGACACGGCGAGACGCACCAAAAGGTCGACCTTTGCGAATCGCGCGGGCCAGCTTCATAGATTGCTCCGGCGTCAATAACTCGTACGACGCCAGTGCGCCGGAGAGAGCGTTTTGTGGAACAGTGTTGAGGTACTCCAAGGCCCCTAGGCCGTTATTTGGCCCGTAGCGCATGTCAAGGCAATGGTCACTCTCGTCGTCAAGCAAGAAGCCTCGCTCGGGGTTCTCGAGCTGTGTGATGGATGGGCCGGAGTCGATGATGACGGCATCGAAGGAGCGCTCCCCGAACATCGCCTTTGCCTCTGACATGGGCCGTGCGTAGAAGCGAAACCGCTCTGCCCCGAACTCATCCACAATCTCCCGTGCACTGGCGGTGGCGTCCAGATCGCAGTCCATCGCGACAACGCGCGTGTACGGTTTCCCATTTTCAAGCACCACGCCAGAGTGAAACCCAGAGCCGAAGGTGCAATCCAGAACATCGTAGGAAACAAGGCGTTTCTGCTTCGTCACGGCCACCAGCTCCCGTGGCGAGGGAAGAACAGTCAAAGCCGCGGAAGATGGTACGAGGCTGCCATGATCCAGCAAAGCGCGCCTGGAAGAAGAAGCTGACACGGTCTTCCGTTCGCTGCTAGCGTGGGTTTTTTCGGCAGCGGAAGCTGTGAGGATTTTCTTCTGGAGCCGGCCTCGCCTCATTACCTTCACTTGCTGGCGCGCCGGCGGCCGAGCATCCAAACATTTCTGCTGTTTTTTAGTGCTTGGGAAACCATCCTCAATAGCACGTTTGGCCATGTATTCAGCAAGATTTTTCGTTTCAAGCCATCTTAATCCGCCGCAGACACCTTGGAGTAATTGCTTTGACATGAGCGGAGGGTGTTCCACGCGGCTCATCGCCGCCCACCGCCTCGGTACGACGATCCGCTTCATGGACGGTATCTTTAAAAGCTGTCTCCAAATCCAGTGACCTTGCCGAAAAGGGAGGAACAAGACGAGGTAACAGAAACAGCTATGAGAAAAAGTGCTTTTTCCAACAGCACCAAAAGCGAACTTCACTTGTTTTCAGTCAACGCACTGTAAGAGCAGCATTGGAGACAGGGAGAGAACAAATGATGAAGCGGCAAGAAAATGCCGTCAGATGACATGAACAGAAAGGAGCCTTTCTTTCCCTAGAAGGACGGGTGCGTGAAAGACGATCACTAACACGCACACGCCAAACAGTTCAAAGTATGAGCTTTCAGCCCGTTCATGGTTTCTTTTGTACATAGTGCCATTAAGCGAGAAAGGTGCACTGCATTGCGAGTGCCAACGTGTGCGCATGATCCGTCTCCATTTTTCCGTGAGTCTCTCCTTTCCAACCGTTTTTGTAAGCGCATCTCCGTTTTCTTTTCTCAAAGAGCGCTCAGTGCTACAGCGACTCTCCTAGTTTTCAGAAAAAACGACGAGTAGTGTTATCGCTGCTCGTAATACACTTTTTTCCCTTTGACTTGTAGTGACACGGAAGATACTGTTTTGGGCAGCTTGCCTAAAGCTCTGTCAATGCACTCCGCCATGATCTATCCAGAAAATCGTCGGTACAGTCATTTTCTTTCCTCTTTTTTTATGTTGCCGTCCAGGCGTGACTCTCAACCCTTCACAATTTTGTTTTACCTCCTTTCTTCCTTGTGTGCATTACCCACTTCTCCCTCCGCCTATTGGCACTTACAGAAATCTATAACACATTAAAACGCTGAAATGGGGCTGGTAGATCAGAACGAGGAGAAACCTGCTGCACGTCGCACCCAGCCTACGACGATGCCTGCTCGTGCCTCCTTTAAGAAAAAAAGAAACTCCTTTTTCTGCGCAACAGCGTTCCGCTTATCCACCACATCAATTTACGCCCTATTTCGAGTCCTTAAAGAAGAAGAAAATGAGCTTACCTGAAAGAGAAAATCAAATGAGACAAAGAAAACAACAAACAAGGATCGATCAACAGCAAAGAGAACACTTTTAGACTCACTGAGCACAATTGTCTTGCATGTCCGCATTGCACACCACACATTGGGCTCCACCTCCTTTCACGAAAAAACTCCAAGTTGCTCTGGTTTGATAGATACAACGTATTCGATTCTCTGCTCCTCCCAGAGTGCCTTACACTAGTGCACTAGCAAAGCTCTTCCCAGTACCTGATAGAAAAACAAAAAACGAGACGTTGGAGTCTCGAAAAAAAAAAGTGTTGATGAGTTGCGACCGCCAGACGGGCCCTACAGTTGGGCCACACACACCGCAGGCTTATCCACAGGGCACGCACGCCACAGATATCTGTGCACTACTTCGGTACTGTGGGACCTTCGCGCTACTCCGGGCTCTGGTCAGCACACGGCGCTGCAGAACGCCCCAGAAGGATCCCCACGCACCAGACGAATCCGAGCGCCACAGCAATCGACACCGCACGCCGCCAGAAGGATCCCGCGACGCGCACAGCGATCCGCGAGCGCCACAAGCAACGACAAGCCGCACTGCTCATTTCCGGAGGGTCTGCAGCATCACACGAGCCCATCGCGGTCCTCATCAGTGAATACGCACGGGCAAACTAAACGCAGCCCGCCGCCGACGTCGCACTGCACGACACACCGCAAGACGCATGACAACGAGACGCTGTTCAGCATGTAGCCCGCTCGCACACGAGTACGACGGCGCCAGCGCTTGGCGGTAGGTACTGGGCAACCAGGCGTCAGCGTCTTCGTACGGGCTCGCCGGCCTGGATGCCCACCTGCCGGGCGCAGTTATCAGCACCCTGTGTACTCTCTCGTCCAGAATAGCAGTACCCCGCTCGACGCGGGGGGGCCCAAGCCGCTCCACTGCACAAAACGCGCGAAGTCGGCAACGGGGCACAGTGTTGGTTCGTCGCTGTCTTTGTGTTTTACTGCCACCCTGCCACGCGTTCATGCACTGTCAGCTGCCGTCCGGCCTCCCACGCAAACACCGGGAACCCGGTGTTCAGGCGTGGCCTGCTCCAGAGGGTGGCCACGCAGCCACCCGCACGTAGAATGTCTTGTAGCGTCTCGTTCTCCAGCAGCTCCAGCACAAGCGCCTGCGAAAAAGGAGGCAGCAGGCCATCGTCGTCGTGTCCAGCAGCGAGCTCTCGCGATGCCGTGAAAGCGGGGTAGTGTCATGCCGCACTGTAGTGGAACAGCTTGTACGTGCTTGTGTCGTTGCTCCCGCTGTTGCCGCTTAATGGCAGTGTTGATGATTGGTCACAGAAACTGCTGCACGACTAAGGCGTGTTCCCGAACTGCCCTTGCTGGAGCAAACGCGTGGTCGCTCGATTGTACCTGTACTGATTGGCGAAAAGAAGCCCGGTGCTGCATTCGCAAGAGCGTTCTTTGTTTTGCCTTTCAGAGACGAATGCGGCGTGCCCGCAAGTTCACGAGACTGAATCCCATGGCACCTGCGATATCGCGAGAGCTTCCGGCACAATCAGAACGCGTCTCGTAGCGTCACTGCAGGTAGCCGCTCGCTGTATACCTCCTTGCCGCAATCTCCCGTGAGCGAATACTGAAATTGGGGAAATTCTTGTCAGCTGACAGGATTGCACACACACCCCGAGACACTTGGCTTATATCCAGGTGGTAGAAAAACTGGTATTGGGCCGGCAGCATAATTCGTGTAGAGCACAGTAGTCGTCTTTCTCGGGCACCTGGTGAATGGCGCAGGGTAAAGAGACATCAAGTTGGGGAAGAAAACCACGCAAAAATGCCTCTGCACTCTGCAGGTCCGCAGTGCCTGTGGAGCCGACTGACGCGACGTCCAGGTCGTAGCTTGTTGAGAGGGGAACATCGGCACCCGTCACCACACACTCGTGTCGCTGTTGTACGGGCTGCGCAGAAAAACTCCCAGTCTTGTTGAGCATCTCAAGCCAGGCCATGTCATGTACCGCCACGGAGAGTTGAACCACAAATCCTGAGTTTTGGTTGTAACGTTGTCGTCAGCTGTACGAGCGCCGTGCCGGTGGAGTACCTGAAACCCATGACGACGCTTCAGACTCGGTGCCCCACCGACACCGCTGGGAGGCACAGCAGCAGTACACTGCACAAAAATGGTAAAACGCCTTCAGGGCAACAAGGAAACGCGAAGCCAAAGGGTTCCTTGTATTCCGAAAGCAAGAAAAGCCAAAGAGCTAAACACGGAGCGCGGAATCGTGCTGAGATGATATCTGAACGGGGGAATGTAAAGAGGAAAAGAGAAAACAGAGAGAAAAGAAAAATGGGCGAGGCAGCTTTTTGTTTTTAACGAATGTAGCTTATGGCGCACGCGTAAGCAAGAGACGCGCTTTAAATCTTCTTCACTTTTTTTTTCTTTTTTAGCGCCTCCGGTAGCAGGAAGAAGACAGAGGTGTGGTCAAACACTCTGAGCGCGTTGCTTCGCATCCGGCACCAGTGCGAAAAGCCCCTTGGCTATGACAGAGACTCCTACGCCCAGCCTTGCCCCTCATCATAAAGGAGAAAAAAGAGAGGGAGGACAGCACTGCGAAGTTTAGTCCGTTTCCTTTTTTTCCACACGTTTTTCCGGTGAACGCCATCGACCTGTGTGAAGCACAGGATCCACGAGGTTTGTGGTCTTTTGTCGTTGTTATTTTTAAATGGAGAGGACATATTTCACATTTCCCGGCTTAACGAGCCAGTACCTGCAAACGTATCGTGACCATCAACAGTAACAGCTTTCAATCCGATAAATGCATGGAACGCCCTCGCTCCTCAGTACTGCTGGCAGGACCCTCTCCCTGCCCCTTTCCGCTAATAACCCTCCAGACGCTAACTACCGATTAGCTTTTTTTCTACATTTACGGAAGCCCAACCTATCCACAAAACTCGCGTACGCCACACGATCTTCCGCAGCTGCTACCCTTTTAAACGAGAAGCAGTGCTGTGAGAAGTGTGCAGCGTGCACAAGTGAGCCTCACTTGTAAAAGAAAACCTTCAAACTGCCGAAGAACAGGCGCATTTGCCGCGCCGCTCTAACCGCTGAAATTGCCAGCCGATGCAGTCGCGAAGGCAAAGCAAAGCCGAAAAAACCGATCCATCTCTTTGCGCCCCCCCGTACGGCACCTAGTCCATACTATTTGCGGAGGCTTCGTGGAACGCATTAGAGCAAAAAAGAAAAAAAAACGCGTCGAACCCATGTTTTGTGAGCGCGAGACGCCCCCCTTCAGTTGGGGCCACCACACACCGCAGGCTTGGTCCAGCAGGGGCACGCAACGCCACAGCACTACTCGTGTGCAACCTTCGCGTACTCCGGGCGGTCCCTGCACAAGCACACGGCGCTTGTGATGAGAACGCCGCCAGAAGGGTCCCCACGCACAGCGATCCGAGCGCCACAGCAACGACAGCCCGCACTGCTCATTCCGGAGGTCTGCAGCACATCACGACCCATCGCGCGCGGTTCCTCATCAGTGATACGCACGGCAAACTCCGCAGCCCCCGCCGACGTCGCACTGCACGACGACGACACGCAAACGCATTGCAACGAGACGCTGTTCAGCATGTAGCCCGGCTCGCACGAGTACGACGGGCAGCGGTGCGGTAGTAGTACTGGCACCCAGGCGTCAGCGTCTGGTACGCCTCGCCGGCCTGGATCCCACCTGCCGGGGCAGTTTTATCAGCACCTTGTACGCTTCTCGTCCAGATAGCAGCTACCCTTCGACGTCGGGCGGGCCAGCGCTCCACTGCCACAAAACGCGCGAAGTCGGCAACGGGCACGTGTTGTTCGTCGCGTTGTACGCCACCTGCCCACGGCGTTCATGCACTTCAGCTGCCAGTCCGGCTCCCCACGCCAAACTCGAACCCGTTGTCAGCGTCTGTCCAGGGTGGCACGCAGCACCCGCACGTAGAATGTCTTGTCCGTCTCGTTCTCCAGAAGCTCCAGCACAAGCGCCTGCGAAAAAGGAGGCAGCAGGCATCGTCTCGTCGTGTCCAGCAGCGAGCTCGCGATGCGTGAAAGGGTAGTGTCATGCGCACTGTAGTGGAACAGCGCTTGTACGTGCTGTGTTGCTCCGCTTTGCGTTAATGGCAGTGTTGATGTTGGTCACGAACTGCTGCACGATAGGCTGTCCCGAACTGCCCTGCTGGAGAGGCAACCGCGTGTCGCTCCGATTGTACCTGTATGGCGACTGTAGTGCGTACGCGCAACGCATATCAGCAAGGCGTCGCGGCTCGCTTTCAAGAGTGGGGTAGTTGTCTTATCTCACCTTAGCGCTTTCTACCTGCATCGCGATGTCGAACAGCGAAAAGGCACAATTGCAGCGTCGATCAAAACGGCTGCAATAGCGCTCGCTGTATACCTCCTTGCCAATCTCCGTGAGCATACTGAAATTGGGGAAATTCTTGTCAGTGACAGGATTGCACACGGATAGCAAACCAGTGTAATATCGAGGGTTGTAGTAGAACTGGTATTGGGAGCCATAATTCGTGTGTAGAGCAAGTAGTCGTCTTTCTCGGCGCACTGTGTGAATGGCAGGGTAAAGAGACGTCAAGTTGGGGAAGAAACCACGCAAAAATGCCTCTGCACTCTGCAGTGTCCGCAGTGCGTCTGTGGAGCGACTGTACGCGACGTCCAGGGTCGTAGCTTGTTGAGGGGAACATCGGCTCCGTCACCACACTCGTGTCGCTGTTGTACCGGCTGCGCAGAAAACTCCCAGTCTTGTGAGCATCTCAAAGCCAGGCCATGTCATGTAACCGCACGGAGTTGAACCACAAATCTGAGTTTGGTTGTAACTTGTCTCAGCTGTACGAGCGCCGTGCCGGTGGAGTACCTGAACCATGACGAGCTTCAGATCGGGTGCCCCACCGACACTGCTGGGAGGCACAGCAGCAGTACAAGCTTGCACAAAAATGTAAAACGCCTTCATGGCGACGAGGAGCTTGAGAAGAGGACGGTTACTAAAGTAGACGTTTGTCTTGCTTTGGTGACAACAGTAACAGCACAGAAAAGCGGTGGGAAATGTAGTCAAGCATTATCAAACGAGCCACCACATAGAACCGCACAAGTACAAAAGCAGACGCCCTTTCTCATCTCAAGCCTTTTGGGAGGGATGAGAAACGTTTCAACAGAGTGTTACACAGTGATCCGTCCCAGAGTTCCAAGTCAAGAACTCCGTTCAGTTTTCTGCTACCAGTTCTGGCTACCACATACTCTGAACCTCTTATTCCCAGTTGAAGGAAAAGCAGAAGACTGTTGGCCATATTTGAAAGCAGACAAGCACAATTCCTTTCCTTGAGTTCCTCATTACGATTCATTTTTGTTTTCATTTTCGCTCTCTGGTTTGTATTCCGCATTGAGCTTTGATCACGTTGAGATGTAGCCGCCCATCTCGTGCAGCATAAGAGGTAAACGTTTATTGAAAGTGGGGAGAAAAAAGGCTTCAACTTGTGCTCGAATATGTACAGAGAGCAGTACCGATCATTACTAACAAGCAACCAGCGGCAGGACGAGGCCGCAGAGGGCCTTCTCGCAGAACAAACACACTCATCAAAACCGTTATCACAAAGGCTAAGGAGTTCACCACGATAGAGCCGACTGAGACGTCCACTTCACGTAAGGAATAGAAAAACACAACAGACCCGCTCAAATTGACAACTTGCGTAAGCAAGTACTTTGGGCGGTGGAGTAGAAAGACGAAGTCGTCCTTTGCAGACCCACTGCTGGTCATTCCTTTACTGTAATGCTTCAAGAGGGGGTTTGTTACGCCCCACAGGAACGCAGCAAGAAGCACCAAAACAATCATGTTTCATATGAAGGCGCCCTGGGACTGTCCTGCTTTAAAAAAAAACTCTTCTGTATTTTAGGGTGGGGACGTGACTCATGGAGCACTAGGAGCCATCGAGATAGCACAAGCAGGATGGGAGACGGCGAAAAAAAAAAAGAAGGAGAGAGGATAAGTGTTGTGACTCTTTGAAATGTGTACGTGTGGGTTTGCATCGCATTCTCTTTGCAACTCTATTGAAGATTGCAAAAGCAAATCGTGGCTTGCCCCTTTAACTACCTCCCTTGTTCTCTCCATTCTGAGGCGCCTGTCCAGCCACTTTCGATGGGAGAAGGCTTAGTAGATTTCGCTCCATAACTCTGGTACGCAGTATGCTGCACTTCGGCTGAAAAAAGACGAATAGAGCTTTCACTGTTTCCCATTCGGCTGTTCTTTCAAATTGGGATCGTTCATTGTTTTGTTTTGACTCCATGTGATTAACACTACAAAAAGAGCACCTACGTTCCTAGCGCTTTGCAAACTTCCTCTTGTTCTTCTTTCCATCCACGTAACCAGGGAACTGGCCAGGCTCCCGACGACGATCAACGGACAACAAGCCTGACTTCTTCAGCGGAATGCGTGTAAGTGGGAGAAGCTTCGTGATAGCATTCGCAACAGACATCCGACATGCAAACGCGGCAATCTCGTTCGCAATGGAAGGCACTGCTTTTCCTTCAGAGATAATGTTCACATCGAAATCGCGGTAATCCAGTTTCGCCTCATCGAACGGCATCAAAACCATCTCCATCAACCACGACTTATCGTCAAACGCAACCGAGAGAGGTTTGCCAAGCAAAGTGATGGAACCATTGTGATCACGGTTTTCTCTGATCAGTGATGTGAAGATGTACTTCTCGCCGTCCGCACGCCCATGACCAACCGCAACACCCGTCTCGAAATCGATTTCAGCGGGGTCAATACGAACACCGATCTGGTGTCGCGTATCTTCTCCCGCAACCTTCCGCGAAAAGTCCTGCAGCACAGTATGGAAATGGCTGTAGCTGTCCGCGCTGTCTGCCTCGAGAGTAGCCTTGCTCATCAAGTTGTAGTTTTCAAACATCACCCGCACATCCTCCCGATTGAACTTGCGACGACTAAACTCGAAAAGCGCGTGCTCAGTCTTGAAGGCTTTTGTTTCCGTCATACGTCCCATCCACTCTAAGAAATTAGTGTAGTGCCCTGGAGCGTTGTCAAGCCCCACAGCATCAGCGGTTATGGTGCGGCTAAGCTGACGCGATGGCGAATCCGCCGGCTTGCTTAACGATTCGAGAACTTTTGTAACCAATGCCTGCGCCTCGTACTTTTGGAAATCCGGTAGCAGCGCCGATACGATTTCGCCAAGCTGCTCTTCGTCCAGGCCGTCTACTGAGGCATAGTAGTCCTCAACAGACTTGAACTGCATCCCGCCGCTAACGCGCATCCAAGCTTCTTTGAGGGATTGGGCTGTCAAGTCGGTGCGCAGCTCGTCGCGCAACGATGACAATGTGTTGTGGCCAGCAGGGACGTACTCACCAGGATACATGGGATACTCACGAAAATGGAACAGGTTGCCGTGTGTTGCTTGATTGTTTGACACAACGGCATTTTCGCCGACCTCTAGCGGCATCAAGCTTTCGCGCAAATCCTCCTCTTCGCGAGAGAGTTCGATATCCTGCGTGCGCTTAACATGTGCGTTAACCCACATCAGCCTCTCACCATCACTTTGCGGAACTCCCCTCTGCGACCCGAGACTGTTCGCCAGCCGAAAAAGCCGAGCATGTCGGGCAGTTTTGGGGCTCAAAAGACGCTTCATTGCAACACCCCTGCAAACTTAAAAGAAAAACACCAAGCGCAACAGTAGCAGCGCGTTCAGAGAATGGCATACGAGCACAATTATTATTGATATAGTTCACATAAAAGATGAAGAAGATAAAGAAAAGAGACACGGAGGAAGAGGACAGTGCAAATACCGGTGCAGTAAAAAGGGAGTTCTCTATATGAAAACAAGCTATCAGAAAAAAGAGAGATACTGTTCTTCTTTGTTGAAGCAGCAACAAAGAAAGAAATCAATTGGCACTGCAAGCCCTTCTTGTGCAGCACCCGGTTGCCACTGAGCTTTTCGATTACAGCCATGTTTCTTTTTCTTGTAGGAGTCTCTTAAGTTGGAGCTTCTGCAAATACCAATGATTATTCGTCGACGCTGAATAGAGAACTGACTACACATGAAAAAAAAACGTTGAGAGCTGACGAAAAAAGAGTCTAAAAACCACACGTTTGGAAAGAAAAAGAAATCACTTGGTAGGACAACTAAAAATTCCAAACACTTGGTTTATTGAGCCAAGGAAAGCAGCTAATCGAGCCTAAATGTCTTGAAATTCTTCAAGTACTTTCAGCATCTCCGCTTCCTTCTTTTCTAGTGCTTTCCGCAAAGCAGCAATCTCCTCGTGGTATTTGTGCAACCTCCGCGCCATCTCTCTCATCCGAGTCTCCTTGCACACAACTTCCCGCTGCGCCATGTCACTTAGAGGATCCACATGCTTTACTGCTTCGCTGGAGTCATTGAGATCACCACCGTCACCTGAACCAGACGAAGAGCTTTCAAATCTGTTCTTCTTCGAAGGTGTCGATGCGGATACATCGCTGTTACGAGGTGAAGCACTGTCAATGTCCTTCCCCTCTAGTTCTTTCTTCGGTGGAAGCACAACAACTTTCGCGCTGTCACACAACTGAGGGGGGTTCCCGTCAAACAAAGGTCTCAGGCTGTATTCGCGAGGATTGGCATCTGATCCCTTAAAGAAACTGTCAGACGTCAATGCGTGTTGATTGGCGAACGTCGGCGGGAAAATATCGCTTTGGAATTCAAGCGCGCCTTGTCTTCGAGGCAGAACCATGTCAATGGGAAGAAGAGTGTGATATGTCAGCTGGTACAGACGATCGAACTCGCATCTCTTCACGTCTAAGCACCACTTCGGCATCACACACAGCCCTTTGATGGCGTCCGCGGTGCCCACCTCGAAGCTGAACGTGAGACCTTCATCCATCAGCTCGAAGCACTTCACGTTGTTCTCGCCTTTGCTTCCGAGAAACAAAAGATTTGTGTCTTCATCATACAATGGCATGAACGCGGCGCTCGATTGGTCCAGGACAAGCGTATCAAACGCTGATGTCAGCTTCCTTGTGTCCCACAGTTTAATCTGGCGCTGTTGACTATCGTTCCAGCCGAAAGTCATGATCGTATTTTTCCGCTTGCACCAGACGCAGCGCTGCGATCGTGCACCGGAATGGCTTTCAATAGAGGAAACGATGGACCCATCGTGTGAATCCAAGATGCTCAGCCTCCTATCACGAGACGAGACGCAGAATAGGGAGCCGTCCAAATTCCATTCGAGCCCTGTAACGTAGTCGGACAGGCTGTTAATGGTCGTGACCGCAGTGCACTTCTCAACATCCCAAATGTTGACTACGCGATCGACGGCGGCGGAGGCGAGCACACCTTTTGCGCTGGGATGAACGGCAATAATGCCACATTTTTTGTTGTGACCCTTCAGCTCCAGCAGTGGATCTGACATGTTCGCTTCCAGACCCCCAGACGGGATTTGCCATCCAAACACGGTACCATCCTCACTGGCAGTAAAAAGCTTCTGGGAATCAAAAGGGTCGAACTTCACATCAATAATCGGACCCTCCTGTCCGAGAACAAGAGGGGGGTTCGGTGCGACCTTTCTCACAGCATCATGGGAAAAGACGGCACAGCCGCCGAACGTTTGCCAAGGAACAGCAACAAATCTCTCGTTGCATGCAATTGTGTTACTTCCATCCCACATTGCAGTCGAAGAGCACACATTGAGGAATTGACGCTGCGGCTTTGCTTCGTGCCCAGTGGAATGGCGAAAGCGGGAAACGGACATGACAAAGTGGTATATGACCTTTGATCTGGAAGTGAGGAAGGTAAGAGAACAGGCAGACAAAGTGTTGAGCAGCTTTCTCTCGTTCATCGAAAATGTGGAGCGAGTAGCGGCATTCTTTTTTCTTCGCAGTTTGTAGTCTCGTGCGATCTTGTTTTTTCCACTGCTCCAAGAATGGCTTCAGAAATCATGCGAAAGAACCATGCATGAAACGAATCTGCGTTCCGCGCGAAAATACCGTTAGTAGCATCGGCCTTTTAAAAAAAGAAACTTTCTATTGATGTGCGGTGCTTGTTTTGTTTTTCCCTTCCGCCATTTGAAACGTGATATGTGACACAGCACAAGCAAAAAGCCAATCTCATTCACCTGGGCTATTCTTCCTGCGAATATAGTTGGAATCCTGAAGCATTTTGTCGGCCTGCTCCTTTCGCTCATTGACCTCATTGTGGTACTTCTGCCAGACACGCGACTTCAGCAACTCGTTGGGGTCTTCTGTTGGCCATCGAAACAGTGCCACGGCAAAATCAGAGCTAAAAATCGACATGAACAGAACTGCAAGTACGAATCCCGCACCAACTTTTTGGAAGAGGATATGTCGCTCATATTTGAATTGCAGCCGCATCTCGCGGTACTTCTTCTTCATGTACCACTGGCGGAACTCTTTGTTTCGCATGTCCCACAGAATGTGGTACCATTTAACCTCCGGCTGGTATTCGTAGCGATTGGCCATTTCCAAATATGTCACAGCTTTCTGACGGCACCCGTGGAAGAGAAAGACGTGAGGAAAAGAGGACGATAGAAATGAGAGTCACGACTAGGCTCCACTACACAGCGCCATAGCAGCTAAGAGAAGTTAACAGCATTTGGCTTTTAAAAAGCAATGTCGACCTTTGAGAAGTCCTGCAGCTGTTTCTCGCAAGACTTCTCTGTTCTCAGCTACGCGAGATAGACCGCTGCTGAGAACGCACACGCCACTACCACTCAAAATCACTCTAATTATCATTTTGGGGTTAACGTAAACTGCATGTGCGAACAAGTAGCTCGTTTTTTTCTTTTTCTGCATTCCCCAACCCAAACATCTACCGTACCCGAGCGTCGAACAGTTTCTACCCACATTCACTGACCACGCACCACCCCTGCAGTGGAGAAACCTTGGCGAGCACGCCAGCACGCCCTCGAGGGAATTGAATCGATACAGTTTCCGTTGACGGTGATGCTCTGACCATCTAATCTCGTCCCCCGTGCTACTAACCTCAGCAAAGCACACCTTATCGCAGGGAAAAAACAAAAAACACCACTCATCAGCACGCAGCCGCCCACACATGAAGTGAGTGATGACACACCACTCCACCAATTAAGCCCATGTTTCGCATCTGTGCGAAAAACCACTTCTACGAGAACTCCAACCAGCATAAGCTCTACCACTTCCAAACTGACACACACTTGCGCCCCTACCGTACTACCAAATGAACCACGGCACATTTCTTTTACTTTGCCCCACCACTCTCTCTTCCCCCCCCCCCCGATCCCCAACGTAGTCCGAACCAAGCCCACTGCAAACACAGAAAAAGAAAGGTGTGAAACGGACGAGCCGGCCTTCCACAGTTTGAGCTTTGCAGTGGAACAGGGAATTCTCACCACTGAATAGAGCAATAAGCTAACTCCCTCCAGCTTAACCAGTGATTCCTCAAACCTCACGCTGGAAACACAGAGCACCTACATCTCGCCCCGCCGATCTGTTCCCCGTCACACCCCACCAGCATACAAACAGAACGAAGGCCGCCGCACCAAGTCAGTCTTGTTTCAGAAGGAAGCCAGTATACCTTGAAGTGCACGTTCGAGACTGCGCCGGAGCGGTTTACTGCATTGTAGGGAATTCTTCCCCGCTCTTCCTCTTCACTAGGTTGGAGTGGAGATGCTGACGTGAGGTTTACGGCGAGTCGAATCTGTTGTAGAGGAGGTTGTGGTGTCTTCTCGCAGTGGTGACGAGGTTGGTGACCATAACACGTGAGGTGACTGCGTTTGACATCGCTGATTTTAAGATCTTGCCGACTGCATCATTGCGGGGAATAGCACGATGTCCAAAGAGAAACTGGAACGAAAGGCGCACTCGACGCTCAGTCAGGTGTAGATTGAACGCCCACATGCGCCACAGAGTGCATTTCTGTACTGTAGTGGGTCCTGCCTCGGGCGTCACGAGAAGCGAGTACCAGTCGGTCACAATGACGGCGGTTCGTGTGATGCGTTGGTATCGGATGTATACTGGCAATGTAACGAGGCCTAGCTCCATTGCAAAGTACCCGGTGCGGTAGCTGCAGGTGTAAAGTCCACAGCGAGTGGTCTGCTTTTGCACAAGCCAGTTCCAGCAGTATAGCATTGCTGGTGCGCCTAATTGCTTGTCTGGTTCACCTGACCCCTCACTGTAGAACACAAAGTAAACTCTCTTGAATCTTTCTAGCCCTGCGAGGCATGCTCTGAGCTTTGCTTGGGGGGAGGAGGTGGCTTGGAGGTTGCCAGGCAGCGAGGTGTTGAAGTATATTGGGCCACCTACATGTATGTGGTGGTTTGTACAAGTCAATGGCGGAGAGGCCTCCTCGAACGCCGAGAAGGTGCGCGCGCGCAGAGTAGGACTCCGGGTGAACCTTCCAAGTAAGTTGCTCAAGGTAGCCACCGTACGCTACAGCTTGTGGAAAAAGGCGAAGTCGACGTATGATGACAATTTTGCGGAGTTACAGCAAGTCAGCTTCCTCCAGAGTGTCGTTCGTGTGGGAGAACTTTTATCCGCCGGTGAGCATTGCCGTGCCAAGCTTTTGAAAATGCTCCAACGATGATTCGTACGACCCACTAGCATTGTCCAACCAGGCTGCGGCTGCACAAAGGAGCCTCGATTGAATGAGGGCGGAATAGAAAGGTCGCAACACGTCTTTTGACGGCCCCCACCTCTCTCCGGTGGCCGCGCGTAGCTTTGCCAGCCACCTTACCGCCGCACTGAGCGTTGCTTGGACGTGTGCCCCGACTCCTCGCTTAGGCTAAAGTCGAAGCTGGGTTGGCAGGGGAAACGTTCTTTGCCCAGTTTGGCGCCACCCATATGCGGCCCCAGCTGCTTTTGATAGTAAGCGCCAAGCCCGGTGAGCTCCGTTTTGGGGGCATTGAATCCCACAAAATGTGCGCGCGTCCGATGCTCAGCAGTGTCTTTATATTCTGTTGTACAGAGAGCGGTGAGGTCGTCTGCAAAGAGGGCGTGCCCAAGGCCTTCTATCTGATTGAGCTCTACGCTGAGTTAGCCCTGAATAATGATAAAGAGCGAAGGGGTAAGGACGGAACCCCGTGGTGCGCCACATGGGACTTTGACTGGGTCTGAGGAGGGCGGGGTGTTCACTCGTACTCGTGCTGTGCGGTCGTCTAGAAAATGCGTGATGTATCGCGTCAAATGGGGTCGACATCGAGCTTCTTAAAGTCCCTAATAATAACGCTGCGGTCTACAGAGTCGAAGGCGCGCATCATCTTCAAGGACGGCGTCAGTCTTCACACCTTTCAGTCCCTGTGCCACTTTATGGCAGAGCAGCTTGCGTGGGTCAAGCATGGACCTGTGTGGAAAGAAGCCTGTCTGCTGCGGCTCTCGTAATGATTCTTGGTAACCTCGCGAGCGTTGTGAAATCATGCGTTCCGGGAGTTTGCATAAGTTGCCTGTGAGGGTAGCAGGGCTGAATGATGAGGGGCCGTTTGAAGGTTATTTTGGTTAGGGGGAGAGGCTCATGAGGCCTTTCTTCCAGGCACCTGAGACGTATTCGTTAAAGATGCTTTATCTTTACCCGTTGGACAGGCGCTTGTTGCATGCAAGAGAAATGGCGCGTATGCAATTGCAGTGAAAACCATAAGGGCTTGGTGCTGATCCGTAATGCGCCCCTCGGGGCGCTATCTTTAGGTTTTCTAAGGGGGGTCGCTCCGTAGGACGCGTGCTGGGGAAAGGAGATGCGCGCAGTGGAGCAAGCGGGTGCCGGGGGACTTTTCACGCATATTTGCCGGCGTTTGTGCGCGTGCTTTGAGTATTGGGGGGTGCACGTTGAAGGGGAGGACCAGTATGGCAAGGAGGCGCGACGCGCGGATCGCTAGGCGCTAGGATGCCGCTGCTCAAAATACATCTGTTAGTGCTTTCGGTATAAAGCTACTTGTTGTACTTGATGACCAGCTCCCGGCGTTTCGGGTCAACGTGCGGCGCAACTGCGCTTGACTTCCCGAGTTCTATCCGTTAAGTATCCAGTTGGGCCGGTATTTTGCCATGCAGGCTGGCACATGCTTCCTGGTAGCCTTTAGTTTACGTAAGTGAATGTCTTAACTTTAAGTTGCAGCGGTTCTCTCTAGTTTTGAATGCTTCCGCGTGGTGTGGCTGATGTGACCTTCTCCTCCATGTATCTGAAACGGTGTCTGCGGTGGTGTGGCTTGGGTTTTGCAAGGGGACATCATTAGAGTTTACGGGCGGTCATCCCCTTACGTTTGAAGCGTCCGCGACGTTTTTTTCTCAGGACGGGCAATGGTAGTGCGATACCTTACCCAATCGGCTCTCTTAAAGTGGTATAGCTACTTCTGCGTGTTGATTTGTGAGATGGGGTCGTCTTCCTCGGCAAACTGTATGCTGAATGCGATCCAGCAGTGGTCGCCAACTAGAGCGCGCTTTCTGCTCCGATTAACGACAAAAAAGCCATCGAAGAGCGCTACATCAGGGGGCCTGTCTCTTTCCGCCAGTACTGTAAGTAGCAAAGGCGTAGCAGCTATTTTTGCTGAAAATGTCCAGTTTTACTATCCAATAACACAGTGCATTTTCTGCTCTGTCGCTGTTGCTCATCTGGGCGGCGGCTTCCGGGAGGTCGCGCACTTCCAAGGTGGGGTGATGTGCATTAGGGTCCATTCTTATCATAACTGACTTCGCAGGGAGGGCCAGGCGGTCTCAGCTGTCTTTGACAACGAAAGCTCTTGTCGGTATACAACCTGAGATGAACCGCATCTGTTGTGGTAGGCTGTCGAAGTTGATGGTGATGAAAATGAGCGCAATGCCGCGTTTCACGATAACGCGACTTTCGTCGATTCCGAGTTCGCGGTGGATGAGTATTGATACACCTCCGCCGTTTTCGCCGCTCCGGGTGGCCTCGGTATGCTGATATCTCTCTGGCCACATGGTTCGCAGTCCGTTAAGGAAAAGTGAGTCTCTTGGAGAAGGCAGAGCTGCGCCAAACTCTTCGAGGTAATGAACTTGCGCCAGCCCCTTCGGCTGAGATGACACGTGGCAGTCCTACTGAGCACAGGGAAAAGGGGGCCCAGCACTACGCTCAACGCCGCCGCAGCGCAGCGGCAATAAGGCATCGGCACACCAGCGAGTAGGGTTTGTAACTACTAGTTCACGAGTTTTTGAGGGTTGGTTCGAACGGGAACGTAGCTGCAAATCCCTTTTGTCTGGGTCCAACTCAAACTTTTCCGCCGCGCCAATAAACCCGCAGCCTCCGGAGGGAGGTTGCGGACACTTGGCTTCCCCACGTGGTAGGTACTAAGCCCAGGTACCACGAGGAGGTGGCTGGTATCATCAGGGTGGAAATAGACTCTTATTAGTTTTCTCTTGTTTTCCGAATGTGAAGCCTCCTTTCAGGAAGATGGTAGCAGGTAGCCGCCGGCGAAGCGGAGGGAGCGCGGTTTCTCCTAGTTGCGGTTGTGTTTCTGGAGTCGCCCTGTACTTAGGGAAGGTTTGGGGGGCGGCTGGAAAAGTCGGTGTCGTGGCGTTCTGTTGTCTGTTTCCACAGAACTACGAGCTAGGCGCTGGCTGCGTCATTTTTCCTTGCTGGTGCCGTGTAGAGCAGAAACCGCAGCTTTGTCACTCAAATGTGCTCTAGCAAGTGGGAGCTGCGAGATGGCCAGGATTACCAGTTTAGTTGGTGGACTGCCGCACTGATGGTTTCGTCGTGGGGAGGGGGCTGATGCAATAGGGAGGGAAAGGGAGAATAGGTTAGAATAGTGTAAAACGGAGGGGCGATCTCTGTATGGCGTTGTGAAGTGGGTGCGGCTTTTTCGTGCTCAGTGGCATTGTGTTGATTAGAGGTAGTTGGCAAACACGCGTTCAGGGGTGCTAAGGGTTCCAATTCGAGGGTGGTGCTCCTGGGTGGGAACGTTGTCGTCGCGTACGATGTATAGCAGTGATACGGAATGGTAATGCTCAGCGAATGGCGCAGGCGGGAATGGATCCTTTGTTTTTTTCCAAAGCTGCTTTTACGCTCTCTAAAACGGCAAACGGGGAAAGGAATGTGATTCGGGGAAGGTCAACTGCTGCATGTTGGTATCCACAGCTTGCTAGAATCCCAGCCTAATGTTCAAAATCGTGTGTCCATTTCTGTTGATCGAAATGCAAATCAAATGCCTTCCTCCTTTGCTCCTACTCTCCCGTCTGCGATGACCAAGGAAGATGTGCTGAGAACACCCTCTGTGGTGGTGGCCAGAAATGTCGTCCCCTTTAGCGGCGGATAAACAAGCCGAGGTCGTAGCACTGCACTCGGAAATACACAACCTGTTGAAATCGGCTCAGCAAAAGGCAGTAGCCCGGCGTCAGCAAGAAAAACTGTTTCTTTTGTCTTTCATTCACGAAGCTACTATTGGCGGCTCTACGCACCCCATGTCACCCGAACTGGATGAAGTGGCTCAGCTTCTGCGCGATAATGGAGAGGAGGAGCTTATCGAAGACGATTGTCTCCACCGTTACGAATTGTTTATTAGTAGTAAAGCTACAGTTTTCAGAAATGCTGTGGAGCGTTTGCAAAACAGTATTAACCTCCTTTCCAAATATGTGTCAAAAAAAAATCTCATTAGTGGTATTGACATAAGCAAAATTCCCTCCTTGGGATGTCCAAACGCACCTTGCACCGAATTGCAGGAGTTATGCGTTTTATGTGAAGCGACATCTCACATGCATCGCCTGACGTCGGCAGAGTCTGCTGAGCATTTGATTCCTTTTTCTGTTTGCGATAACACGTCAGTCCTGGCGGAAAATGAAAAACTAGCTGCCTGTGAAATGGTGATTCGTGAGACTTCCATGAAGCATCAAAATGATATGTCGGCCACAACAGCACGTCTGCAAACCCTTGAACGTGAGCTGGCCCAGCTAGAGGTGGAAGACACACAAGACACTGGTTGCCGAGAAGACTCATCTGTTTCAGCGGACTCCAACGGTGGTGATAGCGCGTTAGCTGTTGCTGAGGGTGCTTTGGATGCGTTACAATCGACGACGGAAAGCTGGATGAAGCGCAAGCAGAGGCTGGATGCAGCGGAGGTCGCAGTACGCGGGAACCTAGATACTCTTATGGATCGGGCTGCAGCTTACAGGCGTGCGATAGATACCCTTGCCACAAGTGCTGGTGATATTGAAGGAGCAGCCGCCTACGCTAGGAAAGAGTGCATCGATCTGGCACAAGAGTTAAATAAAGCGGAATGTAATCGCACCGAGCTGGCGCAGCTTCTAGTCGAAACGGAAGCTAGCTACAATGAATTGCGGAGGCGGACGTCACGCGTCGCAGAAGACGACTTGGCAAAAGCAGGCACGATAAATGACGCAGAATTCGAACGGCGCGAACTCGTGGCCTCGACAGCTTCGGCAGAACACAAACTGGCTCGTCTTGAAGATGATAATGCGAATATAGCAGTTTTGTTGAAGGAAGTGCGGTCGGATAAGGAAGTGCTTAGTAAGAGCATTCAGTACCTTGAAGGTCTGGTTTCTGACAAAAATGGTCTGAAGGAGCTGCAGAGCAGTGGTTTTACGAATGAGAACCAAACGTGTTCTTCACAAGCAACTCATAATTATTTGAACTTCGTTCAAAGGGCTAGAGAGCACCAAAGAAGACACTCCAGCATTACGTGACCTGGAACAGCCGTTAAGGCGCTTGCGAAGCGTTGCAGTGATACAGATAAAAGGTAATCGTTGCTGCTTCTCTCCTTTTCCACTCTCTCCTTGCATAAATTGGACGAGTTTGGTTATGTTCCCGTTTTTCTTTGCTGCTAACTCTTTGTTACTCTTTCGTAACCCCTAAATAAAATCAGTCAGGCTCTCGATTGAAGGAGCTGAGGGCAATAATGACCACATACGCTGCAGGCGTTTTGTTTCCGTACTCAATCAACTGTTTAGGCAAACAAAGAAGGGGAAGAGAGCTAGGAATTGCTTTCACAGGCGACTTTAACTACACTTTGGCTGCTGCTATTTTGTGCCTTTTTTCGATGGCAATTGCGAAGAATAGTCTCCTTTCAAGTGGACTTTGACTCGATGTTGATGGAAACTGCTGTTTCCCCATTATTTCTTTCTCATCATTGGTTTTGCGGTTTCCGTTCCCCTCTTCTCTTTTTTTGTTTTCGTGAATATATATATATATATATATAGATATATATATATATGCATGTAAGTATATGCTGTCATATTAGTACGCGATGAGTCAAGAGCAGGTGTCACACAGCGCCTTGGCTGCGCGCACTGCGAACGAGCTTTTGGAAAGGATGAATTCCCAAAAAGCTATGTGTCGAGAAAAAGAGGGTGATACTGACCCTTCTAAATTAGTTAACGACTCCCTTCTCCACAACATTCCGGACTCTCTCAGCGATGGCAGTGGACCACTCCTTATTCCCAAAGTGTCGTTGGGTCCAATGCGAAGTGATGGGCAGCGGAAAACACCAGCTGTTCCCCACCACCACAACTTCGACCCACCGAAAAACATGGATTTTTTACGCAAAGAAATGGACACACAGGAGAAAATAATTGTTACACTCCAACGCGACAATGAAGCACTTTTACGCGATAAAAAAGAGATTGCTGCGCAGTGCAAAGAGCTCTTGATCAAGTACGAACACTTGGAGGCGAAGCACAGCCTGTTGCTTAGTGCACAACAGGGTTCTGACTCGCGTACGCAGCTGCGCGTGGCAAATGATGCAGCGAAAATCGCGAGGCTTCAGGAGCAGGTACGCGAGCTCCAGAGTGCTCTCGATGCTGAGAAACAAAAGCACATCGTTCCATCTGTGGATGTCAGCTCATCTGTGCAGCCGGCAAGTACCATTTTACCTGACGTTGCATCGCGTATTGCCCACTGCGAGATGGCCGACCGCGATTTAGAGCATGTGTCGCTCGACGCAACGTCTCCGGTAAGCGGTGATCATGTTTCTCGCCTCTGCGAGTATGAGCGCATGCACGAGATCCAAAAAACCACTATCAATCAGTTGCATGAGGTGATTACCAAGCTCGAAAGCGAAAAAAAAGCGTTGGAAGATCTGCAGCAAGAACACGCTCGCAAAATTGAGGACCTAACGAAACGCTTGCACGAGCTGGAAAGAATAGTTGCGGCAAAAAAAGAGAGCATTGGCGAGCTTCTCCGCACCTGTCAAGACAGCGCGGTGCAAGTGCAGCGACTTAAAAAGCAGGAGAGTCGTATTCGCTCGTTGGAGGATGCGTTGAGGGACAAAGACGATTTCGCACAGAAAGCGATGGAGCGACTTCGCTGCGAAACCAAAGAAGTCTGCAAACGCTACCAGGAGAGAATTGGAGCTCTGGAAAAGCGTCTGGAACTTCCACAGGATGATGCTGAAATGCGCGACCGGCTGGCGACGATGGAGGCTGAAAATGCGGAACTGCGCCGTGCCCTAGCAGCTGCAAACGCTTCGCCCGTTTTGAGTGAAGAGAAGTCACTCACCACAGAAAATGCAACCGCGCAGCGCAGGGAAGCCAAAACGGTTGTGGAGCAGGAGAGAGAGAACTCGGAACCTGCAGCTCAAAAGGATTCAAAATTACTTCATTTAGAGGCACAACTTAGCGAGGCAGTTGCTGAGACTGCAAAATACAAAGAGGTGGCGGCTGGGCTGCAGACAGAGCTGGCAAGCGTTCGCTCTGAGTGGGATGCACAACTGAGGGAGGTGAAACGAAATTTCGCTTCTCAACTCCAAACAATGCGTTCCAGTCACAACGAGGAGCTAGACCGTTTAGAAAGCGGTCATCGCGCCGAAATGCTTGCCCTATCGAACCAAAAGCAAAACGACGGTGCCGACGGCTTTTCTGCAAAGCTCATTAGGCTGGTAGAAAAAAAGGGGTACGATGCTTCCTTGGTCGCGATCTGTGAAAGACTCAGTTATTTGGAGAAGCGTTCTCTTCATAAAGAGGAGGCAATGGCGTACGAGCTTTCTGAAGTTAGGCGAATGGCGGAGATGGAGAAACGCATATTGAGGGAGAAAGCTGATTTGCTACTCGAACAAAAAAACATGCAAATTAGAAGTTTCCGTTTACAGTTAGATGAGCTTCTGACTGAGATTGCTGTACTGCAAGCAACTACTTGAAGCAACTAGATTCTTTTTTCCTTTTGTTCTCTGTGTATCTCTCACTGGTTTTATTTGCGAAGGGGCTAACGAAAACAGATGAAAGAGCCCGAACTGCTGGTCTCTTTCGATGGGTGAAAAAAAAAACTCTACATTCAGGGGCTGGGTTACGAGGAAAAGCTAGTCAAAGCAACTTACGCTTCTCACACGATTTCGCTTGTCCACTTCACTGCAGTAATACGATATCCCTCAAAGAACACACGGGAGCATGAGCATTTGTGCCACCCAAAGCGGCTCGCTGCCTCGAGAGCGTTTACAAGTCGCACTTGCTTAGTTAGGTCGCTGTTCCTTTTCAACCTCTTTCTTTTTCTACTTTTCACTGACATTCTTTCTATTTCATCCTCAGCGTTTTTATTTTTTCCGGCAGACTATCGTTTTTCTTGATTCTGAACATGCGTGTTCTCGTTATTGCAACGCTGCTTCTGGCCATGGGTCTCCTCTTCATCGCCGATGGCCGGCTGGAGACAAGCACCACCTTTGATGACTACATCCGCCAGTATGGAAAGCGTTACAACGCCATTGAGTATGCGACGCGCAGCAAGATCTTTACTGCTCGTGTTCGCGAAATTGAAGAGTTCAATCGAAATGGAGGACACTCCTACCGGAAAGGAGTGAATGAGATGACAGATTGGTCGGATGGCGAAATTGGTTCTCTCAGTGGCGCCCGTCCGATGATGGCGAAGAACTTTCAAGGCTCCCTTTTGAAACGCACTTACAACCGTTCCTCTAACACGCTTCCTCACCAGGTTGACTACCGCACGAGTGTTCCTCCGGTGTTAACTGCCGTTAAAAACCAGGGCTACTGTGGCAGCTGCTGGGCACATTCGGCGGTGGAGGCGATGGAGTCTCATTGGGCCATCGCGACCGGCCACCTGCATGTTCTCAGTCAGCAGCAGGTGACGGCGTGCACGCCAAATCCGCGCCACTGCGGTGGCACGGGTGGCTGTGAAGGTTCTATTGAGAGTTTGGCCTATGATTACGTTGCCGAGGCAGGCGGGATTCAAGAAGAGTGGGCATATCCGTACTCTGCCTTCTACGGCACGACTGGGGAGTGCAAGGATATGAGTGCGAGCAAGGTCGCAAAAGTGTCGTCCTATGTCGAGCTTCCCGCCAACGATCAGGAAGCGCTGATGGATGCTGTCGCATTTGAAGGGCCGATTGCGGTGAGTGTCGATGCATCAGGCTGGTCGAGTTACGCGGGAGGCATCTTTGATGGCTGTGATTATTCAAAGAACATTACCCAGAATCACGCAGTGCAGCTCGTGGGCTACGGCCACGATTACGACTCTGGTAAGGACTACTGGATCATTCGGAACTCGTGGGGGCCGCGCTGGGGTGAAGGGGGATACATTCGTCTGCTCCGTGAAAAGACTCCTCAATGTGGGTGGGGGGTTGATGCTCACATGGGTGCTGCATGCGACGGCGATCCCGATCAGGTGTGGGTGTGCGGAATGTGCGGTGTTCTATCGGGATCAACGTACCCGGTCATGCAGTCACCGTAAAGGTGATTCGCGTCCGCGAGTAGAATGAAAAAAAAGCGTATCCCCCACTTTCCCGCAATGTTGCAGCAATGCGCTTAAACAAACATGCTTTTCTTTTTGTTTGTAGTTGCCAAAAGGTACATTATACCTTGTTTCTTTTTTTTTACCGTGAACTTCCCTGATGCAGAACGGGCATCACAAAAAGGCATTTCTGTATTCGGTTCTTTTTCTTTTCAACGCCGCACATTTACCTGTCTTAAATCGATCAAGCAAGGAACAAGGTGGAGATGTTCCAATTATAGACATCAATCACGCAAAGGATTAGAAATGAAAACGGTGCTCGCAGTGAGAGCTGCAGCGTGTTATTAGAGATTCCTGTCTTTTTTTGTGGTCCTCAGAGAAAGGTTCATTAATACCACTACTGTTTTGTTTGGTGACGTTTGGTGGCAGGGACAACACTCAGAGATAGCAGTAGCGGTCTCACAGTAGACGCGCTTTCAAGTGCACCTTTTTTTCGTCTGTGGCAAAAAAAAGTGCAATGCCGAGCTATAACAAGACTCCAAGGGATCGAAGGTCTTCGAATACACCGATAAGTGCTGCAGCCCTATTAAAATGCGGTTCAAAACAAATGGTTATTATTGCTGTGAGTATCCCTCAGTTTGTGGTACCCCTTATCTTATTCCTCTCTTGTCTCATCCACACTTTCTTTCACTCCGTCCTTCGCGAACTCTCTCTCTCTTCTTTTGCGTCGGACAGTTTTCACTCAGAGCTGAGTTGACCAGCTGCAGCGATGAAACACATTAATGTCGAAACAGCGACGAGAGAGCAGCTCGTCGATTTCGTTCGATGCATGCACCCTCAACTTCAACGTGAACAGGAGCGTGTAAAAGAACTAGAATCCCAGATAAGTGGGTTCCAGGACTTCATTCATGAGAAGAACGCCGAGATACGCGAGCTACGGCAGCAGAGCGACCGATTAACAGAAAAATCTGCAAGCGATGAGGAGACCATTGTGGCACTCATTAAACAAATGGAGGCGATGCGTTCAGAGCAGGCGCCAGCTTCTAATCTGGTTCAGGCTCCCAGCACCTCCAGTGCTAAACATGCATGTGGTAGACTCGTGGAGCAAGTTACGGGAAAGGGACATGGTCCCAGGGACGAGTCTGGGAATGAGCGTCCCCCAGAGGCCGTGCGGCCCATCGATGCCCAAGAATATGTCGAGATCGGTTGCCAACCACCTCGTCCACCACCACTGCTTAAAGAAAACTCGGAGAGCATCGCGACCCAACTGAAGTCGCAAAATGCAGCTGCAGCATCCACCATTTCTAATAAAACGGAAGAGATGGCGAAGTTAGAGAGTAAGGTGCGCGAGCTAATGGAGGTCAACGCGTTTTACTCCGCTATCGTAGCGCAGCATGATCAAGAGGAGAAGGCGCGTATGGGTCAGATGCTTCTGCGGAGGGACGGGCAGTCGGAGGACGATATCGTGGAGTTGCGCCAAGAGCTGGAGCGGCTGCAGTTTCAGATGGGGAATAGGGACGTACAAGAGGAGAAGCTGCAACGCGTCATCAAAGCGACGGAAGCAGAAAAAGCCGCGTTGAAGCAAGAAAACGAGCAGCTGAAAAAAGAGTCTGTCCAACTTGAGGCAGAGATGGAGGAGATCACGCGCAATTACACACGTGCGCGCCGCTCCCTTGCTGCGGCTGCATCACGCCAATCTGGCGCCGTCGATGTGCGTCTCACCTACGCACGTGACGAAGGCCCACGTAAACGCGCTGTGTCAGCTCCCCAACAGGGGCTTTTGCGTGACACCTCGACTCGTGTACCCGTTTTGTCCTCCGCTGAGGGATACAACCGACAGCTAGAGCGTCGTCATGCATCTCTATCGAACGCCTCGGCTTCTCGAGTGTCACCGCTGTCTTATGACGCCCGTCAGGGACTGGTGGGTGGCGGAGAAGCGTTGCCGATACCTTCAACAAGTACGAACCCGGCATCACGGTCGCCTTTCTATTTCCGCTCTCTTCGACCGATACGCGTACGAAACCCAGACGCCCACGAGCGAGACTTGCTAGACCGCATCCACCTCTATGAGGAGCAATTGGCGCAGATGGAACTTTTTGAAGCGGATCGGCAACGCAGCTTTGACGAAATGGAGCGAAACCGTGCTGAAATGTTTGCTGCCATGAACGAGCAGCTCGAAAAACAGCGAAAAGAGATTCATCGGCTGCGCAAGCTGCATGAGGATGCCTCCTTCGAGTCTTCTCTCATCGCACGGCCTTCGCACAAACATTCAGCCGGATCCGTTGCGAATCGAGAAGAGGATGAGAGACGTGCAAGCCGGCGGCGTCACGGATCTCATTCGCCCGTTGAGCGCTGCCTCACTGCTGTTCCAACTAGTACGCAGTCTCTCCCCAACGTTGAATCCTTCAGTGGGGTCGATGACGCTGACGCGCTTGTAGGAGCGTCGAGCAGCGAGCGGGACACGCTAACGTCGCGTGGTATGCATCAACGACACAGTACCTCGTCAGTACTTTCTCCGAGCAGGGGAGGTAACCAAGCCGAGGAGCTCAAGTGGCAAGAAAGGGAAGGGCGTCTTCTCGTTTGGAAGGAGGCGTTGGAGAACACGGTGGAGATAGTGTCAGTGATACACGTCATCACGGCGCAGGGCTACGCCGACGAGTTAGCTGCGTGCAACGCAAAACTGCTTGGCGAACGAGAGGCGCTCACTGCAGAGCTAGAGTCTCTGCAGCTCAACAATGAGGAGCTTAAGGCTCGGATGGTCGAGCTGGAAGCTGAGCTGCATCGCTCCTGTGTCACCGCGGTGGACGATCGAGTAACGAAGGCCAGTGTCACAGAGAAGAGCAGAGAGTGTGCGTTAAGCAACAGCAGCAGCAGCAGTACGGGCTTGCTCGAACACAAGACTCTGTGCCTCGCTTTCCTAGCTATGGAGGCTTATAACAGCGCCGTTGAGCACTACTCTGCTCTTTTGCACGACATCGGAAGTAGTGGTGTGAGCAGTGAGGTGCACGAAGACTGCGCTAATTTCACTGAGGAGGTGACGCGCGACCTCGCAGAGGTCCACGAAACGCTCAACTCGATGAAGCAACAGCTGCAGGTGCAGCTACAGAAGCTGAAAGAGCAATCACAAAGTCCTTATGTAGTGATGTCCGCAGCACCGTTATTCGCTAGTGATCCAAGCTCGTCGCAAGTACCACCGGTTTCCAATGCAAACGCGATTGTAGAAGATGCGGCGAAGCACGTTTACAACGATAACAGTACTGCGACGGCTTCCCCATCCTCCCCGCCTTCGTCCTCCACTGCTCCTGCACACCACATGTCGAACGAGAAGCCTACCGAAACGACGACTAGCCGGGGGATTTCTGCTGTCGCCGCCGTCGCCCTCAGCTCGGCAGATACATCTTTAGCTGCTTCGGGTAAGGAGGAGGCGGAGGTGCCGGATCCACCATATGTCTTCGACAGTGGCGCAACAGCCGCCCCGATATCGCAGGATGTTTCATGGAAGAGCAGTCTCGACCGCGAAGCTGTTGTTGACGACGAGAGTGGGGCTGGGGTTCCAGCAAGCGATTGCACGGCGCCGACGGAGGCTGGTTTACAGGGTGAGGCTGAGGGGGAAGCTCCTGTGCACGTATCCGCAGATGAGGCGGACGGCACCGCAGCGTCGCAGTTTGAATACTGCGTAAAAAAAGATAACGGAAATAGCTTTACTTCAGCGACGCCAGGAGGTGTGGAAAAGACATCGTCTGCCACTGTGGTGTTCGAGGAAGGCAGGGAGGCGGAAAGACCCAACGCTGTCTCACTAGCGGCATCGGGCGTCGGTGAGCGCAAGCCTGCCAGCAAGGAACAGGGTGCAGGTCCTTCAGAACCACCATCACAGCCGCCACCGCAAATCACGAAAGACGACTTTGCAACTGCCGATGGTGATGGACACGCTGGTGTGGACGCAGACTCCGTGAACGATGCAGTTGAGCTGCGCGACAGTGACGACAGTGACGCGATGAGTAATCCATCACAGCTGGAGATGACGGAGACGGAGGAGGCTGAGTTTCTTGCCCAGCTGCAGAAAAAGGTGGAGGACAACGGGTCGGATGCGCTGGTGGAGCCCAGAAGTGAGGAGGCCATGCGCGCAGCCATAGCCAATAGCTTGTCCTCATCTAAAAACAGTGAATGGGGTGCGGAGATGCCGGAGGTAGCAGGCCGCACCCACTCTGAAGTAGCGGAGCCTGCTTTGGATCTACGAAGCTCTGGGGACGAATCAGGCACTACATTCTCGGCAGAGCGCGGTGACGAAACAGCTGGCAGTATATCAGATGCTCCGTATACGCAGAGGGCGGAAACGTTCGCTTCCGTCCTCGCTGGCGGAGCATTTCTAGAAGCAGAGGCGGAGGGCGTCCCTAGCCTGAGCAGCAATGGAGAGACCAAGGACTTCCATGCGGACGTGCCGCCGGAGCAAGAGACAGGAAGGACGGGTAGCGAAACCAATCCGTCTTTCCCCAGTCTCGCACCTGACCTGCCCTGGGACACGCGCTCACCAAATTCGTCAACCGATAATCACGCAACACAGAAGCCCGATCACGACGTACAGGAGGAGGTGACGGGCTTTGAGATAGGAGCAGCATCAAAGACGACTCTTATTCCCGCTGCTCCGGGTCCGAGCCTGCTTCCTCCAGCGTCACTGGATGTGCTTTTCGGTTCACCCCCAAGTGCAGCTCCTCTCCCACCCCCACCGCCACTCACGAACGAGACACCTTCTTTTTCGGCCATCCCGATAGCCTCGCAGGGGGCACCGTCTACCCCTCCTCCTTTTCCTTCTCGGCGGCTTCCTGAGACGAGCAGGCCCTCAAGCCCATTCGCAACGCCTACCAAAGCTGTACCAGTGCTGACCCTCTCGCCTAATAGCATGTTCGCCACCCCACCGCGACCCGTGGCTTCGGGAACCTTCTTTACGCCCTCTCCCCATAACGGTCTTTATTCACAACCCCAGTCCAGCGGTAAAAGGATGACACAGGGCGAGACCTTTTCTTCGTCTGATGGTGATTTCGAGGCAGGCTTTGACCCCTTTGCATAAGAACTGCCACACTCGACGTGAGGCAGAGCCATGGCAACTGTGAAACAACGGCAATGTCGTGCAAGGACCGCTGCGGCGTTGATGTGGAGTTGCACTCAACATAGCTTTGCTTCGGACGAGAGTACTTTTTGTTTTTCGTAAGTCAGAGGACTCTGCTTCACTTCCCGTTACGTTCAGCACCTTTTTTTTTGTTTACAAAGAGCTGCTATTTGTGCTGCCAGGAGAAGTGCGTCATTCCTTCTTTCTGTTGTCTTAATGGTGTTCTGAAAAAGCTATTTCTGCTTTGTATTTGCTCTTTTTTTTTTCACCTTTTTGCTTCCTTTTTCTCCCCAGGATTTTTGCGTATGAGTACTGCCCTTTTCTGGCTTTTTTTTTGCTGCGGTAAAATCAGGACATGTTATTGCAACACATTTGTTGGGCCTCACCAGCATCGACATGCAACTAACCTTCTTTTTTTTTTTTCGCAGAATGTATGTTGAACGTTACAGCAGTTTTCGTCTGTGTTCTGAGTCGCGGGAACGGCCCAGGTTGTGGAAAAAAGCAGCTCAGCGTTTTGCGACTGTGCTCGAGGGTTTTTTCTCACCTGGTTACACTGTTGCTGCTAGTCTCGCAGTCTCTTAATGCATGCGCTACTTCTCCTCTTTCCTCTTGGTGTGTGCTTCCTTTTTTTCTCCTTTTTGTTTTGGCGCTCCATTTTTGTAACTACACCGCCCACCTCTCCGAATCACCTACTTGCTCCTCCACACAACGTCGAAGATATAACTGAATGCTCACTTACAGGAACTGAGCATTTCACAGAGCACGCCAGGGAGCTTAAAAAAAAAAAAACAGCTCTTTTTTAGTAGTGGCTGCGTTGCCCCATCTCAATGGCGCTACGATCGGCCGCGCTGAGCGGCCGCAAAGAGCTCCTTGCGTGGCTGAACAACTTGTGTAACTCTGCCTATCCTTCTGTGGAATCTTTGCGCGACGGTGCTGCGTATTGCACCATTATCGAGGCGGCGATAAGCCGCATTGCGCAGAACTGCGCGGCAACACATTCGTCGGAGGCGTCTATGGCGAACAGCCGCGCAGAGCAAGCGCGCATTTACCTCAGCAAGGTTGACTGGTCAGCCACAGCGTTTGTGTGCGAAGGGGGTGACCCGTCTCTCGACCCAATGCCAGTTCGAGCAGCGTGTGCGCATAACATGCAGCTTCTTCAAGACTTGCTGCACAACTGCATTCCGATTGAGCACAGGTACTCGGTAGAGGCAAATCGCCTGGCGTCTGGGAAACTGCAGGACCACATTTTGCTGCTGCGGTGGCTGTATGCGTTCATGTCAAAGGTGTTGGCGCATTATTCGCGCAAAGCGTTAAAAAAGAAAGGGGAACTTGTGGCTGGGGCGGTGGAGGGCGTGAAGCTGAATCGCACTGCTCTACTTCGAAGTAATCAGGTCAACGGCGTTGCTGATCGAGGGGGCCTTTCGCCTGCGCAGCCGCGGGAGCAAGAAGCTATGCACAAATTTGGTCCACACTCGCAGTATACCGACGCGGCAAGAGGGGTGTCGAACCACTCACTTCCCAATGGCCCTTCACCGCCTCCCCAGTTTTCGCAGCCCAAGGTAACAGAATCGCTGCGTTCACCTAGCAACGATTTTCGCGTGGAACAGTCGTCACGGCCCCACACACAGCGAGACGATAGTGAGGAGTCACTCACTAAAGCTCGCTCCACCGGCACCAGTGCTGCGAAAGCTGCTGCCATAACCAATGCAGCAGACGAGGTTCTTCGCGAAAAAGTGGTCCATTCGCATTACACACGTGGCACCATTGCCATACCCCAGCACTTTCGCGAGACACTCGTTTCCCTGCGCAACGAGGTGGAGGAAGTGGAGGCGATTGTGCTGTATGTCCAGGAGCAACACAACTACTATCTCACTCGCCCTAATGGTGGTACCGCGGCGTACACACCCAGTGCAGCTGTCCGAAGCGTAGAACGCGAGTCTCAATACAAGCTGGACCCTTACGATACTCTCTCACTTGAAGAGCTCGGCGCCCTGCTTGAGGAACGGGATGCGTTGGCCCAGCAGTATGCCGCACTGGACGCGGTCGTCACAGCGGCCCACTGTCGAGCTCAAGAGGCAGGAAAAGCGATGTCGCCGCTTCTCCGCGACATATCTGATCTGCTCCACCCAGAATAAGAGTACTGGACACACGAAACACGACTGCTTTTATTCGGTGTGCTTTCACGTGGACGGCTGCTACTCATTTTTTTTCTCCCCGCAAATAGAACGTTTCTTTTTCCCGTTTTATTGGTTTCAGCGGCGGGCCCTTGTGACATCTTATAGACTCGACAATGAGCGATATATTTTAAATCGGTCTTAATGCCCGCTCTGTTTTGACGGGGACGCCAGGGATGCTGTTGTCCCCCCTCCTCCAACACACACACACACACACAATACGTAGAATGTTAAAAACAACAACGCACACCAATGGGAGCTGTTTCTTGTAGCAAAGGATATTTTCTTCGACTTCTTGACATGATGGCATCTCCGAAAAAGAGGGAAATCGTGCGATCAAAGCGACTCTGATCTGGCTCAGAGGACGTTTTCTCTGCACTGTCTGGGTAAGCATAGTGGTGCATTTGACACACGGGTAAATCAAGCGGTCTTTTTCTTTCAATTCTTCATGGTACATCCTTCGACATCGATAGCAGAGTGGAAAAAGAAGTTCTTTCTCATCGTTCTGTTCTCATCGTTTTCGTCGCATTTATTCTCTCATTCTCTGTACGTTCTCAGCCTTTCTGGTATATTGAGTCATTCTAGCGCCGCATTTAGCAGGCCTGTTTTTCATTCGATCTCTTTCTTGCTCGTTTTTTTTTTCCCACCAATTTGGGGCGGGCATTTGTCTGCTTTATAACGCAGCAAAGAGCTGCTCCCCCTCGCTGTTCCCTCTGTCGGCTCGTGGTAATTTGGCAGTAAAGACCTTTGCTTTCTCGCAGGTTTTCAGATACCATTTCACTTCAATCAACATCGCTGCGTGTGACTGATACGTCGGTGGCGACTCTCATAGGCAACGAAGTTGCTGCTACACACACACACACACACGCATACATATTCGCCCTCCCGGAGAGAGCGAGAAAGAACCAGCACCACCTTAAAAGCAGAAAGAGGGATAACAAAAAACACGACAGAGTCAAAAGAAGAACAACGAAAGGAGTCTGATTCCTGTTAGGGCAGTTGCAGGCGAAGACTCTTTTTTCTTTTTTCCCCTTCTGCAAACACTTCTGCTGAATAGGTTCTCTGTAGTTCTCTAATTCACTTCTTCAGTTCTTTTGCCCTTTTGTGCGCGGGTTTCACGATCGTTAATTGCTCTACTGTCGTTCGGAGCGAAATTTGTGATTGAATTGTGCTTCCGGGGCGCCTGGTCTGCAAACAACGGCACCGTACCGTTTTTGGAGCTATCTGCCCTTCTCCACGCTTTTCGTCCAAGTATTTGCCAAACTCGATTCCATCGTCTTTTTTTTTGTGTTCAGTCAGCTGTCTTCTCTCTCTTCAAAACCACAATCGGGCAAGAGAAATTCACGTACAACATCTTTTTTTTTAAGAGCTCCGAGAACACATACAATAAGTTCAGTTCACTCCGCAAAGAAAAAATCGCGTGCTTTTTTGTGTGTTTGCTCTTCACACGACCGGCTTTCTCTCTCTGTACTGCAGAGGTGTGTTTCTGATACGAAAACACACACGCACACACACACACACACACACACACACACACACACACACACACACACACACACTCGCATACAAACAAGAAACTCTTCTTGCCTAGAGGCAAAGAAGCGAGCAACTCGACTGCAGCAATGGGGTGCTACACCACGCACTCTCTCCGGAGTGCGCCAAGCCAACAATAGGCTGCGAACGCCCTCGTAGGACCCGAAAGATAGATCTCCGCCTTCTCTGTGCAGGGCTGGTGTGTGTGGGCGTCTGCTTCTTTGTTTTGCTCAATGCTCAATTGATGTTCAGCACTTCTCCGCTCCGTATTACGCCCCACAAAGTGTGTGCACGTCGCATCTGTCGAGGGAGCGACGCACAGCGGGTTCAAGGAGACACCGCGTGGACAGCACGGTACTGATGCTCTACACCCCCACCAGTAAGTCATCCAACTTCTGCTACAGTGACGACAGCGGAGATGCCAACACGACCGTTGGGAACAAGAGTTCTTACGTGGTAGCGCGTCGTACGTGTCGTCGCCGTACACCGGCGCCGTCGAGCCCGTACTACAAACTTCTTCAGTGCGCACGGAACGCGACGCTGTGGACGGTGGACCGCACCGCGCGTGTTGCGACGCCGATGCGGCCTGGACGTGGTGTACACGTACGTGAACCCGAGTGCGCCGTCCGTTTGAGCGCCCACCTGAAGATGCGTGGCGTCCCGTTTGAGCAGCGCCGTATCGCGACTGGGAGGAGCTGCGGTACTCGCTGCGGTCACTGCGCGCGTTCGTGCTGGGCAACGACGCGCTGGCGCAGTACCACCGCCGCCACGCTGCGGATGTGCGCCGACTGGGCGAGCTTGGGTACCGTGTGGAGGAGAGCGACGCGATGGAGGGCGGGGTGGTGCCGCTTGTGCGCCGCGTGTACTCGTTGTGTCGGACGTGGATCAGGTGCCTGCGTGGCTGGACGCTGAGAAGTTCCCACAGCTGCGAGTGGTGACGCACCGCGACATGTTCACTGCGGAGGAGGCGACGTGGGTGCTGCCGACGCTGAACTCGAACGTGATCGAGTCGGGGCTGCATCGCATCCCCAAACATCTCTCGCTTCTTTTTATACATCGCCAATGACATGCTCGTAGGTCGCAAAGTCTCTTTTTTCGATCTCTTCCGCCCTCTGTCGCCGCTGCGCCAACGTTTGCACTTGCAAGAGCTCGCGTCTCACACTGAAGACGCCTCTGGGTCTATGGCTGATAGCAGCGTAAACGGCGAGCGCGCCGCACTCTTCCTGGAGCCTGTGGTTCACAGTGACACAGAAATTATGGAATGGACTGACGGCGCCATGACGAGCGCGGAGACAGCTGTCACCTCCGCAGCACAGATGGAGCTTGGCAGCTGCCTCTTCCAACAGGCGTATGCCGCGGTGAGACAAGGGAAACAGACGCGGACGTGGTCGAAGGAATCGAGCCTGCTGCCAGCGTGGTCGACCACGAAAGGGTTTGCGTTGCACGACCCGCACTACGGTATCACGGAACGTGGGGCCGGGGTGGGCAGCCCTTACTACTACCATCTCACCTCCACCCACTTGGACGGCGTTGAGCTTCCCTTCGGCTATGCCCACATTCCACAACTGGTGGATCGCGAGGTGTACCGCCGGCTCAACGAGGTGGAGCTATTCGACCTCACCAACGCTACCCGGGCTGCGTACGAGCGTGAGATGCATCCGTTTTCCCCTATAGATGAGTATGCTGTCTTCGCCGTTGCCATGTCGCGGGGGGCGGAGCGTCACGTCTGGAACACGGTGTGGGGCACGGCTCCCGACGGCGCCTTCCACCGTGTCCGTGAGGAGCTACAGGCGTGGTGGAAGGAAAATGTTGCCCAACACCCCAACAAGTTGATGAAGAAGCTCTCTAAACGCTCGTCGCGCAAGGCGGATCTATCCATGTTTGGCGCACTCTACGGCGATACGTGGGGAGTGCAGCTGCAACGTCCCGACCTCGCCCTGGAAATGGGGTACTGGTGGGTGCGCGACGTAGTGAACCCCGTGCGTCCCAGCCGTGCTCTGTCATCGCTGAAAACGATGTACGCGATTCCGGAGGTTGGACTCGGCAAGATGTGCAGCGCGTCGTCCCCTAAGTGGTCGGCGAGGAGTGATGACCATTACTACAGCCTTCTGCATGACATGTTCCATCACACAAAGCGCGATGGAACATTTTTGTTTGAGATGGTTGACAGCGAGGTGAAAGCAGTGCTGATAGCTGCGCGTCTAAAGTACGAGTGGGTGAACCGACCTCTCTTTATGGGGTTTAATGACAACTTCCCGATCACCGCTAACTTCAAGGAGGCAAAGTCGGTGTTTAACACCCTTCTTAAAATTGTGTCTCATAGCTGTCCCCCCGCTCCATGGGAGCGAATGGAATTCAAGTAGAGGGCGAAAGTTGAGCCGGTGCCCGAGACGCTTACCCTTAAGTGGGGTTTCCCGGAGGCCGTCGTCCAGCTGAACGGTGAAACTCTGCGTGTTACCCATGATGTGTCAGACTTATTCAAGGCTCTCACTCATCCTACCGTGAACTGTCCATGGTCTACTCATTTTAATATACACTCAGTTTTTTTTTATTTGTATCCAATGTGTTCTCTTGGGTTTTGATTGACATCTGTTAAAGGCAGCGGATTTGTCAGCGTATGCCTGCATAATGGGAAAAAAATGCTCTTCTTTCTAATTCTGCTACACACACACCATTAGTTTTTTTTTGTTGATTTCTCGGTGTCAAGTGTCCTTCTCATAGGGCTCCTATTTTTGGTAGATTGAGGCACGACTCTGAAAAAAGGTGTACACATATTTCTTTCCTCGCTCACGTTATTGTACAGAAAGGAAAAATACGCGTCGAGTAGTCTTCTTTGTGGCTGTTCTCTTACTCCTTTCAAGCGACCGTAAGAAAGCGCAAAAAAAAAACAAACAAACAAACAAGGAGGCAGAGTGGTGCACTATTCCATTACCACACAGGTGCCCCCTCCTTGTCTACTGCAACGGCCGTATTTCAGCTTTTTGTGGTTGTCGAACGACCTTTTTTTCTCGCTGCAAGAGGGTTTGATGGTAGCGGCGAGAGGAAACTCGAGGTGCGGTAGGTTGCTGCTCCTCTTATTGGTTTTATTGTGAGGGAAGCCCCGACATAATAATCGCTTTTTAACTGCTCTCACCGTTGTTTACACTGGGTAAGAAGGTGCAGATGCTGAAGGTTGTGGTACTGCTCAGTGGCAGCTCCCTCCACACCTCTGCTACGTACCACATCATCCAAATAGGACAGCGGCCTCGAAGAAAGAATCAGTCTCTTGTTGGTTCAGCGTAAATGCAAAGGTACTTTCTTCCATCGGCAGTGACTAAAGCAATGCCATCCACCACAGTGATTTTATTGCTCTTTTGCTTATACGTGTTTATATTTGGGCAAAAGTGATCGCTCTTTCCCTCTGCGCTAACGCGCAGGACCCTTTATCATGGTGGAGGTTTAAGCTCTTACAGCATAGGAGTGCGGTGGAAACTTCATGACTTTATTACTGCTATGACCTTTTTTTTTCTATACATCGAATGCTAAGTTCACCGTAGACTTTTTATGATAATACAAAGAAGATGATTGTGTAGTCGGCCCCTCTTTCGTTTAATAAAAAAAGAGACCTCTCACCCCCTTTTCGCTTCGTGCGTGCGTTTTTGGTTTACTCGGTACTGACGTACAAAAAATGTGTATTTGTTGCGCTGCTGCTTTTTTTTTGCGTTCTTGCATTCATTTTTCTCATTCATTATCCAACTGCCCACTCTCTTGGTGGTGATAAAAGGAGTTTGTTTCCTCTTTTCGATATCTGCGAGTTTTTAACTCGACCGCGCACGACTCTCTTCGCGGTTCCTTAAACATCGCGTCCAACTCCTTCAAAGGGAGGTGGTGGGACAGGGAACCATGACTGTTTTTTTTTCCCTCACTTTGCTGCTCTCCTTTTTTTTTCCGGCTTTTTTTTGAATACAATTAGGAGGCTGTGAGACCTCACAAGACGTGTACCGCTCTAATTTTCTTTACGAACTCCAGCTTTTCCCTCTTTTTTGGCGCTTTTCCTTGTATGGAGACATAACAACAAAAAAAGCGGGAGAAAGACGTGCTGATGGCCACCGTCTGCGTCCCTTCCCTCCTCGAACTTCCTTTTGTGACGGTGCAATACATCCTTTTATTCGGCGGCTCCTGGCCTTCATACAACACTCCTCCTGCTCATAGCAATGAGTACAGCAGCGACGGGTTGCCATTGCGCTCTTTTTTCTTTCTGTAAAAAGACACCTGAATTCTGTGAATCATTGCAGGGAAACGAACATGATGCTCCTCTTCCCATCACCCTCTTTTGCCACCAAGCCCCTATTTCAATCGAAGGAGCGCTGCTATTCCGCTGTGCTTAAGAATCAGACACGCCAGCAAGAACAAAAACTCTCTTAACCTGTTAAAAACACTCCCTCGGCCTTCTTTTCTCGAAGGTTCTTCCTGAACATGTAACAGCCTGTACTTCTTTTATAGTCACAAAACGGTGAAGGAAGCTGGCACACAGAATCACATAGCCTCGTCGACCCCGCTTCGTCTCTTTGCCGTTCGTTGAGCGTGTTTGAAAGCTCGCACACTTCAGCCTAAAAAAAAAAGCTCAGTGAGGAAGGGGTTTTCTGGTGGAGGACCGCTTTTCAAACCAAGTGAAAGAAAATACAGTGTTCCACACCCCACTTTCCCGCTATTAACATCCTTCCCTCAAGAAAAAAAAAACGTGGCTGAAACCAAAAGTGCCAACCAGAAGGATTCTCTCACGGGCACCTTGTCTACTCATCCCTACCTCTTCTTCGCGTATCTTCAAAGCTGGCGCCACAACGAGAAATGACGATATCGGCTCGCTCCCCCCTTGCGTCCGTTGGTGCTGCAAAGGAGATAATATCCAATAGGGGACAGATGTGTCGTGCTCTATTCTGGGTGCTCTGCTTTTTCTTGATTGGGTATGTGCTGGTGGCACACCAACACTTCGTGGAGCTCGGTGTGCCGAACAGGACCGAGTTTGCCCGGCTTGGAAGTTTGACAGAACGCGTGTGCGGTGTTCACGTGAGCGCCAATGTTAATGTCTCTGATTTTACGTTGAAGCCGGTGGACAGCACGGTACTGATGCTCTACAGCCCCACCAGTGAGTCATCCAACTTCTGCTACAGTGACGACACAGCCGAGGACAGTCGAACAGTCGAGCGCGACTTTCTTTTTTTTCTCTCTCTATTAAACAGTTTCTCTATC
>OESO01000018.1:1374738-1386579 GCA_900240985.1 Crithidia bombi | reverse complement strand
TTTCTTCGCTCTCTACAACCCCTACGCTACGTCGGGGGCTGAGCTAGTGCAAGCTCAAGTCGGCAGCCGTCGTGGGTGCAGCGGAGGAGGCGTCACTTGTACAGCCCACGCAGTGGTGAGCGTCGACACCCTTGAAGAGTCGCAGGTCGGTGCGTCCGTGGACTAGGTGCAGCTGTGTTGCTCCATGTGCGCCGCGTGTTCGCCGTGGTGGGGCGGAGGTAGCGCAGCGAGAGGAGGTGTGCCATGGGTTCGAGCCGGGTCAGCCGCGTGTAGGCGTCGCCACCTGAACGCCCCCCATGACGCGGTCGGCAGCAACGGGTCGTCGCTTGCGCGCGTCACCTGGCGTCGCTCATGGCGCTCGCGGAGGGTCAGGCTATGGCGCCGCGACGAGTTTAGCCTGCGTGCGTAGTAAGTCCACTCGCAGTTTCTGCTGCGTGGCCCAAGTGCATGAGGTCACTATGTGGTCAGGCGGCGTAGCGCGCAGCGTTGTGGCGCGCCACGCAAGGTGCAGGTGTCGTCAGCGCAGCACGCGTTGACTTCTCAACACATGCCCGAGCTGCCGCGCTAGAGAGAGCTCTACTTTAACAATGATATGCTCGTGGGCCGTAAAATGTCGTTTTTCGATCTCTTCCGCCCTCTGTCACCTCCGCGTCAGCTTCTCGAAATGGCGGACCTAGTCAGAGGCGGCACGCTGCAGGCAGACGCGGTTTACACACCTGACGATGCATCAGAGCGGCGTCTGCTTTTTTTTGAGAGTATTTTTAACAGTGACGGCTATACCGCAGCACCGAGGCGGTCTTTGCTGGCGTTTGCTGCGGCAAGTGTCCTCCCGCCGGCGTTGTGTGCGCGTACAGCGGAGCGCGAAGTGACGGGACGGTGGGTCGATCGCACTCTCCGCTCGCTCTGCGTGTCAAACCGCCTTCCTCTTCCTGATGAAAGGAGCGGCAACGCCCTGAATCACGTGGCACGCTACCGCGTGCAAAGCGAGCTGCCTGGCGTGGTACCATCGATGGAGTACGCGCACATGCCGCGTATCGTGGACCGTGAACTGGTGCGGCTGATGCTGGAGGACCCGGAGGACGGGTTCGGGGGCTTGTTAGTCGAGATGCGGAAGGCATACCTACGCAACATGAGCAGCTTCTCTCCCGCGCACATCTACGAGTCTTTTTCTTTGGCAGTGCGACGGTCACGAGTTGGGGCATTGTGGTGTCAAAGCAACGTGCGCTGCGCGGCCACAGTAGCCGCGACACATCCCCGCACAGCTCGGAAATGGCGACATACGCGCGAGACGTTCTGCCCTAATCATCCCCTCGATGGGGTGAGTCAGGCGGTGCGGCTGCAGCACGCCGACCTTTTACGCCACTGGGACTCCTACGAGTCTGCGTGGCTGGCCGACACCGCGAAGACGACGGCGAGGGAAAGCGGTAGTGCACTGAATGGTACAAAAGCCGAGGTGGCGGTTGGAAAACGGTGTGACTCCTGTCCTCCCGCTGCGACGGCTGGTGACTTCTCCTCATTCAACCCGTACAGCCCGTCTCAGGCCGTAAAGTTACTCTTTTCGGAAGCCACAGCCCGTGCGCCAGAGCTGGTAAGTACGGAGCTGGTTACCGGGTGCCGCACCCAGGATGTCGCGGACCCTTCACGCGTGCAGTCGCTTGTGCTGGATGTCCACCACCACGTATCCACTCGTGACAGGACGTTTCGGTTCTTTATTGTGGAAGATTTACAGCGACTTGCGATTGTGCTCTCCAATGTCGAACATATGGTCAGTGCTAACGAGGCGGCAGCGCAGTACGCAAGGAATGTCTCCGGTAGTCATCCGGGCTTTGACTCATCAGATTTGCCGCTCTTCATTACCGTAAACGACGACTTAGACGGCGACGTGCTCGATCGACAGATGCGGACTAGCAAGCTTGTGGGATGGAACGAATCACTCCTTACCGAGGTGCTGCTCCGTCGTGTGCTGTGGCTCTCTTCCTACATGGCGCCAAAGGCACCGTGGGAGCGGGAAAGTGCGTTGACGGCAAATCACACGTAGAACCTAACTGCCTGCAGTGTGTATCACGTACTGCTCTCCATCAGACCTGATTTAGAGGGGTATTGTACTCGTGAACGGCCCTTCACACCGCGTCACCATAAGAATGACGTTCCTGATGTTACCCCGTTGTGAATCACGTGCTTTCTTTGCTTATTCGTTGGAAAACAATGAAGTTCAACTCCAACGAAATGCGTATATTAAACGTGTTTTGGTGAGTTGTGGTTTCAACTCTCGACTGCTGCTGCGATATGCAGTGTGCTTATTTTGTGCTGGAAAGAATGTGGGGCGCTGTTCTCCTTCTGAGGTGTATGTGTGCGTGTGGCTGTGGGCGTTTCTCAATCCACTGCTTTTTTCGTCTGTTCTGTCGCTGCTACTCTGAGCGCTTCCCTATGTGTATATATTTTTGAGTCCCTTCTCCTGAAACGACCTTTTTGTTACCCGTCTTTTAATATTTCGGCTTTTTTTTAGCCCGTGTTAGCGTTTTCCGATCATGGACATCTTATTGCTTTAAAAGAAGAGAGAGCAACGAATTCCGATAAAGGCCAACAAGCCAAAAGCGTTTCTGCGGTTCACCGTCTCGCTGCAATGCTACCTGGCGCATGATACTTCTGCTTGTGTTTGGTGTTTTTTTTTGTTTTGCCTCCGTTCATGCTTCTACGAGGTCATTTCTCGCCTTAAAGGAGGAAACGCAACCACTGTGTATTGACGCGTCGCTTTCATTTGCCACTGATTTTTCTCCATGATGTTTCCTTCATTCCTACAATCTACAGCCACCTTTTCTGTCCATCCTTGAGCTCTGCTTGGCATTCTCACCCCGCATACCCAACAAACTCACAACAAAAGTGTACTGCAGAACAAGCACACACGCACCCAAACACACGTAATTGACAGCACAGCAATTACGTCTTATCTTTATTTTTAAGTAAAAAAAGACACTGTGAATAGCAGAATCCTGCATGTGTAAAGGTGGTTTCTTTTTTTATCAGTTGTATCCTCTTTGGACCGCTCTCGCATCTATCTATCTACTGAACTCTAGTTGCGTGCCCATCTCCTGCTTGGGTAAATCATAATGGGCGGTTTAAGCCGTCTGTTAAGCGGGGTGGGGCGGAGGTTAGTCGCAAATCTGTTTGGCGCTCCCGTATCAGTGCCAGGTCTCTTTTTTGCTTTCATTGTCGGGTCTGTCCTAGCGTGGGGTTTGCTTGTTTTTTCGTGGTGGCTCTTGGCGCTGCGCTCGCGACTCGTGCGCGGGTATTCGATGGCGTGTCTCTGGTGGACTGAGATTGCTTCGGCCAGTATTGCCGCGCTGGGCCACTTTGTCTTGCTGTACTTCGCTGTCTACTGGGAGCTGCCGTTCGGTATACTGCTGCGGCGCGTGCGGCAGTGCGGCCGTCAAGGAGAGGTGTTGCTGCCAGGCTCTTGTGTGGACGCCAACAGGAAGATGTCCGGGTCTGACAGCCACCGCGCTGCTGTCTTTGATGAGGGGATAGAGGATCGGCCACGCATTGCGACATCAAACGTAGCGATCTCCTTTGGAGGCACGGGAGGCCTTCAGCAGCGCTCCACTTCACGCGTGTTCGCTTTGAATAACACAGCTACGAAGATGAACACTTCCGCAGTTGCACCGTTGTTGAGCGACGCGTCGCGTGACGCCTCATTCGGCTCTCGAAAAACACGGGAGCGGTTGGCGCGTGCTCTACCATACGTTATGGCTTTCGTGATCAGCTGCATCTGTGCAGTCCATGCTATCATCCACAAAACAATCCCTGATGCCCATCGACAATCGCAGGAGATCGTCCTCGGCGTCGCTCGTGTCTGCGTCGATGTGGTGCTGCTGACAACGTGTGAAGTCCTTGTCGCATCGCGGCTGGAGAAGATTGCGGCACTGTCGAATCGCAGCGGCGGTGGCGTACGCGCGACGTATGTGCAGGCGGCGTTGTATCTCTGCGGGACTATCTTCGCTGCGGGCACCATCTACACGTTAACACGGTTTCTGTATCTTGTTTTCACGGTTGACACCATAACGCATTTAAACCACGGCGTGTTGAGCTCGTTTGACTTCTGCACTGCTGTGGGTATGCGACTAGACCCTACGATGGCGAAGTCTTGGGTGTGGCCAGCCCTGACGCACCGCAGGCTCTTCAACTTCTGGACAGGCAGCGAGAACTGTTCTCACGCAAGTGGGCTGACCTCCATCTCGTACCTCGACGCGGATGATCATGTGCTGCTGGTGTCTCCGCAGTGCTTCGACGGTGCGCGTCCCCGCGTGTACCTGCACCGTCCAGAAAATAGCGAGTTCAACGGAAGCCCGGATGTGAAGTTGCCAGAGACGGAGCGTGGGAATCTGGAGTACCACCGACAGCTCGAGGCACTCTATGGGACCCCGGCCTTGGCTGCCTTGCGCAACGCCACGGTGAATCGCGATCCCACAACAAACCTAATACTCTCAGTGGAGGTCAAACCTGAAACGCTCATCGCCCAGCCGCGCGAGCCACGCACGCAGGAGGAGCGTGCTGCGCGACAGACATGGCCGCAAGGAGGGACGAGCGTTTTTGCTGTACCACTGGGCCAAACCGCCGCCTACACGGTGCTGTGCGAGGCGCTGGAGCACGAGGAGTATCATCTCTTCCCGTTAGACGATGTGCTTTTAGACGCGTACAGCGCTGGTACGGACGGGGTGCGTGAGACGCAGTGTGTGCCGCATTGGAAGCGCGCGGGCCACACCGCGCCGCCGCCGCCGCTGTCCCCAGACGACGAGCCAGCAGGGAGCGTCTTCGTGATGCTGTTTGATGCGGTGAGTCGGCAGGAAGTATGGCGCTCGCTGCCAAAGCTAAGCCATGCGCTGGCCGACTTCGCCACCGATACGACAACGCGTCACCACGTCGTGGAGGCACAAGGGGCAATGACGTTGGGCATCAACACAGCCGCCAACTTGGTGCCGTATATTGCTGGCATCACTGCCAACGCGGTCGGACTCCCGCAACAGGTGAAGTTCACAAATGTTTCCTTCATGGATCGCGCCGTCTTTGTTCGTGCTAAGGAGAAGTACGGTGATGCGCTGGACACGGCCTTTACATCAGCCTTCTGCCACGATCTGTTTGAGCATCTGATGGGCTACACTGTGCCAAGCAGCGGAGCCGGTGGCCGCGTCATGGGCATTGACCGTTACATGTATCAACCTTTTTGTCATCTCGACTACTCGGGCATACACAGCAATCTTAAAGGCCCTTACAGCATTGTACGTCGCTGCATGGCAGGTGAGGCAGTGTGGGATCACATGGTAAATTACACTGAGGCGGTACTGGATCAACAACTAGAGGGGGGCCGTCGTGCGCTGAATGCCTCCACGCGGTACCCAGCCCGCGCAGGGGATTGCGACGGAACGATGCCAGAGGGAGGCTACGGTAAGCGCTTCTTTCACGTCATGTACATGACGGAGGGCCACGAGGGCACGCACGGCGTCATCCCGCTTGTCGATGAGAGCCTCACCCGCTTCTTCCTTGACCTGCGCTTCAAGCTGAAGTTCTTCGACGACCCCCTCAACACCTTCCTGCTCGTTGCAGACCACGGTAACCACATGGGCCACTACCACGGTAACACTCGCGCCGGTAAGTTTGAGCGTGGGACGCCGCCGACGGTGCTCATCATCCACCCAGATGTGATGAACCGAATTGACGCGCACAAAGGACGTGGCAAGAACGTTACCATTCAGAATTTGCTGCAACGCACAAAACAGGTGTCTACGCCGTTGGACGTGTACCTGACCCTGGCGGACCTGCTGAACGTGCATGTGGATGTTTACTACAAGTACAACGCACCCGGCGTGATCCACCCTGCCTCCTTTTTTGACCAGCGTGATTCCGCATCAAAGTCTCCGACGCAAAACTGTTCTCAGTTCTCCTCGGATGTGGAAAACTATCCGTGCCCACTAGACTTTTGCCGCCCTGCGTAACGACGGAACGCAACTCTTCCCAGTAAATACGCCGAAGGTGTATTTCAAGAGCATTCCATCTCCAATTGACGGGACCAGAGCGACCTCGTCTATCTTTCAATTCTCGTTGCTGATCGATTCTTCCCCTTTCCCTGACAAACACTCCAACAGCTCTATAGAAAGGGGGGCACGATCCCGCTTGATGTTGCCACCTCAGCACAGAACACCAGCGCGCAAAACAAGAAATTGCGTCGCGTTTAAGCAAAACGAATCGCTGCATACATGAGGACAGCAGTCTCTTCAGTTTTTCGTAAAACACTGCTACACACCCAAGGTGCTCCCGTACTACTCCAGAACGTTGTGTTAGCGAGACGCTGGTGCCTTCTGTGCAATTCACCATGCCCTCCGTCTTCTGTCCCTAAGCTGCCCCTGATGCTTCTCTCTGCTGTGCATTACTCTCTCGTCCCCCTCTCCTTTCCCCGCGCCTTCCTTCGGCCGTTGCTGCACCTGCGGTGCTGGCTTTCTTCAGGTTGTTGGCGGTGCCTCACCACCCAACTGCTGTGGAGGCACCCACACATTCATAGACACCTATACACAGCCGTCTGCATCCACAAATACACACACACACGCAGACCGCGACACCACCTCCCCCTTTCACTACACCCACTAATGTCCCTCGAAATAACGACCTTACGCGACCGGCGAAAGACTGCGTATGTGACGAGCATCGCCTCGCTCTGCTCGCTCTGTGAGCAACTGAGCACCACGTGCTGTGCTCCTGGGTCGTACAAGCAAGACCTCTTTGGGGAGTTCACTGATGCTTTGCTGTCACTAGCAAAGTCGCGGCGCGGGTGCCCCCGCCTGATCAGTCTGTACGCACGATGCACCACTGCCCGGAGGGCCGCTGTGTGTCGTGCGCTGCAGCCGCACGCTGCTCAGCTGGCAGGGGACCCCTTCGCCAATTACTTGGTGAAGGCTCTCCTGGAGAGCAGTAGCACTGCAGAGGCGGGTGTGTGGGTGACCAAGCACCTCTGTGGGCACCTGCTGAGATTAAGCAGATGCAGGCATGGCAGCAATGTCGTGCAGGCGGTGCTGCGTGTGTGCGGTGGGTCTGCTGCGGTGCGCAGCGTGGCGGCGGCGGAGCTGGTGCAGGACCGTGGCGCACTAGTGACGCTGGTGGCAGACCCGTACGGCAACTACGTACTGCAGACGCTGGTGGGGTCTGCGGTGAGTGTGGAGGAGCTGGCGGCGCTGGAGGCGCATGTGCGTTGCGTGGTGGCGCTGTCCCCATTTGCAACGAACATTATGGCGAAGATCACGGCGCGGTACATGACGCTTGTGCCTCTGCGTCGGCCGCGTGCGCGCGCTGCTGATGCTGCTGCTGCTACGGTTGCTGCGAAGCCGTGCCGGTGCGCACGCCACACGTGGGTGAACTGCGCGGACAGCCGTGCGTTAGCTGTGGCTGTGTGTGCGGTGGAGCAAGGCCGGTGTGCGGCGGATGAACAGCAGCTGCTCTCGTGGCTGCGTGAGTTGGGTGTGCGGCGCGACGAGGTGACGTACCGCAACAACCCTTACGGGATTGGAAAAATGCTGTACAAGGGGCACGAGCTTGCGGAGGCGTGGGTGGCGAGGGCGTTGTGTGCCGCCGACTGTGCGCAGCCGCCGTCCTCGCCCTGTGTTGCCACGGCCACGGCTGCCACACCGCTCATGTCACCGAAGAGCGCGCTGGATAACGAGGTGGACGTAATGAAGACCTAGCTCCTGCATGGCGCTTTGTGTGAAGGCGTATGCACCCGTGACTGCGCACCTTTCCAGTGCTCTTTCTCTGGTTATTGCTTCCTTCTTTTTGCTTTTGGTTTGCTCTCTAGATCCGCTCTTTTCCTCTCTAGATGCTCCTTACTATACCCTAGACGCGACATGGCTTAGTTTGCTCTTGTTTTGCGGATGTGCGGATGCTGAGAGCGAGCACCTGGCATTGATGGGGCTCACCTGCCCATTTGCGCATCTGCTCCTTTTCTCGTTTCTTCTTCCTCTTTGCGAAGCATGGTGAATGGGTCGCTGCTCTGACGTGTCTTTCCATAGACGAGCACGCGCTTACCAGCAGGATGGTGCACCTGCCTCAAGTGTGGTAGGTTTTGCACGCGTGCACGTGCGTGGTGCGGTGATGGAGGTGGTCTCAGCTGGCTGGCTGCTCAGCTCCTAGTGACCTCCCTGATGGATCATTTGTTTTGTTACCGACGCTCTGTGCGTGGTGCGACGTTGTGCGTGTGTGGTGGGGGCCTGCTGATCCGCCTCCCTCGCACTCCGTGGCGGGGTGCTCGGTGGCCACTTCTCCACCGCACCTCCTCACACCCGCCTTCACTCCCTGTTTTCTTTTTGCTATTGTTCGCAGAGTGGTTGACTGCGTCTGCAGAGCACGGCAAATGCATGGCTCTTGGAGCAGCAACCACACTGAATATGTCCTTTCTCCCCCCCTGCTTGTTGGGCCTGTCCGCTCCCGTGACGCTGTGCGGCCTGAGATGGCTTCCCCTGTGGCAGGTACAGTATTCGTTTCCTCGTTTTTGTTTGGCCTCGGCTCTTATTGTTGTTACCCCCTCCCCTCCCGTATGCTATGATACAGTGCTGCCTTCTTCCTACTCTTTGTTTTTTTCTTGTACGACGGCACCAGAAAGCGATGCACGGCAAGAGAGGCCATGGAGCGCGCATCTCTGCAAGAGGTAGTGGTGCGCGATGCGCTAATGTGTGAGAATGAGTTACGCGACATGGGCGGTTCCTGCGGTGTCTTGTAGTGCCGAGCCTCAACTGGTCTCACGACGCTGCTCCATAGTGAGTTTTCTAAGGCTCGTCGACAGCAGGCGAAAGGTTGACGGCGACAGCGTTTTGGGTCTGTGTTGTTAGGTGCTCACTGTAGGTTTGCGGTACCGTTTTGCGCTCATAGATGGTTGTGTGTCTTCTGATGCGAGTGGCACGTTCGCTTGTGTGAGTGAGCGGCTGTCTTTGGATTTGTTATCAATCAGTTCTGTCTGCCCTTGGGTGTGTTGCACCTCTCTCTCTATCTCTCCCGCTCTTCCTCTCCCTCGCTCTCTCTTTAACTTGTATGGACGGTTTTGTTTTTCTGCTGCAACATGACAGGGAGTCCATAATTACTGACAAATCGTCAATGACACTGCTGTGCAGGTGAGGCAAAGGGTTAAGAAAAAGGAGAAAACAAACTCATGTAGCATATCTTCTTCAGCATAATTACAGAAAAATAACGTTGTTGTCGTGCTGTAAAGTGGGCATTGTGGGCCAAAGGGCACGGTGCGACGGCTGGAGGTGTGTTTGCAGCTCTAAGGAAGAGATGAAAACACGCAACGTGCTCGGTCGTCTGCGGCTTGGGCTACGCCTGCGGGTGTCGAGGTTGTTTCACGGCCGTGCTCAAGCACCGAAGCTGCTTGCTGTCCTCACCACTCTCTGCGTTGTGGCGCAGCTCGCGTTTCTCTTGGCAGGTGAGCGCGGTGACAAGGATGGGGTACTGCAGATGGGCACTCTCGCTGAGGCACCCCTCATGCCAGACAATCTGTTTTTCGACAACCCAACTCCTCTGGTTGATCGTCAGGAGACCGCTCAGTCTCCTGTGCCCTCTTCCATACCTCCTGAGGTAAGGGGTGAAGACAGAGATACCGGCCGCCTTGCAACGGTGCCTGCTTCCCCTGCGAAGAACCCACGTTGTAGTGGTCTTCACGTATGCGGGGTGGAGGGTGTCGTAGCGACCATCGCGGCCACGTGGCGTAAGGGTGGTGGCGGTGGTAACACCTTTCCGTCTCCCGTCGCATTTGTCGCCCCACGCGTCGAGTCCGGGCGTGGGGTGTTGGTGTGTCTAGCGTCCGAGGGCGTAGTCGCCGGGGTTCCGCTCACCCGTACGTGCGCTGGGCCGGCGTAGTGGGGCGCGTGTGCTGCGTCGGCCGGCAATGTGGCGTGTGTCGTAGGGGTCGTGCACAGCGGCTGCGCGTCGTCAGTGCCGAGGCATTTCCCCATGCGGCGCCGCCAATCTGCGTGGCGCAACTGCAGCCATATAGGACAGGGGTTCGGAAAGGGTGCGCTAGACTTGCGCCAAAAAAAAAAAAACGACGAAAAGACAGGTTAGGACGGCTGTCGTCTCCCAGGTGGAGGGGTCGGGGCAAGCCTTGTCGTTCGCCAGTGCGGGTGGCGCGTCGGAGGCGTGGGTTCCAGCGGGAGGCGTCGGACAGACAGTACCGCAGAGCGGTGAGAGGTCGGCGCTGCGTCTGCCACAATTGTTACATGACGGCACAATACCGTCTGGCGTGTCCGCGGCAGGCGTCGGGGCACGCGTGTCAGCGTCGCAGGTCGGGGTGACGAGGGTGCACAAGCCGTGGTGCACGCGGAGTGCCAGCACTTGTGGGTCGGGTGTGGTCGTCCGTGGTGGCGGTGGTACGTGGTGTGAGCGGAGCAGCTTGTCGTCCATGTCCATGAAGGTCGCAGAGGCGTAGATACTTGCCTGAGGTAACATCAAGGGGGTCCACAGCGGCTGACAATGGGGGCGGGTAAAAGACGTCGTGTCGCTTGGGCATGGCCGTGCGCGCACACGTCGAACGTCGGGGTGGTGTTTGGAGCGCCGGGTAGCGTCCATGAGCCTAGCACGCAGCGTGCCATTGTCCATCATGTCACTGAGGCGCACGAGGCTGCGTCGACTGGCGACGGTGGCTGCGTAGCGGAGAAGACGTCCAGGCAGAGGAGGCGTTCGCAGGGGGCTGGCGAAGTGGGTTCGGGCACGTGGCGGGTGTGCGGGAGGCGTCGGAAGGCGTACCACCAGGCGGGTCGTGGTACAACGGGCCATCTTGCGTCTCTCCGGGACGCAGTGCAGAAGTCAACGTAGCACAACATACGCTGTCGAGCATCATCTTGGGTGGGACCCGGCGTCGGTGCGCCCTGCTGCGTCAGCTAGACAGAGCATGAGCGCGGTGAGGACGGTGGAGGGGCGAGTCGTGGGCACCACGAAGTGGCGCAATGAGCAGCACGACAGCTACCGTGCTAGGCTACGGACAGGAGGTATCAGGCAGGTGAAAGGGCCTGTGTTGTAGGTCTTTGTACCCAAGTACTCGACACACCGCCCAAGGGGTGCGTACAAGCACGTCTAGACGCGACGTGCTGCCGGCGTATGAAGCATGCAGCGCAAACGGACAGTTTAGCTGAGTCGCGCGCTTGAGGTCCGTTCCTTAACTCGGCCGCAGCCGCAGCAAGCAAGTGGCAGAGAGACACGAGCGGCACGGTGCCCGACGTCCAACTAGTCGCCCTGCGTCCGGTCAGCCACTAGCTTGCGTGCGCGTAGTGGGGAGTGAAGTCGAGCGCACGGGAGGCGTCCGTCGGGTGGCGGCATTCAGCACAAAGCGGTGCGGGGTTGGCCGTGTTGCGGGAGGAGCATGTGCATCACGCGTCGGTCGTCGGGTGGGTGGCGTGCCATACAAGTGGAGCTTCCGCCTGTGCCGGCGCAGGGACGCAGCGGTCGCGGTCCACAGGAGGTGGGGTGGCCGCGTCCGTGGGCCTTGCAAGGCCACGGGCGCGGGGCGTCGCGTTCGACAGGGTCGCTCACGGTCGTCGCACTAGGGGTGTGGCGGCTCTCGACAGTGGCGGTCGGTGGGCAGGTCGCCACGCTCGTCCCAGCAGCACGCCCTTCCGCACACACTTCAATCCCTTACGTCACGCACAGGTCCGTACAGGCGGTGCATGCCGTCGTAGAGGGCGACGTGGCGCACGTGGAGGGGTACCGGGCGGGCCAGCGTGGCGGCGGCCGTGGCGTAGGTGCTCGCGACGCCCGGTGGGCAACAGTGGTGCAGGCGGAGCAAGTCGCTCTTCCGGAGCTGCACCGCGGTGGGCC